>OZ010796.1:381523897-382039844 GCA_963932465.1 Maratus speciosus
ACTTTTTACCAAGGTAACTCATAACGTTTTGTCATATTTTCGGAAAGTAGTGTTAAATTTGGTTGAAAACTGGTGTATGCCATAAACAAACAAAAAAAAATTGAATTTTTCACAAAAATGTTAACACTTTCACGAATATGCATGCTATGCTTACACAAATGCGCACGACCTTTAAAAACGACCCACATAGTGATTTGCTGACAGACCATATTTTGAACATTTTCTGTTACATGGGTTCATTACTTCATTATTAAGTTTTACATGGGTGATCTCAAATATTATTTTATTATTAAATTTATTGTTGCCCCCCTAATTGTCCCCGCGACAAAATCTTCATTGAAAAATGTGAAGTCAAACATGTTATTTACATCCTCGAAGTTCAAGTACAATTCGTCACGAATTTTAGTAAATATTGTACAAACCGCGCACCATCAAATGAATCCGGTCACTGTTGCTTAACTTTTGGAGGCCAGTGTATGATGTTACCATCGTTATGACAAAATTTAGTAAATTTAAATCTGCAAATCTATACTTCAACTGTAAAAATGCCTGAACCTTTTAATCACACCTCTTAAAATACGGAAAGCAATTATGGAGGTAATTATTTTAAAGAAATTAACAATTGGGAGGTCGTTATAAGGAAATTTTGCAGCTTAAGTTTAAGAGTGAAAAAGTAGTAGTAATTATTTTATTGTATCGGAGTTCATAAGTCCTTCGAACATTTCCTTTAATGAAGAATGATTTTATAATTTTGATTATCATAATTTTAATAATTACATTTTAGACATTAAATAATTACACAATAAGATGTAATAAGACACACTGCTATATGAAATTTCATGAGTTTAAATAACTGAAGTGCAAAAACGCTTAAATCAACTGTAAAATGCTAAAAATATTAGTAAATTAGTATTCGGAATTGTGATACAAAAAGAAAAATTCTTTGCTAATGAAATCCATTATACGTAAACTTTATGATTCATGCGTTAAGCCTACGACATTCTATACCAAAGAAAAAAAATAGTCTCATCTGCATGGATGCACAGTCGAGGCAAAAATAGCAAATAATATCGTTTAGCAACAGCTAATGCGATGAAAAACTTATGCATAGTTTTCTACTCTTTCCGCTGTTTGAGCTTGGAACGAAACAATCCGACTTTAATCGTTTCAACAAACTAACCGTCTCCGCACTCCCGGTCGAGAAATAACTGTTTATAAATGTCCATAACAAATTAGAAAAAATATCGATGCATTTGAAATTTATTAGAAACTTCTGCATCTTTAGGATATTGTCAGTGACGATATAAGGATTTGGACTCTGAATAAAAATGTCCCACCCCATGGAGATCATAATATTCCTCTCCAGGAATATTTCTAATTATCACCTGTTATAATGACAAGTAAGAGAAAATTTCCCTCGTCTAAGTTTCCCCCGAGAGTGTAGAAATTCCCCCCATGAGAAAAATGCTCTAAATGGATTCGGTCACGAGACATCTTGCTTTGAAAGAATATCAATTTTATGCTAATTAGTTAATTAAAAATGTTATTAACAGTGATATGTTTGATATCAATGTCAATTAATTAAATAATTAATTAAATAGCGTTTACATTCAACCATCAATTTGCTTGTAAACGTCAATCGGATAATGTGAAACTAATTCATAACAATTTAATACGTGTCTTAATAACACAGAAGAAAACTTCTTTCTGCCTTAATATTTTTCCTTGAATTTTATTGCATGTTTCCTCTCACAATCGCTCGTGGTGCCTTTAATATAAGATGGAGCTCAATTTGACAAGTACTGATGAGATATTGTGAAAATAATTTTGTGCTGCTGAGTATTAATTAAGCCTAATTAGATTTTTTCTTCTTCTTTCATGAAACTTCTTTGAAAGGAACATAATTTAATTTTCGTTTTTATTTAACGCTATTATGTAAATAATCAATTTTAATTACGCTGATGCTTGCAAAATATATTTTTCACATATCAAAATAAGGAGCCATTAGTTGTGATTAAAAGCATGGTTGTCATTTTTAAATTTTCAAAGTGACTGCCGTTTAAATTTGAATTGTCGTTAAGGATGTTGGATGTTTTCAAATCTCATTCTGCCATTGGTCATCTCGGAATTTTCCGGTATAACTAGAAAATCATTTCCATCTCTACAGTTACAGTTTTTTCAGTTACAATTCATGCTTATTCATAATTCCTTCTTATTCCATCTCCAAAAGAATAGAATTGCATTTTTGTTTATTATTCTACAACTTTTTAAAACATTTTGATTATAAGCTTTGGTGCTTAGTGACCGCAATTTATATATATATATATATATATATATACAGAAATATTCCGAAATTCTCTTTATAATCATCAGTTTTTTCACCAATTCTTCCATTGGACTTTAATTCTACAAAAGAAAGAAAAAAAGAATCGGAAAGTTATTTCCGATTATTGAAAACCTAAATAAGATCATCTGAAATGTATATGCATATATCAGGGTGGTTACACATCATGGAAAAACACAGTAAAAAACAAGTGGGTAAGTGTGATCACAGATCGCACAGAGGGTTTCGTTTAATATTCCTTTAAAACACTTTATCCTTTTGCGAAATCTGTTAGTTCCACATTTCGCAACCAGGGGGCGCATTCTATTCTACACAAACCTCTATCCAAAGGAAACTCCGTTTTACAACCTATCCGTAGGTATATTAGTCGAGGGGATCGAGTCTATAGCACCCGAGATAGGTAGGCGCCCCAGGAAATTGCACGGAACATTCTTTTATAAGCCTTTTATTATGTGTTATGAACTATGTCAAAGTTTCCAGCAGATCGACTTGTCAGATTTCATAATTTTAACAAAATCGCGTTATGTTAGTTGCAAATTCCACCACCAGGGAGCGCACACTATTCATAACAAAAGTGTATCAGATCGAAACTCTGTTAAACAACCTATCAGTGGATGTGTTACTCGAGTTGGTGGCGGCCTTAAGCCAGAAATTAAGAAATTTGCTGAAAGTACTATTCGGAAATAGTGGTAACTAAAATTTTGACATTTTTATATTTCATAGGCAGCACGTGTCTGAGTATATCATAGTGCTCAAAAAACGACATCTAAAAAGGTCGTAAACGCTAATTTTTAAAAAAGAAATCCAGCGCCCCTCCCCTCACAGGAAATTGCATGCACCATTATTTTATAAGCTTTTTATTATGTGTCATGAAGTATCTTAAAGTTGCAAACGGATCGCCTTGTTATATTTCCTAATTTTAACAAAATCGCGTTACGTTAGTTTCGCATTCCACCACCAGGGAGCGCACTCTATTCTTAACAAAAGCATATCTGAACGAAACTCCTTTGCGCAATCTCTCCGTAGATGCATGGTCGGGAGGGTGGCGGTGCAGTCTTAACCAACAATTTAAAACATTTTCTGCGATAACAAACGCTAAGATTTAATAAATAAATCTAGCCCCCCCCCCCCCCCTCCACTCCTCGAAATATCACACTCCATTCTTTTTTACACTTTTTCTTATGTGTTATAAAGTATCTTAAAGTTTCGAACACATCGAGTGGCGGTCATAAACAATAATTTAAGATATTTCCTGAAATTGCTATTCGGAAATAGTGGGATGAACACTTATAAACCTATAAACTTTTTCATATTGAATAATTAATACTTATCTCATAGCGCGCCGTCGAAACACCCCACGCAAACTGTTAGATTTCCTAATTTAAATGAAATCTCCGTTAAAAAAGCACGTGCCTCCATCTTAATCTGGCATTTGATGGAAATAAAAGGAATTAATAAAATAATAATTAATATCTCAGCTCGTAATGAAGCTATCTCTTTGAACCGGGTATGTATGAAATCTGCGAGAAATTTCCAGCCCGGATGTCAAAAAATTTAATCGAAAAATTTAATATTTAAAAAGTTTAAATTTCGTATTAGACTTCCCTCCCCTTAAATTTCTCCCGCGTCGATATGTCGAGAGATGACGACAGCTGCCTTCCGGTGAATGGAAATCTGTTTTCATTGTCTTTCCAAACACACAAATTAAATTTTTATCTATCGACTTTTAGTGGATTTTTTGCGTTCTATCCTACGCAGAAATTTGAAATTTATACCAAAATAAAGTAGAATTTTTTCCGCGTATATCTACACCTGTTACGAATTTGTACGACCGATACTTCGTCAGATCCGATTTTGCTTTTTAAAGGTCCACTTCATTTATTGCTTAAATTAGTCCGTGGTAACCCTGCACCGGCTGATTTGACGGAGCATCCGCCGAATTTACTGGCAACCCTTAGGAGAAACTGGGGAGGATTTCGATAACGTGTGTTCGCACCTGCATTCAAATGGTTGATTGGTTAATTTTAGAATATAATTAGCCCGTAATTAGGTTAATTACCAACTTTTTCAAAATTTTATGATTTGTTGTTTGATCCCGTAAGGCATGGTGACGTCACGGCGACGTCGTTGTGAAGTCACACTGTGATTTTGTGACCGTCGATGTGACGTCACGTGACGTCGATGTGACGTCATAGTGACTAGAATGCGAGGTCGTTATGGCCGTTTTAGAGGTCGTTTGTGACGTCACATTGTGACCACTCTGTGAAGTCACGGTGTGACAAATTTGTGAAAAGTGTGTCATTTGTGACTATTTTGGCATTAACTTTGTGACGAACCTGTGACGACAGCGACAATGCTTTGACGTCACACTGTGACTAATTTGTGAAATATGTGTCATTTGTGACGAACTTGTCATAAACAATGTGATGATTTCAAATGAAAATCCAATTTCAAATTAATTGCTTAAAAGTGCAAAGGCCAACATAGAGAAAAAGATTCCAAGCCGGGACTCGAATCCAGGCCATCAGTGTAGCGCACTGACATTCTACCGACTAAACCACATGGAATGAGACCCAGCCTGGAAAATTTCTTAGTAGTACATGTTGACAAGGCTACAAACGCAGCACAAGATGGAATATTTATCGTGAGCCGCCAACATCGGGTAAACACGAAACTTAATTAAATCCAGCATCGATTCAAACTATATAAATACTTGGAAATTTTTCCATAGAGAACCCTTCGCCTTGCATGCAATATTTCAAATGAAAATCAAATTTCAAATTAATTGCTTAAAATATAGCTCTATAGTTTACATGGCAGAAGTCCAGCAAAAACACGTATCTAATTTAAGAAGAATAAGAAGGCTAGAGTTGCATTTGTAAAACGGCATAACCCTTACAGGGGCAAAGCAATTCCATTGCTGAAGTGTTGAAATTAATGATTGATACCAGAATTTTGGTTAGAAAAACTTCGGTTTATTATGTGTGTGAAATATAGCTTTCTCTTATTTACAAATAAATTTGTTTTCAAATTCCGGTGTCAACTCTAGCCTTCCTATTCTTAGTAGATAACAAACGTGTTTTTGCTGGTTTTCTGCCATATAAACCTTAGAGGTTTAGGCGTCGTTTGACTGATGAAACGTGTATGTCTATGCCATAATTTTCTTTCAATTCATTTTTTATTATTGCAGCGGACTTACGACAACCACTTTTAGATATCTTTTTTATAATACAGTCAACATTGCAAGTTGTTTTTTTCGGATGGCCACTTTGAGGCTTATTTTCGATGTATTCCTGTTTATTAAAAACTTTATTCTATGTAATAAAAAATGCCGAGACACGTTAAAAGAACGAGCTAGTTCTGCTTGCAGTCTACCTTTCTTAAGTGCATTTACAGTGGCTTTTCTAGAATCACTTCAATATTTTTTACATTTCGGCATTCCTGATCCTTAAAAATAATCAGAATAAGTCAATATAAACACTAATCGAAGCTATAGCGTCACTGACACCTTCAACAATTAAATGCAAACTAATTGTCAAAATACTTTTGAGCTCAGGAGGAGTCATATTTCTTCGGTGACGCCGAATGTAAACAAACAAGTTGAAACTTGATACATTTGAATAACCGCAGTCTTAGCGTTCTCAATTATAGGGAATATATATATTTTTTTACACTTTTATATTAAATAAAATAACAGAGAATATAAGGTTGTCAAAATACTTTTGAGCGCTACTGTATAAAACCGTAATTTTTCCTTAAATTATTGCTATTTTTGCAAAGTCCTATTGTTCTAAAATATTTTTAATCTTTCTATTTAAAAGCAATGCTTATAAACTCACTTCTTTTTTAAATAAGTTCTAAACAGGATTTAAATGTTAAGAATGTGTATTTTTTTTTATCCGCTGTGATTTGCTTTTGTTTTATTTAATATGAACATGGAGTCTAAATTTTGAGTTTTCTGGAATATGTATATATTTTTCTTTTAACCATATTCCTTAACTTAATCATGATTTTTAATTTTCGTCCGTTATTGCTGAAAAATGGAATTAATACAATACTTATTAATGAAACGACACGATAAGCCATATTTAATTTAAATATTTTATTCGCGTAGATATTGTATTTTGTGACTATGAGCAAAATAGATTTTATATGTTTAATAGGAAAAGATTGACCTCGGAAATAGAAAAAAAGGAAACTTAAAAATAAAATACATTAGAAATATTCTTATTGTTTTTAAAATATTTTAGTGTAAAAAAGTAGTTATTAATCTCTTTAAAAAAATATTCAGTTCTGTATTATGTAAGTAAATACGAACATTTAAAAAATATACTAAAGCAGTCTTATCCATAAACTTCAAAACAGGCATAAAAAAACATTTATTCCAAAGCTTAAATATCATGTTTTATTGTTTAGCGGCAAAATTACGTGTATCAAAAACGTAGAAAATGTTTTAATAATAGAAGAAAATTTAATAACTGATGCAGAATATCTATAATTAAATTTTTTATATTACTCGGTCTCAAAATTTTAAAATCATAACCCGCAGAAAAATGTTTACATACAATTAAAAAAATTAATATACAGTAAAACCTCCCTAAGGCGACCACGTACCGTTCCAATAATATTGGGTCGTTCCGTGTGGTGGTCTCTTAATGGAGGTCATGTTTAAATCTAGATTTTAATTGTATAAAAATGGTAACAATGTTACTAAAATTTATTTTTCAGATTTGGAAAAAATATAAAAATTTAAGTATCAAAATAAAAATTAATTACATAAGTTAATTACTGCACATTTTTAAAAATGAATACATTGAGCTTTGCTTTAATTTTACAGTTTTATATTTTACAATTTTTATTTCCAAGTCCTTTCGAAATAAATGCATTTTTTGTGGACGGAACAAATAATGACAATTTCATTATATTATCTATTTCTTTGCGAGTTTTCCGACAGAATAGGGCTGAGGAGTTTATTGACAGTCATTCTTAATTTGTAATCAGAGTTAAAGTCATTGCCTAAAAAGGCACAAATGGACTTAAAAACTCTTAAAAACACTTAAAAATTACCGGGTTAAAAAAAATCTAAACTTAGTTCAGAAGTTTGATGAATAATACACTCTTCGGAATTATGTTTTTAATAAAACCTTCTTCAAGCGACCAGGAAAAAACGGAATTTATTGCACTTTCTTCAAAGAAATCGGTCTCTCATGGAGGGAGTTCAACTGGGATGGTCTCTGAATGGAGGTAAAATGAGTATTGAGTCTATGGGAATAAATTTCGTTCCATGAAAAAATGGTCGTTGAGGGAGGTGGTCGCCTAATGGAGTTGATTGCACAGGGAGGTTTCACTGTACTAACCTTTTCGTAATATCATAAACATCAAATATCATATTTAACTCCGAAACAATAAAACATGCTCTTAACTGTATCTAATCCGAAATCAGTAATAAACCAAAAAAAAATCTCATGTAACGACAAATTAATGTTTTCGAATGTGTCTCCTGCAAATGAAAACTTCCAGATATCTTCTCTTATGAGTCAGTCACCCTTTCAAACAAAAGAGATAAAACTTTTTTGTTTTGATCATTGGCAAAAGTAATATAATTTGCAACACAGCATTGAAAGGGAAGAATAAAATATTTACACTCATTTTTTTAATTCACATTTCCCGAACTAATGAAGTTTTGATTATATATTTGCAAGCATTGTGCGTATTAGAGGTCTGCACGGGCTGAAATTTCCAAGCCCGCGCACGGCCCGACTCATAGAAAAAAAATTTGGCCCGGCCTGGACCGAAGAAAAAAATAATTGACCTGGCCCGGTAAAAAAATTAAAAGTTCGGCCCGAGCCCGGTTCGGCACGGAAAAAAGTTAAAATCTTGGCCCGAGCCCGGCCTGGCCCGACCCGAGTAAATTTCAACAAAACATTGATTTTTTATTTTTTTGAAGTGTTAAAAATCTGAAAAATGCTATACAGTAAGACGGAATTGCATAGAAAAGAAAAAAAAATTGCGTTATAGACAAGTTCCCTTCTCAGCGAGTGTAAATGTATTATAAATTCTTTTCTTATGTATTAGGATATTAATTATGCATGGATCAACACGTTAGTGAGTTTAAAACTGGGCTCCGTCGTACGCAGGTTCTTTTTCACACGTTTTATTATGTTTTAGCTATATTTTAGAGCAGAAATCTAGTGTTCTTTAAAAAGAATAAATTTTAATATTTAAGTGTAGAATAATGGCGATTTTAAAAATAATGCATTTTTTGGAAAAAATGTTTGGGCCAGGCCTAATTTTAATGACCTTTGAATGGACCAGGCCACGTTGAGACAATGATTTTCATACGGTCTGGGTCAAAATTAGGACTGAAAATTTTGGGCCGTGAAGATTCGTAATGAATCAGTCCGGGTTTTGTACAGAAAAAATAAGTTAGGCCAGGCCCGGCCCGAGCCTTCAGAAAAAAGTGTGGCCCGGGCCCAGCCCGAGTTCCGTGAGTGAAATTCGGTCCGAGCCCGAACTGGCCCGTGCAGATCTCTAATGCATTTTCAGTTGTTAAAAGAATTACATTTCAAACCGCTACATGAAGAAATATAACAGGCATCACTTTTAAACATTCTAACAATCCATCTTTTCCTATACAACATACACTATTTAGCTAATAATCGTAACATTCCACATATCTACACGGATAAATGCTTAAATTAAATAAGGCTTACCTTTATTTTATGTATTCCATAAAGAATAATTTTAATGCTATCCTAATCTGTTAATCCTAAGATGGCGGACGAAAAGTGATCATTTTTCTTATCTTTTAAGGGTGTCGTCGCCTTGCTGTTCTGATTGGTTAATAAGCAATGCATACGTAAGTCACTCTTTCAGGAGTGAGACGTTTCACTCCTTTCTAGAGAGTGAAAAATTCCACTCTTTAAGGAGTGTATTTTTATAAAATTCACTCCAAAAAGAGTAAAAATGCCTGTCACTCTTTCAAAGAGTGAACTTTTCACTCCTCCCAATTTTAGAGTGTAATTCTCTGAGTTTAGTGTTCCCTCAATAAAAGCAATACCAAACACAACATGAATGATATTGAGCGCAATGCAAGAAGTTGCTTCGAGTATAGGCTTGGAGTTACAGTGATTCAAAGCCTTTCTCTAGTAGTAATTTTATTTGTTGAAATGGTCATACTAACTGAAACGACTTAATTGGAGAACATATTTTTTTTTTGATCGATTTCACGAGCCTATCATTATTGGTGAAAAGTCGAACTTTCTTTCTGTATGGTTGTTTGTTGATAAGTATGGTAACTTGAACCTTGTAAGGCGATACTTTAAGCTGTTTCATTATTCTTTGGAGAGAAGTTAGCTTTCTTCTATCCGTCTGTTCTGCTCCCTTTATTGATACAGTCGGATTAACAGCAAAAAAATATGTCCACCAATTCTTTTACTTCCTCTGTTACCACCGAATCAGTGGCAGTAGTCATTGCTTATTTACCGTTTTTTACCGATTCGGTACGCATAAATTTGTCAATTATAGACCAAAGAAAAAAAATAGTATTTAAATAAGATGTTAAAGACAAACATAACAGAAAAAACAAAACAGAAAACTGTTAAAAGACTGAACCTTAGCATTGTCCGAATCGAAAAAGTTTAATAGCAGGCTTCCAACAAGAATTTCTGCAATTTTGATGCAAAACCCAAGAAGCGACTTTTGTGGGATAAGATTGTCGACATTTTGCACTCGATGCGTAAAAGAACATTGTTTGAACTGACGTTTTAAGATTTCTTCTCCATCACGCTGATGGTTTTGTCCGTGTGTGGCACAAGCCTCACATAACTGTGTATCCGACATGTCATATGACAACTGTATAAGCGGGTGGCAGCGATATCAAAATCTGGGAAGTATTCTCCTGTTATACACATATACCTGGTTCCTTAATTCCAGTGGACAGATCCGTCGATGGCAGCGCATACCTCCATATCGTTGCTGACCACATGCAAAAGTTTATGGCTATAATATTCCAGGTGGTCATGGCTAATTCCATCAGTAACCATGCACCCTGCTACCGGACTAAAGTCATTTCAGATTGGTTTAACTTGTTTCAATAGCTTTCTCAGTCATCGGATCTCAATTCAATTAATCATACTCCGGATGCGGTGGAAAGATCTGTTCAAAGCTACGAAACACCATCATCCAATCTGGGGAAATTATGAACTGCTATTTTGTTAGCATTAATAAAAATTTCTCCTCGGCGGTTTCAGAAACTTGTAGAGCCCATACCTATAAGATTATCTGCAATCAACGCCAAAAGGAGTTAATACTTTGTAAAAAGGAGTTCCTAATTTTTTGGCCACTCGATTTATAAGTCAGAACAACGTATGCCAGTAAGTCAAAAGTTGTTGTAATCCTCCATCAGCCATTTTTTAAAGATATTTTTGCATGTTATTACTACGAGTACATAGTCAAGATGCAACTCTAGGTATTAATGTAAATAAAAAAAAAAAAAAAATTCACTTACATTTTAGTAAGATAGTCATGCCGTTTTAAATAGAGTATTTTGGAACCGATTCATTAACTTGAGGGTATGTGAATACTATTTTTGGGATTCCCTGGAACACACACACACACATACATATATATATATACATATACAGTGAAACCCCAATATATCGTTCCCGCATCCATCGTTTTCCCGCATTGATCATTTTTATTTCTATGGTCCCTGCACAAATTATATTTAAATAATGTTAATGAAATCCGCATGTATCGTTCTTCAAAAAGTCGTTTTCCCGCATTCATCGTTGTAAAATTTTTCTCCTCACCGAAATTAAATTAAAGGTCAAACAGATGCATATGACATACAAATTGGAAATACTTCTTTATCCTAAAATAACTCATTTGTGCTATTTGAGGCAGCAGGGCATGCAGAGATTAGCGCTGGTATTGTGACATGTCTGTACGTGTAAATAACTGAATGCGGAACAGGTATTTTTTTTTTAAAATGATTTACTCTATTCTGTGTAAAGGAGAGGATGGCCACATCCACTTCGGCCAGCTACCACATTCTTTCACATTCCTGGCTAATCTGTTGTGTGCAGTGCACGTGTTTAATTTCAAGAGTGTGAGCTTTCAATTTAATGCGCTCTGCACTAAAACAAATAAATTCGAATCTTTGAAGAAAGGCTTTACATCATAGATGAGGTGTAAAAGAATCCTTTCAAGAAACAAATTAGCATAGCTAAACGTTTAGGCATACCACCGTACCCTGAATTCGATAATTTTGAAAAAGAAAGAAATAAGAGAGCAGGCTGATAGGTATGGCACTTCTGCAAAAAAGAGAAAAACTAGCAAAATGTCTACTTACAGTGAGTTGGAAAGACTTATTATCTTTGCTTGGTACGAGCAGACTCGTGCATCAAATATTCCTGTGGTTGGCTATATTCTTCGACAGAAGCACTTGAAATAGCTACCTCATACTTTACTGGATACTTTTTCTGCATCAAATGTGTGGATTTCACGTTTTTAAATTCGCTATGGGTTGGTATCCAGGAAATTATGCGGCTAGAGTGCCGCAGTAGTAAATACTGATGCCATAGAAATGTTGTTCAAAAAACTTCGGAAGCTACTATACTAGAAGGATACAAGGATTGTGACATCTATAACGCAGACGAAACAGGCCTGTTTTATAAATGCTTGTCAGAGAGAACACTAGTGTTGAGAGGAGAGTCTTGTCTTAGTGGTAAACATTCCAAAGAAAGACTTACAGTGCTACTATGCGCAAATATGGACGGTTCTGATAAAAGAGTATTGGTAAATTTGCTAGACCCCAATGCTTCAAGAATATAAAGAAACTGCCAGTAGTCTACCATTCGAATCCCAAAGCATGGATGAAAAATGATATTTTTACAAAATTTCTTCATGACTTTGATAGATTGGCGCTCAAAAAAGGGAAATCATTCTATTTATTGGCAAATTCACCAGATACGTCGTTATTGAAACATATAAAAACCAGTTTTTTCCCAGCTAATTTTACATCTGTCGTACAACCTCTTGATGCAGGGATAACCAACTGCTTTTAAGCAATTTTACAGGAGAAAGTTATTGAAAAGATCTTTATGTTTCATGGAACAAGCAAAAGAAACTACTCCAAAAATAAACTTTATGCAGGCTATTCATTTTGTACTTTCAGCATGGAATGAAGTAACATCTTCAGCCATCCAGAATTGTTTTGTGAACTACGGTTTTGTGCGAAAAATTGGTGAAGAATTCTCAACAGAAGGGAAAGAAAATAATGATGATGGTGATGGTAATGCAGATAAAGAGTAGTTACGTGTAGAAGAGGATTTAATTATATATCTAGTATGAAATTTAACGATTATATTTCCATTGATCAAAATGTCGCGAGATGTGGTTTCCTAAGTATAGAAGAAATGTGTGATGATGCAAAAAAGGAAAATAATGGCAAAGAAGCGTAGGATAATGTTCATGCCAATCAAGCTGAGCCTACGCCAGTGCCATGTCTGTCTGATGCAATTACGGCATCTGAAATTGTACGAACTTTTATGTATCCACATGAAATTACATAAAATGACCAGAAAAATGTTGTAAACTTAAAAAGTTGTTGTTTAATTTAACAAATGAACGAAAAACCGAACATAAAATTACTGATTTTTTAAAATAAATATCAATTTTCAACAACTTCGATTTATTTTTTTACAGTTTGGTAACTAACAAATTAGTATTTATTAGTTTACCGTTTAAGAGCGGACTGCTTTTTGAGATTTTTTTTAAACAACGATATAACTGAAATTTGTAACCGATACTTCACTATCTGTTGACAAAATTCATATAATATAGTTTCTGTTAACCTGCACATACATTCGATTCCGGACATTTATGGAATAGATAACCCAGGAAGGTAGAATTATAGTTAAGGCCTAACGTGCGGGTCCGGTCTTAAAGAGATACTGTACTAAATACATTGCATGTATTAAATAATGCATAAATATTAGTTTTTTGACATAAACCCGTATTCATTGTTTTCCCTAATTGATCGTTTTTTTTTCAAGCACCCCTTGAAAAACGGTGGATCGAGGTTCTACTGTATATATATTCGTTTATTAAGCCTATTTTAGAATATTTGGACCCCTTTGGATTGGGGTTGCTCTTTTCCACAATGACCAGCAGTTCAAAAAATACCAGTTTGAGACGGACGCATTTAAAATTTTGTAAGAGGCATTCACGCTTTGACCGAAGGCGCAAAAAAAAAAAAAAAAAAAAAAAAAAAATTCTTTGGAAACGTGTTTTTATTATTATTATTATTATTATTGAGCACTGAGCTAGGCTCTGATGGAAAACGAAAGAAACATTGATTTTTTTTTTTTTTTTTAGGCTTTGTGCATTTTAAAGAAGCTAAGAATATAGGGCGTCCATGAAAGAAACTCCCAGTTTCAATGGTATATTATAAGTTTAATTTAGACTATTTAAAACAAATCATACATCAAATTAAAGGTAAAATAACCTACTTTTTCTTACAAATGTTCAAGATGTGCACCTTAAGTTATACGGCACACATCCAACCTAAAGTTCAATTCTTCCCACACTTTGGTTAACGAGTTCGGAGTAATGAAAGCAATTGCAATGCAGCAAGAATGCAATGAAAGCAAGCAATGCAATGCAATGCAAGCAAGCAATGGAATTCAATGAAAGCAATGCAGCTTCAATTTTGTGTCTCAACTCTGGAAAATTATTAGGTAGCGGCGGAACGTACACACGATCTTTATAAAGCCCTAAAGGAAAAAAATGCATGGATCTAACGGCTTTTAAATCTTCAGCCCAGCAGTAATACTTTACGCTCAGGGGTCGCCATTTTGCATATGTGGCACTGGAAGCTAATAAATAAAAAATCAGTACTCGTACATGCGTTTATCTAAAATTGGGTTACTCTTTATTTGTAACCTTGAACCAACATTCTACAACGTTTACAGTTGATACTATTAAAAATTATAACTGGGACATTCTTTTATGGGCACGCTGCACTATATAAGAACAGGCTAATTCCTTTCAGGCGTATACATTCAGAGAAGCCCACTTACTGTTAAAAGGCTATTTCACTCACGCAAAAACATCCTCTCGCTAATGCTAACCCTATGGGAGAATTTTTTAAATATCTCGTTTGTATTTCAATATCTTTAAACGATTTTTTTTTTTTTTTTTTTTTTTTTTTTTTTTTTTTTTTTTTTTGCATTCGATAACCGAGATCGATCTCTACAAAGACCGTTTTTCACTTTTTAGATATTGTTAACAGCTTTTTTTTTATCCGGATACTTTCACTTTCGAAACCGGTTTCCGAAGGGAAAGATCCTCTTAAATAAAGCCTGCAAACAAAATCGAAAAAGTAAACAAGTGGATAAGTGTGATCACAGATCGCACAGAGGGTTTCGTTTAATATTCCTTTCAAAACACTTTATCATTTTGGAAAATCTGTTAGTTCAACATTTCGCAACCAGGGGGCGCACTTTATTCTAAACAAACCTCTATCCGAACGAAACTCCGTTTTACAACTTATCCGTAGATAAATTAGTCGAGGGGATCGGGCCCACGGCACCCGAAATAGGTAGGCACCCCCTGGTGGTAAAAAGTAGAACGAAAATATGTAAGGCTATGGTGCATAATATGGAAGAGTGCTCAGAGGGGTGTCGGCAAAACTGCCCCCTTCCCCTCAAGTGAAAAGGGTGGAGTATAAAAAATTGCTTAAAATGCACAACTTAGAGCCATGAGGGGTAAACAATATAAGACTTTTTGAAATTTTTATGAGTTTTCGTATGATTGAAAGTGTTCTACTATAAGTATGCAAAATTTCATGTCTCCAACTTAATTAGGGGCTCAGTTAGAAAAATTGCTTAAAATACACAAGTTAGAGACCGGAGGGGGGGGGGGGTAAATATAAGACTTTTTGAAATTTTTATGATTTGTCGTGTGATTGCAAGTGTTCAGCTATAATTATGCAAAATTTCAAGTCTTCAACTTAATTAGGGGCTCAATCAGAAAAAAATCTTAAAATGCACAAGTTAGAGCCCAGAGGGTTAAATATAAGACTTTTTCAAAATTTTAGGATTTGTCGTTTGATGTGAGGTGTTCAGCTATAAGTATGCAAAATTTCAAGTCTCCAACATATATAGTTTCTGAAAACGCACTCTGTGACGGACGGATAGGCAGACAGAGGAGTGAGATGAATAGGGTTTCATCAGATGAACGAAACTCTAAAAACCGCCTTTGTAGAGATCGACCTCAGCTATCCAATGCAAAAAAATTTTAAAATATTGAAATGCAAACGAGATATTTTTAAAAAATTCTCCCATAGGATTAACATTAACGAGCGTGTTTATTCTCGTGAGTGAAGTAGCCCCTTAAACTTGTTGCGTTAAGATTTTATTTTCCAGGTTTACTTTACTTATACCGGATAATAAAAATAGCAAGCAGAAAAGCATTTTTTGAAAGCTTAGAAACAGAGATATGTACTAACCTTTACATGAGGTCAGTAAAAAGAATGATGGGTACAAAAGAACTTGAAAAAAAACTGTTTTAAATGAAGGGTACTAATATTTCACTCTTGAAAATCAATCTTTTAATTTAAAACACGCTACTGAATGGATATAACATAACTTTTAATTAGATGATAGTGTGTTTCTACAACTCACCCTTCCCCTGCAAATTTTCATAAAGTTATTAACGCCTTGATCTCAAGGTATGTCTGGAATTGTTCAGCTGACCTGTGGGCGTATCATAGCAATCTTTACCAAAAAAATTCTGAGCATTTAATTACAGCTTAGAGTATTTTGTGCCCTTTGTTTCCAACTAAAGGCTCTTAAAATCTCTTATAGGATAATTATTCTTAATTTTCTTTTTTGTTAAATTTTTCATGTGTGATTAAGATTTAAATATTTAATTTATTCTAGAGTTAATCACCCTTTTTGTTATCAATTTTCGGTCACTCTTAACCAAATTTTTGTCCATTGTAAAGTATAGGAATCCCTGGGACACAGCGATGGGACTACGGGTTATCCCTTTATACCCCAGTGCATATTAAAATCCAGCCCCCTCCCCTCCCGACAACCACCACAAGAATACTATAAAAAAATTTTAAATGCATCTTTTAATACCACAGCACTTTATATTTTGTGGAAAATTCTTTACTCTGTTATATATATATATATAGAAAAAAACACCGTAAATTTTACTATAAATATTTAATTTATTCTAGAGTTGGTCACCCTTTATGTTATCAATTTTTGGTCACTTTTAACCAATTTTTTGCCCATTGTAAAGTATAGGAATCCCTGGGACACAGTGATGGGACTACGGGTTATCCCTTTATACCCCGGTGCACATTAAAATCCAGCCCCCTCCTCCCTTTCTGACGACCACCACAAGAATACTATAAAATTTATTTAAATGCATCTTTTAATACCACAGCACTTTATATTTTGTGCGAAATTCTTTGCTCTGTTATATATATATAGAAAAAACGCCGTAAATTTTACGAAGCTAGATATCTTTTTAATGGATATTTTCTCAAATATTTACGTTTGTATAGCATTAGTGCTGTTGAAATTCGTTTAGTAAAAAAATGTACACACACACCGAAGTAAAAAAAAAAAAAGGAAAAATAAATTTCATTTAAAGATGTATAACAGCAATGTATTTGACTGATTTAGAAAACAACAACTTTTTTTAAATAATCTTATTTTGTATATATAGTAAAAAAATGCCTGTAACTACCGATATCATAAGTCAGTTTTAATGAGAGAAACTTTAATTTTTATACATTATTTGAATTTCTTAATATAACTTCAGCTATTAAAATATTATATTAATATCTGACAGGGTTTTTTTAAATTTCACATCTACTCCCCAGAAAACACGACTAATTTCTTGCTGAAGTGTACTCAATTTTTATAAATGGTGATGTTTTAAGGATATCATAATAACTCCCGGAATTGAAATAAGTTTTGGAGTTATTCATCGATTAGTTTTTGAGATTTTCATTGCAGCACTTTCGAAATTAGAAGTCAAATCTTTAATTCTTGAAATTTTTTGAACAACGAAATACTTTTCACAAATGAAATATCGCTGAAAACGCGCATTTTCATTGAGAAAACATAACCTACATTGTAAAAGTTATTTCTTATTTGAAATTCAGCAAACAAAATAAATATTATAAATCATTCTTAATTTACAATAAATTTACCCCCCCCCCCACACACACACACCCAAAACATCAAAAGGTATTATGCGATTAAAATGCAACACATTGGTTAGCCACAAAGAAATTGAAATTGATAGAAAAAAAAATCAATAACCTAGAAATATTAATAATGATGAATTTTTATATTTAACAGAAAAAAAGAGGTTGACGTGCTTTTTTGTAATTTTATGAGTATAGGAAAAATTATGAAAAAATGTTAAATTCTAAAATAGAAGAATTCCCCCACCCCCTCTTACGCCTAAAATTGTATTCTTGCAGTTATCGTACATAAATGACTGTTAAGGATACTAATAATATACCACTATAATAATACATATATTAAAAAAACATCTTTTGAAGATCATTAATCATTTTTACATACCGATGAACAATATGATCGCGTAGATTCCTTAAAATATATTTTCCTTTTTTCCATGGTGCAACCCGTTTCACTTCCAGTAACGTCTCTGAAAGAAAATATTTTTTAATTAACATTTATGAAACGCATCTACATATATTTCTCAAATGGCATAAGATTGGAATATTTGCGCTTTCGGCAAACAATCTGCGTGCTGTCAAACACGCGACAGAGATAGGAAATTGAAAAGTTATGTGAATACCAAATGAATGGTCAAGTTTGTTTCCAAATTCTGAAATGCTTAAAGATGCATAAGTGTTAAATAAATGATTTGTTTGCAAGGCAGCAAAGTCTTCTATAATGGGTTTACCTTAATGGGATGGCCGTGGGCTAAACATTGCTTGCGGAAACTTGTGATATATTTCACTATCATATATCGCAGTTCTGTCGTAACCGCATCCACTTAGATATTCTAATATTATTGAAATTAAGCCTCAGAAACGTCTCTCTAACATAATCAGCTTGCTGAAATATCTTTATTGTTTATCTCAGTTTCATAAATCTCCTTGAGGCTTGATAGTTTTAAATTTCACAATAAAAGAAATTGATGGAAACATTTTGTTTTGCTAGATTTAGACAAAAGTGAAAAAATAAATGATGCACATACTATGTTTAAAGCAATTTTTGACAGATCGAAGAAAGAGCTTAGAATCACTAAATATTATTTTTGAAATGAAGCGCAGGGCTCTGAGTGCTTACGGTTTTAACATTTGTCACCGCTGTTTTACGAAAAAATAATCTTTGACTTATTTTCTTCCAGAAGTTGTATCAATTGCCTGCAATTAAACAAGGCGACGAAAATTACGAGGATAGATAAAAAAGAAGTTACAAGTGCAATAAAAATTATTTATTAACAATACATAAAAAATACAAAATGGAATTAAGAGATATACTCTCCGATCACTTTTCCACATAATCACCAAATCTTTTTAGGCACGTATCTGAAAGCAAGAACCAACTTGTTTAACCTTTAACTGATGTTACCGGTCTCACAGACCAGTGCTTTTTTTCAATTTTCATAGTTCAACTACCAAATTTCAGTTTATCTAAAACACTACTGAAATTTTGTTTCGTTTGGAACTTTAGTACTAACACCAGAGACTTTTGAATAGGTAAATTTTAATTATATCACTCCTGTACAAAAAATTTAGTACAAAAACAACATCCTATGAATTAATCGCAGCTTTTATTCATCTTTCGATGGAGCGGTCTCACAGACCGCTTTACAGTAGTTACGTGATAATTTCTGTGACATAAGTTAAAGGTTAACCCAGCTTGGTAGAAATTAAGTCCCTCCCCATTGAGCCAGTTCTCAGAAGATGTTTTTACATCTCTGTTTGAAGAAAGCCCTGTCCCAGATAAGTGTTACCTTCAATTTCTAAATCTTTAACTAGTCGCTGGTTGCCAGAATCTGTCCTTTTTTTTTGGGGGGGGGGGGGGGGAGGAGGCTGCAAACTTCCTACTTGAACTTTGGCACAAATTCTTGAGTTTGGTGAGCAATATGTGACTGGTAATGTCATGCAGGAAAATGACACCATCCCTTAACATGCCAGGGCGTTTGCTTTGGATGGTTTTATGTAACCTTGTCAAAGTGGCACAAGCGAGACCGCTTTTCTAAAACTTTTGCCATTTCAATCGCTCTGACACGTTTCCGAACTTATACTACCTATCCACACAACCACTGCAAGATAATTAGCACCATCTGTCTCCACTAAAATATTTACTCCACAATAATTACACTTCAAATGCTGCTTGTAACTTTTTAAAACCATTTTCGTATTTCGGAATACTGGTTGCAAAATAAAAGCCGTTCGCACCCTGTTCATGCCATACCCACCGCGTGTGCTCTAGGGTTAAATAAAATTGTTCATTTTATCACGCGAAATAAGGGAAATTGGGGAAATGACGACCACCGGGTAGTGACCGTCGCCCACGGTATCTCGTAACCACCATAGAGGTAAGAAGAGTAATTTTCTTTAGTTTCAGGCGAGCTGTTATTTCCTGACCCTAACGAAATCTATCTTGACTCAGCTCGATGTAAAAGCTAAAACTTCGGCTCGAGCATGGCCGACTCTGCCCGCTTTATTTTTTAATGCTCATGGCCCGGCCCGCTCACACTTTAATGAAATAAAGTTTGATTCTGCTCAGCCCGAATTGAAACATCGTGCCAACATTCTCCTACAATTAAAATCCTTTTAAAGGAAATATTTATGCAAAAAGTACAAAGTTTTTTATCATATACGTCCATAAGCCAGGAAATACAAAGTAATAAGATACTTAGATAAACACATTCAAATGAAGACTCATTAGTAAAATTAAAGCAGTTTAAAATGGAAGAAAAATATGATTGAAGCTCTATAAAGAAAAAAAATCTAGAATTTAAAAATATTTATCTATAATCTATTAAACAAAAGTAATTTTTTAAAGATTGAAGTATAAATAAATGTACACTATAACTATTAATTTCACAAAAAAAGACCGCCCCGATACGACCCAAAAAGAATGAATATTAGACCTGGTGCTTGTCCGAAAATAGTAAATACCAGGCCCGGCGCGAGTCAGCAGAAAACAATGAAACTCGGGATGGGCCAGATTCTAATGAAAGTGAATTAGCCTAAGCCCTGACCGGGGTCGGGTTTCGGGCTAAGCACAGACCATCTAATCGCTAAACTAATTAGAGATGTAACTTAAAATGTGTCATTTTTGGAAAACTTAGCTTAATCTCTTGAGCTCTAGTGCTGTTAGCGGATGTATGTCGCTAGTGACAAGGCTTCGTAATAATATGAACTTTTCAACAAAAACTGTGTCGGCTATTCCAAATGTTTAGAGCAAGATAGCTATATGTCATGAGTTTGCAAAAATAACAAATTTAATAAATCAAACTCAATTAATTATGTAGATTTACTTAAAAATTTGTAATTAATGTTTGTAAATTAGTACACTGTAAAAAAAGGACTAAAACACGGAAATACTACTGGCAATCGAAACGCCAGTACTATTTCCGTATATTAACGGAACTTTTTTCCTTTAAATTACAGAAAAAATTTCGTTTTTTTGGCAGTTACGGGGGAAAACTTTCGTTAAAATACGGAAATAGTACTGGCGTCTCGATTGCGAGTAGTATTTCCGTATTTTAGTCCTTTTTTTTACAGTGATAACTAATGCTAATACAAAATGATGACATAAAGCAAATACGAATACTGCATCAAATGCATACAACACAAAACTTTTCATGGAAATATGGTTTCATAATCTACTCTGGGTAATAGGCATCAAAATGGTTTTGATTACAAAGCCATGGTGTAACAAGAACAGCAGAAATCAAAACTAAAATAAACTACTGCTGTCTCAAAACATTTGCTTTTAACTGAAGAAAAAACTAACCGTTTTTAGTTTAAGGAAAATGGGACCACTCTCTATTTTTATACTGAAATTTTAATTTTATATGAGGGGCTCACAACCATACACTGTAAAAAAAAAAAAAAAAAAAAAAAAAAAAAAAAAAAAAAAAAAACCGCACTAAAAAACGGAAATACTCTTGGCAATCTAGACGCCAGTACTATTTCCGTTTTTTACGGGAATTTTTACCCATAAATTACAGAAAATTTTCCATTTTTCTGATTAAAAACGGAAATTTTTCTGTAATTTATGGGTAAAAATTTCCCCAAAAAAGCGGAAATAGTACTGGCGTCTAGATTGCCAGTAATATTTCCGGTTTTTTTTTTTTTTTTTTTTTTTTTACAGTGAGTAGACAGAGTTCATTTTGAAGAAAATATGAGATACTTCATTTAGAAGGTTCATAAAAATAATTTTATCCACTCCCACAGTGAACCAAGTCTGTTTTCACATGATTTATCATATATGTCATCAATTTACAGACTTTGTTTACTGTGGGAGTGGATGAAACAGATTTTAAGCATCTTCTAAATGGATTAACTCATTTTCTTTCATAATGGAGTTGGTCTACTATGGTTTTGAGCCCCTCATATAATGCATAAACACACTTTCTTAACCCGCTCATAAAGAAAATTAATCAGAGAAAATAAAAAGGCGTACTTATGTGCGTGGGTAGTTGGGCCTGCATTGTTCATAATAATTCTTTCCACTCAAAAAATGATCACAAGAATAGTCGCACACATAAACTAATATTTGTATTAATCACGAAAGACAGCCATTTTACACATAAAAGGTGACTTACACAAGCACTCAGCCCAATATATACTTTCACTTTTTACATTTCTTCATTTTACTGGGATTTCACAGAGCAGAATCTTACAATAAACTGCTGAAGGCTGAATATTGTTGTACATATCAATTTTATGGACTTCTTAAGCCATCTACTGGCAATTAATCAAAATACATATATCAAATAATCACACAATTATATATATCAATTTATAACACTTACAGAATATCAATTATTATTGCATCTAAACTTAAAATAAAAAATAAGAGACCTTAATAATACAAATTACACAAATATTAAAAATTATTCAAAATATAGAAAATATAGAAAATATAAATCAAAAATGAAAGAATTGCCATAGCAGTCTTGGTCCGTTTGGGTGCTGCTATCTCTTGCCTATAATCAGAAACAACAGAAAGATTGTATTTTAACAACACTCCCAACCTTTTTGATTTGGTGTCAAATCAAAAACTAAGTTTTGTGTTTCTGGTACAGGAGCACGCTTCTAAAAGGTAAAGTTTGCGCTCAGGTCGGACTAATGTGAAAATTTTCGTCTTTCCAACTCTTACACGCCCGTCTCGACCCGTACACAGCTCCTGTACCCGAGCGATTGGCCAATTGACGTTTGATGTTCTCTGAATCGATAAGCACAATGTCACCTTCCTTGATATCACAGACTTTTTGACCATGTTTTTGTGCCAATTGGCCAAGATATTCTTGGCGAAACCACATTCGAAATTGTTCGCGAAGTTCTTGATATCGATGTTGGCGAAAAAGTAGTTTGTTGTTATCGAAGAAATCTATACCACTACACCTGATGTTCTAAGATCGCGTAAAAACATCGACGGAGTCAATGGTACAAGATCTTCCTTATCTTTAGAAACGTAGGTGAGTGGTCTACAATTAATAACGTCTTCGGCGTCACAAACAATTGTGAGCAGTTCCTCATAATTTACTCTGACAAGCAGATTTTTGGTGGTGCGGTTTAGTCGCTCCCACTATCCACCCCGCTATCCAGCAGTGTGTGGAATAAATTTCCACTGTATGGGATTTACTGTTTCATGAGAGACTACTTTCTCCCAATCAACTTTCTTCAGTGCTGTTGGCGTTGCTACAAAATTGGTGCCGTTGTCAGTATATACTATAGAAGGACGGCCTCTACGTGCAATGAATCGGCGAAGAGCTGGTATGAAGTACACGGTGCTTATAGAAGAGACAATTTCTGAGTGTACACATTGGTACACGGCACACGTAAATAGAACTACCCACGCATTTACTTTATTTTTGAGAATCAGGGGGTCAAATAAATCGATTCCTGTTATTTCAAAACTAAAGCATCACAAACTCTGTTCATTGGCAATTGGATGAGTCAAGACCATTCTCTATTTTATTACTGAAAAGTTAACTTTATATAATGCATAAACACACTTTCTTAAGTCGCTCATAAAGAAAATTAATCAGAGAAAATAAAATGGCGTACTTACGTGATTAGGTAGTTGGGCCTGCATTGCTGTTAATTAGAATAATTCTTTGCACTCAAAAAATGATCACAAGAATAGTCACACACATAAACTAATATTTGTTATCACGAAAGATAGCCATTTTACACATAAAAGAGGACTTACAGCAGCACTTAGCCCCATATATACATTCACTTTTTTAATTTTTTTCCTCTTACAGGGATTTCACAGAACAAAATTTTACAAAAACTGCTGAAGCAAGAATATTACTGTACATATCAATTTTATGGACTTCTTACGCAATCTATTAGCAATTAATCAAAATACATATACGGTAATAACTCGACTTATATCCGCAATTGGTTTCAACACTAGTGACGTAAGTCGAGGTACATTTGGATAAGCAAAAAAGGATAAGTAATAAAAATTCACCAAAATCTAATGAACATATTTTGTTGTATTTGGGTATTATATTACATACATTTAACATTAGCAAAGAAATGAGTTTGTAATGCAAGAATTTGGAATAAATCAATAAGTTGTTAACTTGCAATTTATTGTTTTTCTAGCTTCCCCGTTCGAGTCTTTGAAGATGTGAAAATATCTTGCAATGATGTTTGACATTTTTTTCTTTTTTTCTCTTAGAAGCTCTTTGTAAGAGCAGAAAGAGTTTTATAAACCTTTTCTAGTCGTTGCTACTTTTTGCTCGTCCGTAATCAATATGTGCAAGTACCATCACTCTAGCTTCAATAAGTCCTTCGGTTAATTTTGCAACCGTCATAATCTTTTCCGTGTGCTCAAAATCTTCATCTACACTGCTCAAAACAATTAAAGGATATTGCAGTTTTAGGTGGATTTTGTATCTGGTAAACTGTTTAGCTGATTGATACATGGTCGACAGACATAGTAGGTTATATGAGAATAAATTACACATGTTTGGCAGAAAAAAATGCATTTTATTGCGCATTTGTGTACTAAAGGAAAAAAACACAATTTGTGCATATGAGAAAAAAAGAATAAGAAAAGGTGTTTTCTTCAAAGAAAATCATTTTCAGTAGGGGGTATAGTTTCTATGGGCGGCCAGCAACGTTGAACACCTTTGAGGCATGGTCTCAATGAGGCTATTAATGATGAGTTGGGGTATTCTGCCCCACTCTTCCAGAAGAGCTCTTTCCAGTTCTTGGAGAGTTTGTGGGGGTTGCTGGCGGCCAGAAACTCGTCTTCCTAGAGCGTCCCAAACGTGCTCGATTGGAATCATGTCTGGAGAACACGCTGGCCATTCCATTCGAACGATTCCTTCCTCGAAAAGGAAATCCTCCACCAGGTTTGCACGATGTGGCCTGCAGTTATCGTCCATTAAAATGAAGTTATCTCCGATTGCTGCAGCGTAAGGGACTACAATAGGTCTGAGGATCTCATCCCTATATCGGCGACCAGTCTGAGCTCCATCTCGAATGATGTAGAGGTCAGTGCGCCCGTCAATGGAGATGCCACCATACACCAACACTCCTCCACCGCCAAATCTGACACTTTCGTGCACGAACGCAGGATTATTCCTACTGCCACGGTCCCTCCAGATGAAAATACGCCTATTATCCGGATGCAAGGAAAAACGAGACTCGTCAGAAAATATAATATTGCTCCATTCATTTCTCCTCCAGTTGACATGCTCGGTTGCCCACTCCCTGCAGTCGCGACGATGCCTTGATGTTAATCTAACACATACCATCGGTTGGCGAGCATACAGGCCTACAGCATGGAGCCGGTTTCGGACAGTCTGAGTTGAAATCGTGGTGCCTGTAGCCGAGCGAAGGTGTTGTTGGAGAAGAGTAGCGTTCATGGTTCGGTGTCTCCGAGCTGTTAACGCTAAATACCGATCTTCATTGGGCGTTGTTGCCCGTCTACGACCTTGCCCTGGTCTTCGGCCTGCACATCCACTCTCCAAAAAACGGTTCCAGATCCTGGAAATGACACTTTGCGACACTCCAATGGCTTGCGCTACTTCGGCTTGAGTTTGGCCCCCTTCTAACCTACCAACAATTCTCAAAGCTTCTGAATCTGTCAAATGACTTCGCTGAGACATCGTACTCATCGAAACAAAGCAATCACTGAATGCCGATCATCCTTGTCTTCATTCTCTTTTATCCAGTTGAAAGTCGAATTTCATTCGCTGCCGCTGAAGCGACGTTTTTGACGTCGAACTCAAAATTTGCATACTCCACAGTTTGAAAACCAGAAAAATTTGCATTTGTGATTCTCTTCTTCTATTTTCGGCAAAAAAAATTTCGTTTATATCTTTATTTTATATAAAACTTCAAATATCCTTTAATTGTTTTGAGCAGTGTATTTCTTCGACAGTACTTTTTTTCTTTAATTCTATCAGTTCGTAGGTGGATAATTCCAGATCAGCAAAATTTCTGAGTTCAACAACATCTTCAGCATCCATCTCTAAGTTCTCTTCCATTTCCGACAATTTCAACAATTAGGAGAGATGCAGAATCACAATTTTCATATGTTTTCATACTCTGGGTGAACAAAAGGGGGCACAGTCTTTTCCAAGCATCTCATTGTTCTATTTTCTTTTAGACAAAAATTCAATAGCTTTTATTTCTTTTCATCCCATCTTATAAGTTTTTTATCGAGTAATAAAAATAATTTAACTTTTTCTCTCGTGTAAGTCATTATCAATTCCTTCTTGCTTCGTCAGATAAAATAAATAAAACAAAACATCTTCATTTTAACATTTCGCTATCTCTCTGTCGCCCATTTCAGCGTAATACAATAAACAAAATAAGATAAAATTCGCTTTTCTCAAAATGTTTATTCTTAAATGCGCCTAGACACATCTAGTATTTTTAGGTTTACCATCTACTCTTTTTATTTGTTTGTCACAATCACATGACTGCCGCGAGAAATTTTCCCTTCATAGAACCAGAAGCCTTCAAAAAAAGTTCAAAGTGGGTCTTAATTAAGGGAATTTTCTTTTTTCGAGGCCAGACACCGTAAATACGGAATTTGTCTAAGGCATCTGTCTACACACTGAACAGACAAGCGACAAAAAAACGTAAGTCACATTTCACCCTGATAACAAAGAAGAAACCTGTTTGAACGCTACAATTTGTCTCATGTCTCACGGTTTTGTTTGATTGTCTGTTCAGTATGTGGTCTGCCTAACAGCTTAGGTTTTGATATGGTGGAATCAATGATGTCCGTGAAAGCAGCCAAGTTGAAACTATATTCTTTTAAATACTTATAATTCATCACGATGTACAAAACATGAGGCGGAGGAAACCTCATTAGACAAGAAAAGCATACATAATAAAGAAAATCAGTATTAAACAGGGAAGGTTACTATAAAGACACGGGAATTCCATAATATTGAACGATAAGCCTATGGGAAATGTAAAAACCGAATGAAACCGATGTAAACGTTACAAATGCTGCATCATTAAATGCTTTTAAAACTGTTGTATACATAAATAGAGACTTAAAAAAAGTACTCCAGTGTGGTAATTACTCCAAAGAAACATATATTTTAGGTAGTCTTGATAATAATTAAAATGTTATGAGCCAATTAACATATGCTAGACAGTACGATTTCTAAAGTAATGGCGCACATAGGAAGACTTAGGAATGTGTAACTCAATAAATTTAATAACCACTAAAACACTCTGTAGACTCACTAAAACTAATTTTAAGGATAACATTGGATAGAAAACACGAATATAGAAACCTGATTCCAGATGTTTTGAAGAGTACAAATTTAATTGTTAGCATGATAAAATTTTAACATGGAAATCCACTAGGCAAAATGCTTTAAACAAATTTTGGCATAACTGAGAAACTAATAAAGCTAGAGAATTCTGTGAGGGCTCCTTTTAAAGAGAAAACATTCATGGAGAGAATCCCACTTAACTGGAAAACGTGTAAGTACTCCAAAAGCATACTCGCCCAGAGAACGTCATTTCAATTGGAGGCTATGTCAGTACTTGTGAGGGAGAAATACTACATATTTTTTAAAGAAAATCTCTTCAATACGTATGGCTAATTATATTAAAAGAATGAAAATTTTTCATCCTCAAAACATAACACGCCAGACACAAATGTTCCTTTACCTCTCAGTTTATTTACACCATGACACTCGGGTCATTTCGATTTTACACGCAGATTTCCACTTTTACAGAAGTAAGATTTTTCATTACATTTTGGTCACAATAATTGCATTTAGCAGTTGTATAAAGTTTAAAGTGTAGAAAATAACTGAAGGCCTGAATAACTTAATGTTATCAATTTAAGATAGCTGACCTGTTGAAAGATGCCAAGGTGTAAAAATTTGTAACCTTTGTTACCGGACACAAAGATGGAATTGTGATACTTATAAAACAAGCAGCCAAACATTTTTTTTTTTACCACTGTATTTAATAGATGTCCTTAGCCAAGTTAATCCTGCATATTGGCTTAACTCTGTTTAAATCGAATGAATAAAAGAATGACCATGTAACCTCTGTTAACAAATTACAAATTTTAAATTTAAAACTTTTTTAAAACTATTAAAAAAATTACACTAGGTCAAAATGGGTAATTTAATGATTGTGTGCCCACTTATTACCAGTAAATAAATCTTTCAAAATAATCAAAATAGAAACATTTCAGAAACTAATTACTACTTGTAACAGAGGTTACACTGAGGTAACAGAAATTACAAAAAATAACAGAAAAGTAACCAACACCAACTAAATTTAGTTATTTTATTCTCCTAGTATGTGAGGAATGATGTTTATAATTTGTTGCACCAACATTTTTTTAAATTAAATAAATAGCTAATTTTGAAGAATAACATCTGTATTCTACATAGATGCCAACTTTTACGCTTTTTGGCTGCCACTAAAATTTTAAGGAGATTTTCGCCTTGTTTAATCATGAGATTTCGACGATTGAATGAGATAATATTTTCTATAAAATTTTAGTGGTATGAAAAAAGCGTAAAGGTTGGCAGCTATGATTCTATGTTATTTAGTAACAGATGTTACATAAAGTAACTTCGGTTAACTAAACCAAATTAAAATTACCAAAATCAACTTAAATTTAGTGATTTTGTTATCCTAATATCTTAGAAATGATGTTTTCAGCTTATGCTTTCAGAAATGATGCTTTCAGAAATAAGCATCTATAGACGGCGATATATTCAGTTCTTTGTGTAGTCTTGTATATGAATTACAGGGCTATTACAAATGATGGACCCGATTTTAAAAAAAATCATATTTTCGAAACTACTGCAAATATTACAATAAGTGATACATGAATTTAAAGAGAAATATACAAAGTTTTTTCAGTTACAAATGTTCGATGCGTGACCCTCTTGTTACGCGGCATACGTTCAATCTGTAATCCAGTTCGTTCCTAACATTTTGTAGCATCACTCTGTCAATGGTTCTGAATGCTGCACAAATGCGTTCTTTAAGTTCTGGTAGTGTTTTCGGCTACATAAATAATCTCTTTGACGCAGCCAGAACTTAAAGAACGCATTTGTGCAGCATTCAGAACCATTGACAGAGTGGTACTAGCAAATGTTTGCAACGAACTGGATTACAGATTGGACGTATGATGTGTAACAAGAGAATACCACATCGAACATTTGTAACTGAAAACAACTTGGTATATTTCTCTTTAAATTTATATATCACTTATTGTAATATGTGCAGTAGTTTCGAAAATATGATTTTTTAAATCGGGTCCATCATTTGTAATAGCCCTGTTCGACAAGCATCTCTTAGTATATTAAATATAATTGATCTAAGAAATTCATATCTCAATTAAAATACGCCCATAAGCAATTCTCGCTCATACACAGTAATGATTACGAATTCTTCCGTGTAGCCCTGTATATGATCTACGGTATTTATACATACCAAGGAGTTATGCAAAAAATTACTTAAACTTAAATACGCATACCAAAACTGAAGAAGTTATGTCCAGCATTTATTGTTGATAAATCTGTAACCGAATTCTTTTGTGTCACCCTGTAATTCAATGATAAAAACTTTGCACTCCACTACAGAAAGCATGTTTTAGTGCACCTCAGAAATCCATATCACTTTTAACATGCTTTAAAATGTATAAATGCTGTAAAATACACCGCAAACGATTCTTCCCTTAGACCATAATGTAACGAGATTTTTTTCAGTGCCCTGCAAAGTAACGAACTAAAAATGCTACGCACTCCATTTTCAATAGAGAATATGCAAAGTGAACCTCAATAAAAAAAAAAAAATTAATAATACATCAATAATATATCAATTAACACTTTTCAACTATGTTGGAAAGTGTTAAAAACCACTTCTTAAATTCGAGTAAATAGGGTCTTCTTTTTTTTTTTTTTTTTTTTTTTTTTAAACCAGTGGTTGTTTCAATATTATAGTCATACAAGTGTGCCTTGAAATCTCAAAAAGATGTGGCCTCAAAAGCGTTTTTAAATCCTTTACCGATTATAAAAGATACACCTAGCCATATTTCTAAAATTGCGCAAGATTAGAATATTTATGCTTTCGACCAAGGCATTCTGTGCGCTGTCAAGCACGCGACAGAGATTGAAAATTGAAAGGTTACGTGAATATCAAATGAATGGTCAAGTTTGTTTCCGAATTCTTAAATGCTTAAAGATTCGTAAGTCAGTTAAATAAATGATTCGTTTGCAGTCATATAATGGGTTTATCTTATAATAAATACAAAGACTGTTGGCTAAACATTGTTTGCGGAAACTTGTGATATATTTCTCTATCATATGTCGCAGCCACGTCGTAATCATATTCACTTGGAGATTCTAATATTATTGAAATTAAGCCGGGATGCCGTTTGTCTAACATAACTAGCTTGCTGAAATATCTTTATTGTTTTATCCCACTAACATAAATCTCCCTGCGGCTTAATAGTTTTAAATTGCGCAATGAAAGAAAATTGATGGGAAGATTTTGTTTCCGTAGATTAAGACAAAGAAGGTGAAAAATTAAACTGTGCATTTACATTTGGACGCAATGTTTGACAGATTGGAGAAAGATCTTCAAACCTAAGCAGATATTTAACAGTGTTTTTCAAATGAAATAGCTTTCTTTAAATAAATTTTCTTCTTGTATCGTGTGGAATAAACGTATGTAGCTTTAATAATAAAAGTTTGTCATCGCATTTTTTTTTTTTTTTTTTTTTTTTTTTGCATTATCGAAATCAAAGAAAAAAACTAGGATAATAATTACAAAACTATGTTCAGTCCGTGATATATTCAAATATTGTTCCACCAGCCAAGCATATATTTCAATTTCTAAAAATGGGCACCTGCGACTTACTCAATGATATAGTAATCAAATAAAAGTACAAATTATTTAGATTATTGAGTAAGTAGCTAACAAATTTTGACAATCTAAATAGTGCACAATTGCAGTAATTTAATTATTTATTTTTTCTTGTTTCATTTGCACTTATTACTAATTAATGATCGTATGAGAAATCCACCATATCTCACTTGGAAACGCCAATATACGATGTAGAAACCTGCATAAGGGATCCCACGTAAAGTCATTTTTTCTCAGAATTATTTCAAAGTCCAGAGAAATGCCGCAGAACATGAAACGAAAAGATCAATCTCATTCGATCTTGACAGATGACAATAACTTGAAGTGTATTTCTTTATGTAGTGAGGAGAGGTATTTCTTTCATCCTCGCGCAGGTCACCTACAGACCCCCCCCCCCCCCCCCACACACACACACACATCGCCGGGAACGCGAAAGTGAAATTGCTTCTCACAGCTACGTCATGATAGCCTTTCCATCCTATGGAATCAGACCTTGTTTGTGATATCACGATCTAGAGATTTTAGTGGCTAGAAGGTAGAGCCTTTGTTCTTGGCGAAAAACCGAGTTAATAAAAGAGATGCAAGAGTATTCTCAGTAGATTTCTTGACTTGAAGTTTCAAGTGGATCTGTAGACGGGCAGAGAAGACGCATCGCTCTGACGGGAATTTTTTTTTTCGGAACTTTCAGAAGAAACGGCTCACTGCAAATAAAGGCGTCTAAAATTCAGACACATATGTGACTGAAAAAGTAATTCAGACACTCAAGTGTCTGAATATGAAATTTCAGACATCATAGGTGTCTGAAATTAAGACACTTAAGTGTCTTACTATGATCATGGTATCACGGAGGTCCCACATCCCGGTCCCAGGCTCTTTCAAGCCCATTTGGCCCTGCTCGGAACTACCCGAGAGACAAGCCCCGTGACGCGTTCCAAAGGTCGCCGCCAGACAAGCCCCATCAAGGCAGCCCTCACAGAAGCTCCGGTCAGACCGGTGCAATGCCTTCGCACGTCACGCAGGTTATTCCCAAGAGGGATGAATTGATCGAATACGATAATCCTCACCACCCAGCTAAAAGAGCCAAATGGTCACTTCTCTTGGTTACCCGACCCGGCATGCCCCGACAGCCCGCGGGAACCAGACACCTATAAAGGAGCTGGGCCCACGAACCTACACGAGGTTTCCCGAGCCGGAGTTACTTTACGGAGATAAACTACCATTATCCGGTAAAGACATATGCGAGCCAACCGATAGGGGAGAAAGGTGCTCCTAGCTAGTAAGCCACGGAGGGTCGGAGAAAATCCCTCCTGACACCAAAGACGACGCCTCGCTCGGGGGATCATGAAGGTGCTTCTTACGGACCCCGAGGAGACGAAGTAACTCTTCCTCTGACGACAAAGACAACGCCTCGTTAGGGGGTTTTCGCCCAATCTCTCCGCTCACCTGCGGAAACCCTCGCGGCTCGACGCTAGGAGTCCAAAGAGACCAGACTAGGTGCCGTTAACGGCCCCAGGCGGGCACGGAAAGCTACACCTAGACGGGATAGACCACGCCTCGCTATGGGGTCGGAGGGCCCGGAGTCCCGTCGCCCCCTCCCAACTCGACTCCACTCGAGGGTAGAGAAGCACCGGGAAACCGGCAAAAGTCCGCCTCTCCCACTACCTTACCTCGCGGCCGTCGAGGGTACCCAGGGACGAATGTCCCTGAACCCGTGCAGTGACCGACCGCTACCTGTTAGTTGCTTTCGAAAGTTAGTTTGAGGCACCGATAGATCCTCACCACTGGGCGCGACAACCTCCAGTAGCGCAAAGACACGCAGGATCAGGGTCAGACAAAGAGTTCCCCCAAGGTTCGAAGCGCGGCAGTGTTAGTCGGCGAGCCTCCGGCCCAGTTCTCTGCGGAGATAGTGTTCAATGGCGGACCTGCCGGCAAACCCCCTCCCAAGGTTTACGGCAAGACATCGGGCAACCAGAGCCATACTGGCTTCCCTCTGCGACCGCTCCCTGGTCGACGAGGGCACCACAAAACCCTACCCACATTAGGGTTGGCTCACAACTGCTCCAGCTGCGGATCTCGGTGGTAAGAGCCACCCGACGCAAAAAGCACATCGGGCGCTGTCCGAATCCCTCACCCTTCGGTTGCTCCGGGAGATCCTGCATGGCGATCCCGCGAGCCCGTCGTCACTAGAGAGTCACCGAGACCTTTCCTCTACAAAGCCCGCTCTCTTACTTTAGGCTCCCTCTTAATCAATTGGTGGATAGGGTCCTATCATATTAGCTACCCTTTTCCCAGAGTCATCACCCTGTTTATGTCCGGCTCTGGGACCAGGCTGTGGACCGTCGCTATCCGGCTTGACCAGAGAACCCGGTTGCCGGGGGTAGAATGGCTGTGCGGTCTGAAGACCTACGACCCATGCACAACGTCCGTTACCCGTGGCCACCGGACTCGAGGCCTGTCGACCGCGAGCCACTGTAGGAAGTTGTGATTCGTACCCATCCGGCCCCCTCGCATTCGTGTGCAACGAACTCGGCCGGGCTCCTAGTCTCCTCTCCCACTCATGGGGTCGGTCTCGGACCACCCGGAGGGGCGGCCACCTATGATCGTGGTATAAACACTGTAAACTGAAATGCCTGAAATTCAGACACATAAGCGTCTGAAAATGGAGTGTTCAATTTTCAGACATTTTAAAGTGTCTCAATTTTTAAGACACTTGTATGCGTCTGAGTTTAAGACATTTCAAACGTCTGAATCGCATCCATCTTTGATCAACCTGTATATTCGGCAATACGCAGCCGTCTTTTCACTTTTTTGTAAGTTTTATACGCTGTAAAAAAATATCCGTTAAAATATGGAAATTCCCAGACAGCAAAATATATCGAAATCAGTTAGGCCGTTTATCGGCGGAATATCGGTAATCGCCCACTGACTTTATTATGATGTCAATAGATCATACTCTGTTCAAGCAGTCCAATGCTGGTATCGGCACGAAATCGCACTAATTGATAGATTTGAAATGTTAATATTTACTTCAAATATAACATCGGTCGACATTCCTGGAGCGATTATTGCCCGACAATGTATGTCCCCTCATCAATAACCCCTGCAGTTTCAGCGTATTTTCGAATCACGTGACTTCCCACTCCCTTTCAAGATCTTTATCTCCCACTTTACTTCCCCTCAAAGTTCTTTCTTCTTATGTTGCAAGCAAGGTAATTTTTAACTAGAAGGAGAAGGGATGCGGGGATGGAAATAAGTTATGTAAAGAGTGAGAGTGTGAGTATAAACTTTTTAGAATTTTCTTCAAAAGTTATTATTTTTTTACCTTTCAAAAATAAACGATCGCTCGATATATACCAAAAAGATATCTAGAAATTAGAAGGAATTTGTGCACCCTTTTTATGGAATTACGAATAGTTATTCATACTTAAAAAGTTGCTTCAAAAACAGAAAATAATGAATTATATACTTGATGCAACGACTAGATTGTTTTTGTGATTTATATGAATAAATTAAAAATAAAGAATATCTGATAATAAAATTAAAACATTAAACAACTATTTGCGTTTTTTTTTTCTTTTTTTAACCCTTCTTTAAGTTAGAATTAGGGGAAATATGAAAAACTGGAAATGTTGCCGTAACTCTTTCCGGCACAGTGTACCCGTGTCGGGATACCTAATTTTAATTCCAAACTTACGATCGGCACCAAGAATATTTTAGTAAAATTTTGCTTTCACAATGAACATTTAAAGTAACATGTTTCTAATTTCTAAAAAAAAGTCGTTTTAAAATTCCAGTGTCAGTCAATCATTTCACAATTTTATAACAAAAATTGCCCGTGCCGGAAAGGGTTAAGAAATAGCCTACTTGAATGAGATGTTATAATATAAATACTAAATACTTTTTACCCTGCAAAGACTGTAATAAGGGGGGGGGGGATAAAAAACCCCTAAAATGTGAGAATTCTTTTTTTTTTTTTCGAGATTTATTGAAAAGTTATTATCAATAAATTTTTGTGCATTGCTAGAAATAAAATAATTATTCTTTTATAAATTAAATGCATTGCAGAAAACGTGAAATATCTTAGTTATTAATAGTGTATTATTAGTTTAGATCTGACTAAAGTTTTAACGTTCTAAATTATTTTAATAATTAAAAAAAAATCTTTCGGCTTGTTTCTTAAAAGTGTGGTGCTAAATTTATTATTTCAATTCATTTATCTAACCTTACTTTAAAAAAGAACTTGGTGCAAATAATTATTTTAATATTCAAAATTTTAGCTATTATCTAGATACTTTATTTTCAATTTATTCATTTAAATCGCTCACAATAACCTAGTTCTTATACCCAAGTAATTACAGTAAGAATATAACAGGTGTATTTCATTTCGTTTTATGGATCAAAATATTTTTTTAAGTATGAATAACCCTTCATAATTCATAAAAATCAGCACAAAAATCTTCTAAATTAAGGTATATTTTGCAACATCAGTCGGGCTGTCATTTATTTTTTAGATGAGAGTTTACTAATTTGTGTAGAAAAATTGCTAAGCAATTTATATTCACTAAAAATAACTTTTACATGTATTACGTAAAATTAATTTATAAGTCACAGATTAATAATTCACGCTAAAAGAAATAATGTATTTCTTTATGAATTACTTTTAATTCAACGTGTGCACTTTTAGAGAGTAGGGTTTTCACAGCTAGTAAACCGCAAAAACAAGAGGGCAATAAACCTGGGAGAGGGGTAGAAAATACCAAGAAAACAGCCTAAACTCAGTAGTTTAAAAGAGGTCGGCAATATCTCCAAAACCTATGCACAATATATCAGGATCCTACGATCCTCAGACAGTTCGCCGAGCGGCCAAAAAGCCTTTACTGCCAATCTCAGGAAATGAGGTCGACCCAGTGAAAAATAGTCAGATTAGGACATCCGGTGGAGGTTCGGCCAGGGATTATTTGCTGCTTGAGTTGTATTGCCAATTCAGACACCCATTTAAGAATTTTAATGTAAAAAAATTTCCGTAAATTCCAGAAAAATTTGCATTTTTTTGCATATTTCTGTATTTAAAAAGTTCCATTTAAAAAATAAAATACAATCTTTCAAGGACAAACACATATATTTAAATCCCCACTTTCTAAAATTATGTATATTAAACATGATTTATTTATTAGATGTAAATTTCCAACTGGGCGAAAAATGTCCGGACCAGGATTCGAACCCCGGACCTCCTGGCTGAAGCCGGCAGTTCTCTGCCATCTCAGCTATCCCGGATGATTCTGGTCGAACTTTTTCACCCAGCTAACCAGGTTTCACACCAGATGCTGTAATCTTCATGGTTAGCTGGGTGAAAAAGTTCGACCAGAATCGTCCGGGATAGCTCAGATGGCAGATCACTGGCGGCTTCAGCCAGGAGGTCCCGGGTTCGAATCCTGGTCCGGACATTTTTCGCCCAGTTGGAAATTTACATCTAATATGATTTGTTTACCAATTAGAGTAATTGTGTTAAAATTAATCTAGCATGATTTATTTATTTATATTCAAACCAGTCGTGTATCCAAGGGGCGGACTGATGCCCCTCCGAATTTTATAGAAAATGTGAAATGTAATTACGAAAGTTTAGAAAAAGCATGTTTTAATATTAGAAAGTGTGTTATTTCGCAGAAACCATGAAATTTTTCATTTCAGCCAAGTTTCCGTTATACAGAGGTTTACTTCAGTTTTATTTACTGTTTATTGAGGTATATTTAGCAGATAATTTTCAGTAATCCGTTTAAAAAAAAAGCAGCATAACCATGCTGAAAACGAAATTTTGCCCAGTCCCATACGATTCTATCTTAAAAAGTTTGATTGCATAATAGATGTGCTATCTACTGGTATAAAAACCTGTTTAAAGAGGAAATGATAAGTCTAGATACGCCACTGAATCTAATTTTTGTTGATCGTTTATAATTCGATAGGAAATTTATTCATAAAAAAAAGAAAACACATTTCGATCACATAGTTTCTGAATAACATCATGTGCCAATTTCATGCGTTTAAGAACAAAAATGAATTAAAATTTCTACATTTCCCAAACCTCAAATATCTTTCACACGAATTTTTCTTTGAAGTTGAAAATTAACCTTCAACTTTTAAGAATGAGGAATGGCTTCATCTAGTGTGTGTCAAAGTAGTCGATCTAGAAATAAAGTTATATGTTTGAAGGTAAGACGGTGTCCCATCTCCCGGTCCCATGCCCTTGCAGGCCCATTTGTCCATGCTCAGAACGACTCGAGAGCCAAACCCTGTGACGCGTCCCGAAGGTCGCCGTCAGGAATGGCCCGTCAGGGCCGCTCCTCACATAAACTCCAGTCAGACCGACGCACTGCCCAGCGCACGTCACGCCGGCTATTCCCAAAAGAGGATGAATGGTCGCGTACGACAGTCCCTGACACTCAGCTAGAAGAGCCAAATGGTTCCTTCTCTTGGTTCCCGACCCGGTAAACCCCGAAAGCCCGCAGGAACCGAGCACCTATAAAGCAGTCGGGCCCACGAACCTACACGAGGCTTTCCGAGCCGGAGTTACTTTACGGAGTTCACTCAAGATCAGACACCATTATCCGGTAGAGACATATATGAGAGACAACCGATGAGTGTGGAAGGTGCATCTCGCGAGCCCGGGAGATTCGCGGAATATGTTTGAAGGTTAAAAAAAAAACAAGAAAGTGATTTTGTAATTATGTGCTGCGTTCTAAAAGTCAACTAATTAAGCCCTTTAAACTACTTAATTCGTAATCTGTTTAATCTCTACTTAAATTAAAAAAAATATTGTCGTCCACTTTTCTTTTGGAGTTGCTCAAATAACCAGTGGTGTAGTCATAAAAAAGAGGGTAAACGCTCTAAGCAGAGGGTATTCGCTCAAGGCAGAGCGTATACTCTACAGTGTATATAGTATAGCTTTCTTCAGAAACAGAGGGTACACGGTGTTTCTTTAAAAAAATCCAGAAGGTATACGGCGTATACCCTCTACTACATCCCTGCAAATAACGGTTCATAAAGACCGCTTTGAAATAAACAAGAGTTTCATATTTTAAATCAGTCAATTACTATTGATGGTAAACTTAGAACCCAATTTACTTAAAACCTTTATTTTATGACGTGCATCCCTTGGCTTCTGGAGCGGGGGGGAGGGGTGCACATTTGTACTCTAAAAGTTCCTCCGGTAGAAAAAAAAAGCTGAAATTAAAATGCCACATATTCAAATTTCTAGAAAAAATGCGTAAACAGGTATGTATTGGAGGGTATACGGAGCTATACGCCGTATACCTTCATGATTTTTTTAAGCTACTCCGTGTACCCTCTGTTTCTCAAATAAAACTACAGCGAAAACTCGATACATGAGGTTAATGCTTTTAGCGTATACTCTCTGCCTCTAATGTGTACCATCTGGTTTTTTTACGACTACAACACTGTGTGTAAAATGTTCAGAATTATACAAGATTGGAAAAAAACCTATTGCTACTTAAAAACATTGCTTGTGCTTCATAAATACAGTGAAATACATTTCACACGAAAACGCTTAACATGAAAAATCGGTTAACACGAAATGATATAGCGGTCCGGACAGCATACTATGCAATTTAATACATTATATTTCTTTTAACACGAAACAAAAATCGTTTAAAACGAAAAAAATTCGCTTTCGATCTAGTTAGTTTGAGTTGAAATTGGTGAATTTTGTGTTAAAACCACTGAATTTTGAGAGAAAATCAGTGAATTTCGTGTGGTTTTTTTGTAAATCAGCTTATGTTTTATTAGCAGAATGCCTGAGAAATCAATCCGAAAACAAACTGCTATTTCGCTTCAAACGAAGTTGCGTAATGCAGTTGATGAAAAAGAAGGGCGAAAACAGAAATCTGCAAAGAGTTTGGCATTGCCATTTCTACTTTATCAACGATAATAAAACACAGGGATCCCATTACGTTAATGTATGAGCGCAGTATGTTTAAGCCAGAGAGAAAACGTGTGAGAATTGCTAAGCACGAAGATTTAGAGACAGCTTTGCTTATTTGATTCAAACAAGCTAGATCTCAGAATGACAAAAAGACTCTTCAAAGAAGATATCTGATTTTTTCCTTTTATTTTCATGGATGCAATGAGCAGTTTAGCAGGAAATCGAAATAAAATTTGACGACGTCGAAAATATTTGTGAGTTTTGTTCTTTTTTTTAACGAATCTTTTAACACGAAATGCTTTTAATACGAAAAAAAATTTCGGCCCCCTCAATTTCGTGTTAAATGTTTTTTACTGTAACATTATTTCAAAGTTGAGCTGATGAAATCGTGGTTGAATGGATAGGGCACTATTCCGCTGACCAACAGGATTCCTTCTCGGGTAAGTGTTAAAAGTTCACAGTACTTTGAATTGAACTGAATATATAAATCAGATGTATATAATATGTGACTTTGGTGGAAAGTGGTTGTTGAAGAGGTTAATCCTTGAAAAATTGCATTTTATCTTTTAAAAGGAAGTTTTTAAATGCAGAAATATGCAAAATTAATGGATTTTTTAATGGAATTTACATCAGAAAATTTCCATTAAAATATGTAAATATTACTGTAATAGTGGCTGTACAAATTCCATATATTATTATATATATATATATATATATATATATATATATATATATGTTATATAAAAATTTTACCTTTTACTATTCATTTAAATTATTCTAAATTGCCGGCCTATTCATTATTTCCCTTTTTTTTTAATACGCTCTATTATTTATTTCTAGCTAAATTCCTCTATTTTTAGCCCCACCAGTGACCGAGAGGTTCTGCTCTCGAAGCTGGTAGACGAGAGGTGCTGGGTTCGATCCCAATCGCGCCCGTCGGCCTAATCGTTCGGAGTTTTCGTGGTTTTCTTCGAACCTTGGTTCTCCAAGCGTTAATACGGGTTAGGTTCCCTTAGAAAGACCTCCACGGAAGACACTCCCCCCCCCTCAGGGCCTATATCCCACGTGCTGATAATTGGCCGACATAAATACAACCAACCAACCAACCATCCTCTATTTTTAAAACGCGTATCTTAATAATAGATTTATTCCAAAACGTAATCTAAACTTTTAATCCCTTCATTAATCTTTATCGTCTACCAAACTGTAAAGTTCTGAACGCAGTTATACTTATTTTCCTAATATTTATCAAAACCATTTTTACTTTTTTATTCTATTTCATCTCTTTTTCCCGCCAGCTGGGAGACAACCATTTCACATCGAAATCATTCCATTAGCGGCGCTGGGATTCTTTCCTGTGACGTTTCTTGATCGCTCTCCATTGGCTGAGTGTCAGATCCCAGTTTCACTTCGAGGCTCGTTCGTGATTTTCGTTGATTTAGCTTGAAGTTTTCATTTCAATCGGAATTCCTCCGCGTATTCTCATAAATAGCGAGAGCATGAGCTCAGAACGAGAGATTTTTGTGCTGTGATTGTTTACATAACCTGTTACCCGGTGTCCTTAGCCATGTAGAATATTCATTTCGTAAATTAACATCTATTTAGCATGAGTAACTAGTTTATGCTCGAGTGGAATGCTCTGATTTCTCATCTGCGGGAATTGTTTAGTGTTGGTGTGTTCTGATGGAATAAACAGTTGTTCTATGACTACGTTTCCATGTGTTTAATTGAGAAAACCACATGTTTCTTCATACGCCTTTTTTCACCACTCACGCTGCCTTGTTTTCATAATGAAATAATAAGTGTTTGATTGGACTATACCAATATTATCATCGCTCTACAGCTGCTATATTTTCACAGAGTTGATACCTCCTCTAGCAATGCTTGTGCTAAGTGGTAGGATTGCCTACAACATCACCAACGGCTGATTAAAATGTGGTATGACTCCAGTAATACGTAATAAGCACGATGTGATATTTCAACTACACCCATTAAATTGTTTCGTAACACACACACACACACACACATATATATATATATATGGATGTGGCTTGCGCTTTCCAAAACTTCCTGACCACATCCTGACCGAAGCCAGAGGGTGCAGCTAGTTCTCATGAGACCTAACAAAGCTTGCAAATTTCAAAAGACAATAAACTTGATGACTTAGTGATTTTGCATCTCCAGTCTAAGAATCGAAGGTTAAAATTCACTGCAGAGTTCTTTTGCGAGCTGACCTGCAAAGACGTCTAGTCAGGCTCGGATAGCGCCCCGAAGTATTGTCGGCAGGTAAATTTCAGCGAAAGCCCCTTCCCTCCTAAAATTGTAAACATTTATTGTATATAGATTGTATTGAAGTATTTAACATTAGTCCAGATCTGCATTAAATCCTTATATTTGCTATCTATTGAGTTAGTGTCTTCTCACATGTTCTCACACACATACACATACACACATATATATATATATATATATATATATATATATATTACAGTATATGATGCTTACAAAAGAAAAAAATGTCTGCCAAAGTGGTTTAACATGGATGCAATTCAGACGTTTGAAGCGTCTTAAATTCAGACACATACAAGTGTCTTAAAAATGAAGACACTTTAAAATGTCTGAAAATTGAACACTCCGTTTCAGACACTTAAATGTCTGAATTTAAGACATTTCAGTTTACAGTGCAGACTTGAAGCCGGGTTCAGCTTTGTTCATTCTTCTCCCGGAGAAATCCAGGAGGCTGCCTTGCCTTCATTATCAACACACGAGCATTGGCTTCCTGTCGAGTCCGGAAGATCAATTCTACTCGAGAGTGGAATTAGTCCTCACTGAAAAAAAGAGACTTTTATATTGTCCTTTTGGTAAAAGAGCTCTGAATTCTATGGTATCAACGACTGTTTAGTGCTTAACAAACAGTAGCTTTTAATCTGGACTCCATTTTACTAACGTTAGGCATATCACACACTGAACAGACAAACGACAGAAAAGTGTAAGTCAATAGACATTTCACCCTGATAACAAAGGAGAAACCTGTTTTAACGCTACAACTTGTCGCCTGTCTTACGTTTTTGTTTGCTTGTCTGCTCAGTGTGTGATCTGCCTTAGATTGACAACTGTACACGAACCATACACTGTAAAAAACGGGCAAAAAACGTCGATTCTGCTGGCAATCTAGACGCCAGTACTATTTCCGTATTTTTAAGGAATATTTTCCCCATAAATTACAGAAAATTTTCCGTTTTTCTGATTAAAAAAGGAATTTTTTCTGTAATTTATGGGGAAATTTTTCCGTAAAAATACGGAAATAGTACTCGCGTCTAGATTACCAGTAGAATCTCCGTTTTTTCGTCCTTTTTTTTTTGTTGTTGTTGTTTACAGTGTATTTTTCTTATGTTGCGACTCTGTTCTGACTAACTGTTTTCTTAAGTTATGACTCTTTAATCAAGATTATTTTTTTTAATATGATTGCTTTGATTTTAAATAAAGATAATTTTATATTTAATGAGACTCGGCCTTTGACGTACGTCGTGCTACCTCTTCATCAGAATATCACAGGCATCACAATCGCTTTGAAAAAAAAAATATTCCTTGTTGTATGAAATACACTCACCTGAGTCGATTAGTTATGGTATCCTTTTAAAAAATTCTGTACCACCTAAAATAGAATATTTGAAAACATCTTATACATGTCGTGATTAAATACAGGGGTGGATCCGGGCCTCGATTCAGAGCAAGGAGAGGAGGGGGTGGGTCACGTGTCTTGTTGAACAATTATTTCAAAATTAATGTATATTTCATATGAAAAATGCTCTGTTGTTTGGAAAATTTCTTTATTTGTGGCGGGGTGGGTGTAGTTAAAAACCCAAGAAGACTCTCTCCTTTGGATCCGCCCTTAATGAAATGAATATTGGATTGAGTAAATATTGACATACATTTTTGATGACAAAAGGGAACAACTGCAGGTTTTTATCAATAACTTAACGTTCCACTAAACGGTCCAATTTTTTAAAATTCTATCATATTTTTCTAACTATATTTTAATGCTACTAAAAAATTGCCATTAAGCTTTTAAAATAATTAATAATCAGTCTAATTTATTTTGAAAGATGATGAAATCGTAACGAGAATTATTGAAAGGGGATAGAAGTATGAAGTAATCAATTTAACTTCTTCGTTCCCAGCTATTTCTATGCGCAATGATTGAGCTATCGATACTATGCTCAGCTTTGCTACTTATCAAAAGGAGTACGAGTGCTGTTATATGGCTCGTGTTTACATAGAATAATAAATGATATACCAGGAGATTCAAAATAAATGTTATATTGATTTTGGTTAGAGCCTACGCAGTTTGATTTTTCATTTTTTTATATTACAAAAACTGAGATCGATGTCTAACCGAGAATCTTCAAAACTTTTTGATTTTGGTTGCATTTTTTTTTTTTTTTTTTTTTTTTTTTCTGGGAACATTTTCAGTTTCGGAACCGATTACGGATTTTAAAAGTCCGCTGAAAAAAAAAACTTCAACGAATTTACTTTTTTACACAGTTCCCTTATCCTTGAACTTATTAAAAATTTCCCCTCCTCTAAGAAGAACATTAAAAAATACTTCGCTCTTTTTCGGGAGAACTTTATATAGAGTTATGATACTTTGAATTACATTAATTTTCAGAGTTTTCTGGCACTAAATTCGCGATCTTCCATTTTTAATGCCATAGAACATTCATAAAATTCAAAGTATCGGTATAACTCGGTAAGTTTTTTATTTTATTTTATTTTATTTATTTTTTTTTTTTGGGGGGGGGGAAGAATTTTCTAAAATCATGTGCTTGTGCAAATGCGTTAGAGACTTCTTTACAAGGTCTTCTCATCTCCTCCCGCCCCCCTCCTCTGGCATATGCCTTTCGCGCATAGGCTTCGTTTTTAAACAAATCTAATCTGGACCCTTTTCAAAATTGTACTAAAAATTTCAAAGTCAAAAGAGAAAGTCTATGAATTTTTTAATCGTATTTAAAAGCATAACAACGTTCAAATTAATTCACCCTTTCAAAACATCAATCTTTGACATATTGACAGATTAAATTTCATCTGCAAATGATTGAAATTTGCAAAAATTACTATTCACTTACAAAAGAATCTAACAATTTTTAATTTTTTTAAAAATTTGGTACATTTTTAGCTATAGTTTAATATAGATTTACTTTGCATTAACTACCGTGAACCCAAAATATACAAAACGTAAAGCGCAAACATTTAAAAAATATCCTAACTTATCGTAAAATGGGAAATGCTGTGCGATTTTTTGGGTTCGGATTAAAAATAAATGTAATGTTTTGCATTTAACACGGAGCCGAAAAAACAAACAAGGGGCTTGCGGTCCCAGAAACCACATTTATTTATGAATCTTATCCCTTTTAAATTTGTCCGGTTTCAATTTTTGAATTTTTTTTTTTTTTTTTTTTCATTCTGGCTTCCGCAAAAGAGTGGGACTAGAGTAGGTGTATAAAAGGCTGCGGACAAAGATGGGCCGCTCGCCGCGGCGGTTACCATACTATCTCCAAGAAATCCTCTATATAATAGAACTAGCTTAAAATGAAATAACTACGTTGATCGCTTGTCGTAATCTAATAAGAGATATCTTCAACATAGTAGAAACTAGCAAACTCACTGCCGCTAAAATCTACACAAACACAGCTCACAGGAAAAGTTCTCTTGCTATTCAGCCCGAACAAACTCTGCATGCAAAATCTGGCGTTGGGGAATCCCTACTCTTATTTACCTCCAAAGTCGATATACCATTAATCACTGAATCTTGCTTCTGCAGTAGTATTTTTACCATCACATGATCACATATACATAATTAGCATCATACTTTGCAAAACAACCGTGAAAATCAGCATATCGAAGATTCAGCCATACTTCACAAAATTTAAATGAGGACTGAATAGAATTCAAGGAGACCACGATAGCACGCAAATTTGAAACTCAACTCGACTACCTTCAAAAGAGAGTAGCTAAGTATTTCTTCTACAACACGGATGAAATAGCATTGTTTAAATAGAGTATTTTTTATAAAATTATGTAAAGATTTGTGGAATTCATGTTGAACTAAATCATATCGTGGTATGACTAAAGATGCTTAAAGCTGTGCATATTTTAAATCCATCAGAACTGAGTAAGTCTTTATGCCAGTAACGCTTTTATTATGCTATTACCTCATTAAAAACTGACGCGGCGAGCGGCCCATCTTTGTCCGCAGCCTTTTATACATCTACTCTAGTCCCACTCTTTTGCGGAAGCCAGAATGAAAAAAAAAAAAAATTCAAAAATTGAAACCGGACAAATTTAAAAGGGAAATTACACAAATTAAAGACACCGAAAAGCGGGAAGGGTTGGGCTCGGGGCGATGAATATAAAAAAGCTTAGTTATTTAACCCTTTCGGAACGAGTGATGCATATATGCATCGGCAAAAGGTGCATGTGGAAATTGTTTTGGGCACCATTAATAAATAAATGTAATATTTGTACTTTTTAAATGGAGCATTTTTTCGTATTTCACTAGTAAAGGGAACTGTTTAATAAAAGCAGTGCCAATCAAATAAAATTTGTGTAAGGAATGGCGTCTCGAAAGGGTTAAACATTAATAATAAATTGTACAGATGTGTTCCTTGAACATACAACTTACGACTGAAAATAATATGTTATTAGTTTTCAAAGAAAATTTCTCACAAAAGGAATTTCGAAAACATGATGGTATTTTTTATTATAAAAAATAATAAAAAATAAAGATAAAAACCGATAGGCTTATTCGACGTAACGAGATCTCATAGTGCAATTATTTTTTCCATGAATTAACACATTTTTCTTTTTAAGTGGTGCTATGCGGCGTTATCGACATGTAATATAACTTTACCTTTCTATATGAAAAAGAGAATCTAGGGATTCCCGAGTCACAATACAGGTGAAAACCTGTTTTTAAGTGGAGCTAGCTTTCAATAAAATTTAAAAAATCGATTAGAGCTCTAATAGATTTTTTTATTATATATATATATATATACTTAGATTGCCCTCTAAAAAAAACAGAAAGAATTTTTATACGAAAAATACCAAGTATGTATTCAAATAAAGCTTTGAAATTTATTAAAAGCGATACTTTTGTATTAGCTATATGGCGGGAGTTAATAGCCGATGGAACTGGCATTCTGATACTTACATCAGCCTTTTTGATTCTATTTTCAGTGGGTTAAGCGGGTAGTTCGATTACATGTCTGCTAAATTTGTGTTTATTTATTTTATTTCGTTTTTTTATTAATGAATTTATTGCTTTATTATGAAACATTAACCGGAAACAAATGCTGAACTATTTATTATATCTTTTAAAGGCAAATGGGTTAATTGTTCTTAATCGGGCTGCGCGCAATGGCGATGCATAAAAAAAAATGCTTAGAAATTCCTTTATAAACTGTAATCATTAAGTTGAAATACACTTAAAAAAAAAACATTTTACCCCATTCGGCGGTGTAAAATTTGAAATTCTGCGATGTTTGGAAGTTTTAACCCGGGAGAACTCGCTACATGAGATTTTCTCTCACAGTCGTACTTTTTTAAGGCTCTTATTTAAATAATTTTTCATTTTAATTAAAATTTCAAAATGTTTTTCAATTATTTTACTTATTTTGTGAATAAAAGTACTAAGCCAACCAAAAAAAGTTGATATTATATGAATGTAAAGTAAAAGAAAAGCAATTGGGCATTCTCACTAGCGAGTTCTCCCGGGTTAAAAAAGTGCAATAAAAGCGAAATATATTAGTCAGGTCTTCCCACTGTCAATATGATGCCAGATTTACTCACGGACATGTTTTGCTTTATAATATAGATTTAAAAACTATTTCTTCAAATTAATTTCCTAAAAGAGTCACGGCAATTAAAAGACAATCGATCCCAATTTTGCAATACTAAATACAAAACATGAGCCTGGTAATAAAGTACTTATATCAAACGTACAACTGAAAAAAGTCTCATTAATAAATTACTAATTCATTTTTTAATGCAACTTCGATTATTATCAGTTTGATTTTGCATTGATCATGAGTTAAATCTTGAAAAGTTAGTATTTGTTTTCCTACAATACATTACGTTCTACATAATTGAATAATATTTGCGAATCAAAGTTTCATTAAATAATGGCAGATTTCAATGTAAAGAAAAATCGCAATTTTGAATTTTCTTCTTAGTTATTTAAATGGATAAAAGTCATTGTTTCCATTAAAGCTGTTCTCAAATTCAAAAGGGCAACTTTATGACATTTTTGCCGGGTTTTTTTTGCAAACTCAATAGATCTTTCAGAAAATATTATAATAGTGGGTGTTTTGAACCGAATTTCCGCTTGAAATAAGAGAGACTCTAATAAGGGTGAAAAAGTCTTTGTCACGTGATCAAAATCGCTTATAACACAATAGGTAATTTATTTATCAAAAAATAGAAAACACAGTTCGATTCCAGATCGCTTCCACAGTCTAGCCTTTCAATTTTATGTCTTTCCGTTAAAAATGAATTTGTAAATATGTCAAAACATTTTGCGCTTGTTGAGCAGAGCAGTTGAGAACAGCCATAACTAGTGTTTCGTATAAGCAGCATATTCCGCAATATATTTTTATTTAAATTTTTGCACGCTGCAGTTTTGATAGAATATTGTTTGTAAATTTTTGGCATGACTACGTAAAATGTTTTAGCTTCCGTATTATAGAATTGCGAAAAACTTTTTTTTCCTTCTTTTTCGGTTGTGTATATAAAAGGTTGCTTTTCCAGACTACTGGGTAACTAGATGACGCATACTTTTTGCATAGAGCAGACTTTCCTGCCTGAAAGAGATTTTCAGACAAAGAATACTTTTCCCGCGTAATAACGCAAAACTTTTGCGATACATACACGAACTCATTTTTACAAGCAAAATCATTAAACAATAGCAGGCATAACTATTGAAGTTATTTGTAATCGAATAGCATTTTTCATTTCTTTATAAAAGGATTACATCTTGAGTCATAAGCGATTATTATCTCATGATGACCATTATAGAGTTGTCAAGTCCAGAAAGTCAATTCAAACCGTTAAATTTGACCGCCAGTCACGGTTTCTTTCTTCCTTTTTTTTTTTTTTTTTTTTTTTTTTTTTACCAATATTTTCAATTAATTATCGCAGCTTTATTTAGTCATGGACAAATGATACCAATTTGGCCATAAAATGGGGAAGATTATTTTGCGCAAAATAGTTGTGATAAATATAAAATAGTACGCACCCAGAGTATGCCATACCCACTGAGCTCTACAATAATACGGAGAGCCAACTCACCGATCCACTTTCTGCCGCGACCGCATCACACTTTCAATGCGCGCAAGTAATGAGTCCTGCACTTTTCTTTATTATTAGAAGCATTTTTTCAAACTTTTTCGCATAATTTTTATCAATTTTGGTGTTTTCTACATCTCTTTGATATTTTTATGAGCAATACTTAATTTATTTTTCATTTTTTTTCGTTGAGCTTACCTAAAGTTTCATTTTTAACTAATATCAAACTAAAAAATTGCAATTAATTTAAATATAATCTATAGTTTGTTCAATAAAAAATATATATCAGTGAAAATTGTAGCAACTTCGTCAAATTTTTAAAAGAAAATCCAATTTGAAAATATCTACCCCATACTACTCTATGGGAGGAAATCTATGTTTTGCCAAATATTTTCATCGGAAAATCTTTGGCATTATATTCATAGGCGGGCCGCTGGATTCAATGTATCAGAATAGGGAGTTAGCCCTCCGTTCTATTGTCGAGCTCAGTGGCCATACCCCGCGCGTTTACCGTCCCCCGGGTTACCTTCATCTGGAAATGGAAAACTTTATTCTATTTCATAGTTTTAAAATGAAAGCACCTTCTAATTTCAAGCGTTTAATAATAAAAATAAATTAAAGAATGTATTAGAAAGTTTTCATATGGGGGGGGGGGGGAGGGGGAGAGCACATCACTTGGGATTCCAGGAGCTGAAATTGCAAATGACAGAAATCTAGGGAGGGGATAGGCAAAATTTTTTGGGAGAGCTTTTTTTTACAAGTTGCGGAACCGATTATAACACGGGCACAAGTCCCAATTCTCTGGATACGAATTTTCGGGGAGCACATTTTTTTTTTTTTTTCGTGATATTTAAAAAATTAAAGAAGTTACTACTAAAACTTCATAATGTCAATATTCCGACTTTTAAAATATTAATAGCAACAAGCCTATCACTACGAATTCCTTCATATACTTCCATGTTATAGATTTTCAATCCATTCCAAGCAAGCGGACTTCCAAGGTCATTTCAAATATAAAGTGACCTTAGCAAAGTCATATGGCAACTGTGACACACATTTCGCCTGGTTTGTTCAATAAATCATTTCTAAATGTTGAATTACCTCCAATCTTATACATATCGCTATTTAATAAACCATGACTTTCAATAATTTTGTGAACCAAAAAAAAAAAAAAAAAAGAAAAAAAAGCCAGAATTTGAAATTTTAATAGAAATAACACATACTTTCTTTAAAAGATTTTCTTTATAATCAGTACTATTCTGACATAACATTTAATATTGAAAAGTAAATAGCAGAAACGAGAACGTATGATACGTAGAATATTCATTACCGTAGAAATCTTGTTTTTTTTTTTTGTTGTTGTTGTTGTTGTTTTTCCTTCTAATCTTTCATTTTTATGTCCATTGTATAACGTGCAACCTTAAATTTTGACGTATTTTCTGGTATCAAATTTGCACGTTATACTATGTATATGGAGCATTCTCACAATCTTTTGACTTTTGGGGGAAAAAATCTGGCGAAATTAAACTTGCTAAAATAACATTTTAATCTGATAGACGAATGCCTTAATGATTCAAAATAAAGAAAAAATGGTCGGCAGCGAAAAATTTTTTATTTAACTGAGGTTTAGGTTAAACTTGCGAGTTTAATTTTCCTTACCATTTACCCCTATAACTTTTTATTTTCTTCTAAATTTTTACTTATAATGAATTTGCATAGTACCCAAAGGACATTCAAATAAGAAATAATACAAATGTAGTACTTTTAATACAGAATTTTTGTATAGCATTGTCTTAAAGGGGTGTTAAAGAAGGGACGGTAAGGTAAAAAAAAAAAGGGACGAAATGGTAAAAAAAGGGACGGTAAGGATGGAACGGTAAGGAAAATTACCACCTATTTTTAGGAAAATCATGTTAAGACTAAGTGATAGCCACAATGTTCATTGATTTTTCGAAACAGTTGTTAACATTGGATTAAATTATTATTATTTGTTTTTAATTTACTTCGAAAAGTGCAGGAATAAACCTTGGGGACGGTAAGACTACCAAAGCCGCGGTGCTTGAAATTGATATTTAAATGCTGATTTATATTCTGCAGTAAATTTCCTGTCAAAGAATTTTAGATATTCTTTCTCTAGCATACTTCTGCATGAGCAAAAACTTGAAAAAAATTCTGTCGCTGCATCTGAAGTGATTTTCTCTATAATTTTAGAAGAGGGATGGTAAAAAATCTAAAACCCAGGGACAGAGTTCAAAAAATAATATCAACCTTAAAAATGTGTGCAGGTTAATTTTTAGCTACATATTTATATAAAACAATAGTTCCAGTTTCAGAAAAAAATTAAATTGAATTATTTTTATTGAAACAATTTTATCCAGACAGCTCCAAACTTCAAAATCAGCATCAGGGACACGGGACGGTAGATGAGTTTTCCATGTGTTTGGACCCCCAACATCGGCCAAAACTTATTTATCTCGTTAATATTGTTGTGCAATCATGCAATGGGATATTCCCAAGTATATGAAATAAAAAAAACACAAAAAAGTGTATTAAATAAAAAATTATTATTCAGGGACATGAAAGTTAAAAGATTGTGAGAATGCCCCATATAAAATACGACATATAACACAATATACAAGTTGTAAATAAAATACTTTTACCAACAATTACATTTTACTATTCATTGCCTTTAATTTAGTCACTTGTGAAAAATAAACTTTGAAAATTTAAAAATCCAGAAGGGGGGAGGGGAAGGGGTACTTCCTTCTCCATGTAGACTCTCATCCATTTTATTGAATTTTATACTGTTACAAGTTTACTATCCTTATCATTCAAGTAATACAATGTTAACCTGTGGAGAAATTTAAATACAAAATTACTTAGTATAAAATGCATATTTTTCAAAATTTGATTTTCCAGTATCAGAAAATTGAAATCTAATTCCAATGTTACAAAAAATATTCTCATAAATTTTAAGCACCTTTTTCAAGTAAAATTTCACAGTTTATTCCCATCCACCAGCGGCTGAGAGGTTCTGCTCTCGAAGCTGGTAGATGGGAGGTGCTGGGTTCGAACCCAATCGCGCCCGCCGGCCTAATCGTTCGGAGTTTTCGCGGTTTTCTTCGAACCTTGGATTTCCAAGCGTTAATACGGGTTAGGTTCCATTAGAAAGACCCCCACGAAGGGCACTCCCCCCTGGGCCTATATCCCTCGTGCAGATAATTGGCCGTCATAAATACAACCAACCAACCAACCACAGTTTATTCCCTTTTAAAGAAATATAAAATTTAGAGTGTATATTTAATAAAATGTAGTGCATTAGTACCAGATGCACTGATGGTAGTAAAAAAAAAAAAAAAAAAAAAAATGAATAACGAGTAATACTGTGTTTTAATTTCTGTATTGGCTAACATGAGATTTTCTGATCCGAGCGGATTTCTGACGCATGAAAAAATCAGCAATGCTGTCACTCACTGAGATTTTACTCCGTTCAGTCATAACCAAGCGTCATTATCAGCTATATGATGCAAGATGAGTTTAGAGGCCAGTTCATATGTTCGGTCCTGCACGGTCACTGCGGGGTTCCTGTTTGAATATCAGTAGTTTATTCCACCTATTAATAGATTGCACCACAGAATTTCATAGTTGCCAAGTCTCTCGATTTTAGTTAAATTTCGTATGAAATACTACCTATAACATTATCCCCTATGTTGGAATTTCTGAAAAAGTTTTGCAGATCTACACCGATCAGGACCCCTAGAACCCAAAACCACCCACAGTAAAAACTTTATATCTATCTATCTACATATATATGTATCACTTTTTTTATGGACACGATAACTTCCGTAATTCTGCACAAATCTCTTCCAAACTGATACATAAAATCAAGGGGCATAAAATCTCGGTCAACTTCGTTAATGGGCAAAATAGGACCAAGAGGATGGATATAGGGATGGATTTTGTGAAAACCAAAATAAGCCCATAACTTCTTAATTATTGTACGTATCAAATCAGTTTAAAGTTATTATTACTTCAAAAAATTGGGCCAAAAATTTATGTATCACAGATTTTTAATAAAATTTAAAATGGGCTCAAGGGGCGCAAAAGACAGGGTTTTAGGGAGAAAAAAATTCATAGCTTCGTCAATTCTAAAGATATCAAATAGAATTAAATTTATTATAAATCTTCTTAATATTATCTACAACTTTTAAATTGATAAGTTTTTGATATAACCAATTCGTACCGCAAAAAAAAAAATAAAAACAAAAACAAAAAGTGGGTGTTGAAGAAAAAATCCATAACTTCGTCAATTCACAAGATATCAAATAGAATTAAATTTATTATAAATCTTCTTAATATTATCTACAACTTTTAAATTGATAAGTTTTTGATATGACCAATTCGTACCGCAAAAAAATAAAAATAAAATAAAATAAAATAAAATAAAATAAAAACGAAAACAAAAAGAGGGTGTTGAAGAAAAAATCCATAACTTCGTCAATTCACAAGATATAAAATCCGTATGAATTTATTATATATCGTCTTAATATGATCTACAACATTTATATTGAAAAATTTTTGACAAGGCCAATTCTTACAGCAAGAAAAAAAAATTAAAATACATAGCGGTTGAAGGAAAAAAAAAAAACATCGTATTAAGGATGTATTCAAATCCAAACTGCTTATTTTCTGACTCATTTTTAAATTTATTTTTGCTCTCAAATACATCCAATTGGTAGATTCCCTTATTCAGAAACTATATAATGTACCGTAATGGTTGATGTTTTGATAGAAGCAGAAAATATTTCAAGAAAATGATGTCAAAGTGGGCATTTTGAACCGAATTTCCCGAAGCGATTGTGTTGAAAATGAAAAATATTGTCCCATGAGAAAATAATTGTTTATAAATCAAGTTTTAATTAATTGGACGAAAAATAAAAACACAGGTCGCTTATAAATCTCTTCAAAAATCACGTCTGCATGTTTCATACTTTTTCTTTTAAAAATGAATCTGAAAACATGCCAGAAAATTTCGAGTTGTTGAGCATGGAAAAGTATTTTTTTTTTTTTTTAATTCTGCCTTAACATGATTCTGATAAAACCAGCTCTTATACAAAAATCAAATAAAAACTCGTCAAAAGCGGTCAGATAAAATTGTTAAAGTGGGCTTATCTCTAATCATGATTTAGTTTTTGTAGTTGAAATTAGCACTTTACTTCAAAATCTAGCTGCGCCTGTAGGCCAAGCCGACAGGGATATTTTCAATACAACCATTTGCGTATAGACATATTCGATTTATTTAATCTCAGCATTCTCTTATTCTATGAAGTGAATATTTCTATACTGAAACAGGGGTATTCAGAAATCGATTTGGCAATATGGAATTTTATTTTAAAATAAAAGATTCTTCTACAGAATATTCTAATGATACTAAGACTTATTACATTAGGAATAAATTTTGTGAGCCAGCTATCAGTCGCATATTCTTTATTAAATGACATTACTTTCGTGGGTAACTAGCAAGAGCGCAAAATAAATGGATTCGGGCTCATTTTTTGGTTCCCCAGCCCGAAGAATTTTGTGTCATCAGAGCCCGAGCCACACCGAAAGTATGTAGTAAGAAATTTGTTAATAACGTTTTAAAATTGTTTCAAGAATTATTTTCAGTTAAAAATAACTTCTTACATAAATAACGTATTAATCCTAAATGCTCCCACATGACAATGTTTCTTGACTTTCATGTCCTTGAAAATCAATCTAAAATATCAAATTTGTTATTTATACGTAACTGCTGGCAGAAATTAGCTAAAAGTCACCATTCTTATCTATCTATATTATAAAGGACAAAAATGTTCGTGGTAACACTGACGTCATTTTGAGTGTGGCAACAACAGACGATTAAATTTAACTTTTATTAATATTTATTGCAATTTTTAAAACTTCTAAATACCGCATATTTTCAATTTTTACACCGTCGAATAGGGAAAGAAATATACTTTCAAATGCAATTTGTTTGAAAACTATATCGCAATTTGTTTGAAAACTGTATCGCAATGTACGCAATTTTTATTGTTTTAAATATAATTTTCAAGCATGATTTTTTTTTCATATCTATCTCCGTCGCGTGCAGACGATTACGAATGATAAATCCGTTTGCACTTAAATTAATATAAATAGCTCATCATTTGTTTCCAGCTTGTTTCCATAACGAAATTAAAACATTCATCAACCAAGAAATAAAACAATAAAATCTAAATAAACACAAATTTAATAAGTGTAATCGAATTTGCGTTGAAACCACTGAAATGATCAGAATCAAAAAAACCGACTGCAAATAGCGATATTTTGCGATTTCATCGGCTGTTAACTCCTAACGCGGGGAAAATATAAAATTATCGCTTTTAATACGTTTCAAAACTTTATTTGAACGCTATATTGCTGTTTTACATATAAATATGATTTTTTGTATTGTTAAGGGACATTCTAAAGAAATATATTATATGTAAAATATCTATTAGAGTTATCAATTTAAAAAACACAAGAGCCGTGCGAGGCTTTCTCGCCGCAATCTTTGAGATTATTTGCTCATACGCTTTTCATTAGCTTTTGATTAACTGCAATTTTTTTTTAATAAAACAACCTGTTTTAACAATATATAAGTATACTACGTCAAAAGCCGTTCGCAGAACCTTTCGAAAAATACCTCATTTATTGCTGAGCCTTTATTATGTGCAGAGAAAAAAGGACGTTAACATCAGAAATAATATTGATGATGAGTTTTAGTTACATTTTGTAACTTGGGAAGCCCGGGTTTATCCTCTTGTTCTTTTAAAACATCCTTGTACATAGCTGTGGCCGAAAGGTCCGAACTCTGTTTTCCAGTTATTCACGGAAAGGACTTCAAACAGAAAGCAAAGATAGACATGGGACATCCAACGGCTTTTTTATATTACTAACAACTAACACTAACCATGCACAGACTTAATAATCAGAAAGAACATTTCTCCTTATATTCTATTGATAGCAATTCAATTCCCTGTTAAACTGCATTTTTAAAGCATTGTAAAACACTTCAAGAAATTTAAATTACATTATTGTTTCTCAAATAGCAATTCTCTCCCCTCCCCCCCCCCCCCCCATTTTCAATTTGTGAATAAATAAAATTTTCATTTTGAGCCCGAGCTTGAAGACTCATAAAAATCAACTCGGTCCATTTTCCCAACTTATATTTAAAAACTTTTTGAGTTTCAAAAACAAAAACATTAAAATTTATTATTTCGGGACGACTTAAAATATTTAAACGTTAAGAGAACAAAATTATGTTCCAGATTTATCTGTTTATTTATCATGACGTGGCATTGGCTTTTCACAATCCTCCTCACAAAAAAGCTTATAACAAAAAAGCATATAATAATATATTGGAACTTTTTTTTTCTGAATGAGCGGTAGTACACGGTAGTTATTATACAATATGAGAAATGAATATCAACACAACTAACAAAAAAATGATGGGTCATTCCATGAGAAACAGACAAAATGACCCGCACGTGACGCTTACATAAATACCTATATTTATTGGCTTATAAGCTGTTAAAATATAAACTATACATTAAAATTAACAAAAAAATCTTATATTTTCATATTAGCATAGTTGTTTTAATTTGAGGATACAATAGCATTATTAAAACACCAGTAATATGTAGAAAAGCTGTCCCACACGTGATATATGGAATGGCTCTTTAATGGGTTTAAAAATATCCACATTTTAAACCCTAGACCTTAGTAAGCTACCCGTTTTTAATAATAAATAATAAAAACAATAAATAATAAAAATCTCCACATTTAAAATCCTAGACTTAAGTAATAATCTGCCCGTTTCAGGGCCATTCCATGAAAAACTGACAAAAATGTCCTGCGCGCGACACCCACATAAATACCTATAGTTATTGACTTATAAGTTGTAAAAACATAAACTATACATTAAAAGTGACAAAAAACTAATTTTTATATTAGCGTGGTTGTTTTAATTTCAGGATATAATAACATTGTTAAAATAGCAGAAGTATGGTGAAAAGCTGTCCCACACGTGGCATGGAATGACCCCAATACATTTTCTTAATCGGAAAATTTTTATATCATATTAATTTTTTTTTATTTACCGAACATTTTTGACAGTTGTTCTATGTTTGTAATGCAATAACAAATAAAAAATTGGATTCTGCTAAGAAAATGCAAAATGTTTCCTTATTTATATTTCGTTATGGATTAATCATTATACAAATAAAGTGATATTACTTCGGTTTGCTTTATTTTCTTCAAAAAACACAACTATTTTGCTTATTATTTTAAAACCACTTCTTTCTCCCTGTAATCAACGAACACAATACTAATGTTTGCAAATCAAACATAGAAAATACTATCTAAAATATATAATAAAAAATACCAGATGATATGCATGTTGTCGCTTCTTATCGTAGCTAATCACTAAACCATCAGTTTTAGACATATAGAACCAATTGCAAAACTGTTTAAATATTCTTAATCAAATAAACATTCATTTTCTACTTTTTTTTTTCTAAGTTATGAAATATTTTTTTTTTATATTTGAAATCCCCAACTCCTATATTTTACCCTGACTCCTATAAGCTCTATTTAGAATTTTCTTCCATGCTCTTACCAGTAAAACAGTAAAAATTCAATTAATCTACGAGCAAAGACCACCAAGTTATTATACTTTGAATCTTGGGAATTTTCCATTTTTAGTTCCTGAAAGTGACGAAAGTTTTTTAGTGCCAAAAAACGTTAAAAATTCGTAAAATTCAAAGTATCAAAACTCTAAGTTTTGGTTGTTTATTTTGTTAGAGCACGGAGAAAGTTTTCCTAAATAATAACTTATATCGGATTCAAGGGCCGTATGAAAATTTAAATTTTGTAACTTTTTAAAAATAACTCTTTGAAATAGGATTTTCATATGATGAAGAACAGCTTTTGAAACCCTTTTGAAATTGAATCTATAAAACTCAAACTCATCTAAAATTCTAAAACTCATAGTTTAGGAATTATAAGAAGGGACACCCTGTTTAATGTTGTTTGAATAATGGGATTTAAAGTTTATATACATATACAAATAAAATACGGGGTCTGAATTACTGGAATTTTTAAAACCTTTAAATCACATTTTCACGCTGAAAACTTTGTTTATCCATTCACATTTGCAAATAAATATCGCCTGGCAGAAATATAATGTGGATTTCATTGATGGACAAAGTTTAAGATGGACAAATTTTTAAATCAGATTTATTTTTAGTATGGAGAAAAATGTTTTAAAATGTCTTAAATATTAATGTAACGTCATGTGGTTTAAAGTTTATATATAATATACAAATAAAATACGGGGCCTGAGCATTTTTTATTTCGAACTATTTTATATAAAATATTCATACATTTTTTGCCAAAGCGCACATCAGTTAGATTTCGCAGAAATGGGTAGAGAAGTTTAGTTAATATGTGATTATTTTGAATTACTGGAATTTTTAAAACTTTTAAATCACATTTTTACTCTAAAAACGTTGTTTATCTGTTCAAGTTTGCAAACAAATATGACCTGGCAGAAATATAGTGTAGATTTCATTGATGAACAAAGTGTAAGATTGTTGGAATTTTTTTTTTTTTTTTTTAATCTGTTTTATTTTTAACATGGAGAAAAATCTTTTAAAATGCCTTAAATGTTAAAGTAACATCATGGGGTTTAAAGTTTATATATAATATACAAATAAAATACGGGATTTGCGCATTTTTTCTTAGAATTATTTTATATAAAATATTCATACATTTTTGGCAAAAAGTACACGAGTTAGATTTCATAGAAATATGTAGAGAAATTTATTTAACATGTAATTATTTTGAATTAGTGGAATTTTTAAAAAGTTTAAATTACTTTGTTTACATCGAAAACTTTATTTATCCATTCAAATTTGTAAATAAATATGGCCTGGCAGAAATATAGTGTGGATTTCATTGATGAACAATGTTTAAGATTGTTTGACAAATTTTTAAATCAGATTTATATTTAGTATGGAGAAAAAGGTTTTAAAATGTTTCAAATGTTAATGTGACACTTTGAAAATTTAAAATTTTTTTTGTTATTTGCCTTTGATTCTGCATACCTTCCGAGTACATCATTGATCACTGATATTCATAAATACATATATTATCCATTTATATAGATTACTTTATAATTTCTATATTAAACTGTATAGATGGGAATTTGTGAAGTCGTGAACACTAAAATTAACATTATCAAGGGTTTATTTCTTAATATTTAAAAGTGATATTTATATAAGGATATAAACACGTTACTAATTTGTATTTTTAGGTAGTGGTTAATATATATACTTCAGCAATTTTGATTTATTTCTTATTGATTTAAATTATTTATATTGAGATATCAAGATACATTTTACTCTATTTGTGGGTCACATATTTATACATTCCTCTTTATAAGCATACAAATTCAGTATATCTATTCATTGTCTGAGTAGCGTCATAAAACATGCATATAGTGTATATTTTATTCTCACAGAACTTACTTTTCTTCCTATTGAAATCTTTTCAGGGAAAATCAATGTGATTACATATCTTGCGCTAACGATGTTAGGGATGTAAGTGCTAAATTATGCATATCCTTAGGCAAATTATAGTGTATCAAAAAGAATTTTTTCAGATCCGTTAAACTTATAAGTACTATTGTTTTATGCTCATCTGTTATAATACACGAATACTACATAGTTAGCGCCATCCAGTGGGCAATATTAGAACTATTCAAAAACAATGATTTCAAATTATTAATTTTCTGAAATATTTTTACATATGATTATTCTTAATTATTAATATAAGAATGGTGCTAATACGAAATAAAATTATGCAGTAGACTGACATAATATTCGGAAGGTTAACTAAAAATCTTTATATCCTTACAATTTGGCTTGTATTTTCAAAAGGCTTAAGCTTTCGTATTTAATGAGATGAACATAATTTAGCGCGATATAAAAACAAAAGATTTGAATAGTGATTTAAAAAATCAAATACAAAATTTTTCATTATTTTTAATAATATATATATATGTGTGTATTTCATTTAAAACAATTTTTATAATTAAAAAAATGAAGGTCTTTTTATCCAATTTAAGATAAATTTTCAGGACGACAAATCCAAAGGAAAGTCTGTGAATATCATGTGTGGATGAGTTTTCGTTCTGTCCATTATCAAATATAATACTTTCCTTAAAAGTAATTTGAGCTAACTCGTGTAATAAACGACTCGTGCTGCAAAATGGGGAATTTAAATCTTCTTCCAGAGCAAATAAAATCACGTAAGTAAAATTTTAAAAAATCGAGTTACCATGTTACGTGACGTGTAAAAACTAACACAAAGAAAAACACAAACAGCCCGAATAAATTTAGCACACAACTATTTCAAAGCCTTGAAATGAGAATTAATCTGCAGTGCAAAACGAAAAGAGAGAGAGAAAGAGAGAAAGACAGAGAAAGAAAGAAAGAGAAACAGTTGTAATAACTCATTTGCTCTTGGCTATTCTCATTTTTCTTAACTTTGTTCTCTACATGTTTTGTGCTCACCAAACAATATTTTTATATGCATATAAAACTACGATTCTGTACATTTTTTTAAACTCTTTCTAGCTAAAATTCTCTTTCCAAGCAACTTTCAAATATAGAGAAATAGTGACGTAAAATCCTGGATAAATATTGATATCGGGTAATATATTCTACAATATATTAATCATAAGAATATTTAAATACTGGATATTGACATTATGTTTTCAGAATGTACTTGGAATCTGAATTAGATTAAACAAATACCTAAAACTAAAAATGAACCAAGTATTATAAGTTGAACAACACTTAATTTACAAATTGAAAGAATAAAATGACAGCTGTAAGTTTAATTATTTTTTTATAACATATGAGCTTAAACTTTATCACCCATCGGGTTAATTGAGGAGTTTGAGTTTAAATTACATTTTATTTTATAAAACATTTATTATTATTATTATTATTATTATTTAATTCATACCATATGTTTGTTACCATATTTCTCATCGTTTCAGTGTGACAAGATTTCACATAACCATTATTACTCTCAGTTAAAAAATATACAAATAAATAAAAATAAAAATATATAATAATAATTGGAGTTTCTTTGTTACTGTAAAAAAGACAAATGTTTCTTAATATACGAAAATAACCAAGAGCGAAAAACTTATTCCTAGTTACCCGTGATTCCGACAAACATTCTTTATCTATAGAAACTTAGGGAACTAATATATTTCCGAGGTTTAAAGAAACATTTATTAAAGCACAATTTCTTTTTCTCTTCCTCTGATTTTCGGAAAGGTTTCCTAGTAGTTTTTATAGTGTTTTAATCAGTTTTCTCAAACCGAAATATACTTTTTTCGAATACTATTGATTTTCAAGTAAACAGTTTTATGTTCAACAAACATGTTTTACGGGCAAACATGACAAAATAACAGCGTTAGCCTTAACGTTAAAATAAATATTATTTTGTTATTTTTGGCTATATAAATTAAATTACGCAGCTGAAAATGTTTATTTGAGAATTCATCGAATCCTAAACATGGATATTCAGGATTCAGGAAACTGATTAATACGCTGTAATAATTATTAGGAAACGTTTCCAAAAATTACTGTTAACAAAAGAAACTTTGTTTTTATAAACTGTTCTTTTATATCTCGAAATTATAATGGTTTTCGAGGTTTCTAAACATATAGAACGTTCTTTTGAAATCGTGGGTAACTCGGACGGCGTTATTGATTGTTTTCGTTTCGGATTACATTTTAACTTAGATTAATACACATCTGTCCTTTTTTATAGCGTGTAAGTTAGTGAACAGAAATATCAACTACAAAAGCGCATTGCTTCAAAACCACCTAAAATATATCTCCCTAATAAAGGCGTGTTTACATTATATTTACTTACAGAGATTTGGCTAAAAAGCGTAATGTTAACCCTGAACTGCAGTCAGCTGTCTCAGAGACTACTCCATTTTCAGTTTTCACAGTTTAACTTGTAGTTTTCAGTTTAACTATATATACTAGTGAAATTTTGGTTAGCTGGTAGCACTAATACTATCGCTAAAGACTTCCGAATAGGAATTTTAATACTCTTCCACATGAAGTTTAGTACAGAAACAGTATCCTATGAGTTAATTGAACTTTTTATTCATTTTCTGATTTTTGGTTTAAGAGGTTGCTCACAATATCTATACGACAATGTTTGACAGCGCGGTTAAGGGTTAAATGACATAATTCTGAAGTACGATAAATCTTAAATGAAAATCAGGATTTCTTTTATCAAAATTTAATTATGTTGCCATTAATTACCGCTTGAAATAAAATCTTTAGGAAACTTCCGTAATCGGAATGTTCTCTCTCTCTCTTATTTTTATTTGTATTGTGCATGACATTGTTCTATCCGGGTTTTACATTAATTATATATTTCTTTCATTTTTTCATAGTGTGGTTAATCGAGCAATGGAAGAAATAAACATTTAAGCTGTAGCTTATTATTTCTTCCTCAGAAATTAACCGCTTATTACTAAAGATTTCGTAATATTGCCCTCGAAAACGAGTTACGAATCATTAATTCCAATTTTATTCATAATTGCTCTCTCATTTTAAGTACATTTTATAGTTTTTCTTTTTGAATTAATGAATTTTCAATTTTGAGATCATATATTTCGTGCTTGTTGATGCTGACAATGATTCATTATTTCAGATCTTTTTTCATTGGCTAAATTGATTTAGTTACAAATAGTTTTAGAAAATATTTCAAATATTTATAATTTCCTTCATCTATTTCATTATTTACTTGTTCTTTTTATAAATTCGACATCATGTTGTTTTTCCTTTCGCCAATTTTGAATGTTTAAATTTTTAATACTTCATATATTGGTGATTAGGATATAGGTTTATTAAAAAAAATTCATTAATGATCAGTTAAATTAATAGTAGTTGATCCAGCTTTATTATGTATAATGTCGATGTAATGTATTGATACTCACTTTATTTATTTTTATTAAAAAAAAAAAAAAAAAAAAAAAAAAGATGATGAATTGCAATATTATATGTATATATATATATTAACAAGTGAGGACATAAAAATAATATTTGTCGTAAATTGTTGAAATTAATATTATTTAAAGGAATTTAAAGTATCCCAGTACATTTAGAAAGGTAACTTTTAGCAAATATCACAGTATCTTTTTTTAAAACCTTTTAGTCTGTACAATTAGTTATCAAAAACAGTTTTTGTTTTCTTTATTGGAATCGTAGTAATGGCTGTTTTGGTTTCCGCTCTGGAACAGGAAGTGGTATACGGAAGTGTAAACCAGAATGTGTATTTAAGTAATCTAAATAAAGAAAATAACTTCTAATATTGAGATTAAGGAAAGCACAACATAGAAATCTGGTGAATTTTTAGAACATGGTGTTGAATATTTCTAATAGATTTTAAGAAATAAAGCCTTAACCCCTTGAGGGGCAAGCAAAAATTACTCTAAATATTGAATTCTCACAGGAATAATCGAAAAAAAAATTATTTTTAAATAAGGAAATGCAATTTTCCAACGATTTTCCTCCAAAGTTAAAAATATAAAATTTAGTAAAAATTTCCCGGTGAGAATCTTGTTTCAATTAGGTGGGATATATTTTATCCCACCGCCTCTCAAGGGGTTATATGCTTTTGCAAAATGACATGATATAGATGAATAATAAGTTACGAAAAATGTTCTATCTCCAAAAATTATATTTATTGAACACAATTTACGTGAATTTGCGAGTCTCATGATCTGTCTGAGAATTTCCTGAAATTTTGCAGCTAATGTTTATAAATTAACATAGAGAACTAATGTGAAAAATTATGAAAGTGGTAATTTGAATGGATATATCACTGGAAGTTTTTGTTTTATGGCTTAGATTGTATTTTATTAAATCTTTACTATAACTCAAATTGTATATCTATGGGAGGGGGGGGGGGGTGTATTAGCAAACTATCATTATTTTTGCCGTATTTTGTCGTAGGCATTTTTAGTAAGTATTAAATATTGCATTATTTTCCTATAAAATTGTAAAAATTAAGAAATTACATCAAAAGTAATTTATTTAACAAAGGGAATTATTTTATATATATAATAATTTATTTGAAACAATCGCAACCCTTTGCTTTATTTTTGAAAAACAGGTGTCAAACGCGCAGGAGGGATACCATAAATTTAAAAAAGAAGCGAAATTTTAGCATATGATGAACATTCTTTATTCTTATTCTCATTACACTCTTAGGAGAAAGTCAGCTGTTCATTATTCATAAAAGTATCTAGGCGACAGAAAGACAACTTTGGATAACGAGCATCAAAGTGAATTTCATTAAAGCTAATTATGAATGAGATGCTGCATAATTAAAGTAATTAAAACTACGTGACATTAGGGATAATCATATGAGAAGTGTTTTTCCTAACAAACCGTTTAAGACTGTCTAGACTTAAAAAACTCTAAAAAATCGTACAGAAAGCTTCTAGGAATTACTTTCGAAGCCGTTGTCTTGGAGATGAGCAGATAATTTATAAGTGATTTTATAATACTGATAATTTATGCATTTTTTCCTGTGAGCATTTCGATTTTTAAGAAGGGGTCAGTTAGTGACATTTCATTGCCAAAATTTAAGCATTATGTCCTCCTTGCATTACAATGAAATAGTAGGCGCAAAATAATTTAATATCATAAATATTTTAAGTTTTCTTTAATGTTTGCATAGGGTAAGACTCTCGCTCTCCCAGTTATAATAATATCCATAAAAAAAAAAAAAAAAAAAAAAAAAAAAAAAAAAAAAAAGTAATTAGCGGAGTTTATTTATTTATATTTTGTTTTCCACTAAAGAAGCGTTCTTTCTGTTGATAAAGGAACTAAAAGTGTGGAAGCCACTTTGACAGCTTGAAATTGTTTATTTTAATATATCATCATATTTGATAATTTTATTTAAAAAAAATCATTTAAAATCAATAAAATACGTCAACATTTCTGAAATACTGTTTTCTGTTCTATTTGATAAGGTGACGATTGTTATTCTGAGATATTTAGTGGTGAAATACAGTCGGCCTCACTTAATCGGGTAACGGGTAATTGCATACCCCGCTTATCTACATAGAATGCCGTGGAACAAAAACACTCCCTATAAGGTTAATGTTAAATATACTCGTTTTATCGCATAACAATCCCCGGTTAATTGCATAAATATCTCCAATCTAGTAATCCGCATTTTACGAATTCCTGTTACAGTGATGAATGGGAAGAAAGGAAAAACTTTTTTTTTTGCTGTTGTTGTAACAGTGGTTTGTTATATTTACGATCGAAGAACAAAAACCGTCGTGAAAGAAGACTTTATTATCTTAATTCTAGGAAACGCATAGGAGTGTTGAATTTGGACAATTATGTTTTTTTTTTTTTTTTTTTTTTTTTTTTAAAGCTTGTCGTACATACAGTGACTCAAGATGCTGGGGGTACTTTTTGAAAAATCCTGGAATCGGGGGAAAATACAATCGGGACGGTCAAGAGAAGAGAACAGAGGAACAATATTTAGCGCCGGAAGTGCAGAAATGCGGTGTCCCTGGTAGGAAAAACAAATTTCCCTAAAAGATTTTTTATGTAGGCAACAACAAAAAAAGTGATAAATTGAAAAATAAAATGAATTTATGCAGAATTTATTTATTTTCAAAGGTATGATTTAAAACAATTTTTTTTTTTTTTTTTTTTTTTTTTTTTTTTTTTTTTTTTTTTTTTTACTTTCATTTTAATTTTCACATAAATTATAATGAAAAATTAAACCATGTAACGTAAATAGTGTAATAATACATTATACCTTATTTCATATATTGTTATGTATATAGTAATAATAAATTATTCATTAAAATTATTAATAGAATAATTTTTCAATTATTAGGTAAATAATGTCCATTAATATTCATCATATCTAAGGTATATAATCAAATGATAACGTATACAGATAACATTAATTGCTGTTCTAGCTTAAACGCATACCCCGCTTAAATGCATACAATTCAGTGGAACCAACTGTATGCAATTAAGCGGTGCTGACTGTATTTAGAAAATGATATATTTGATTACACATGTGTGATCAAATGCGATAGTGGGCACAAAAATCCTGTTAAAAACCCTTCTGGATATAGAGCAGGTTGAGAGAAGTAGTTCTTTAAATAATCCAGAAAGAGAAAATTAAATATTATAAGGCTGTATCATAATCCAAACTCGCTATTTTCAGCAGTGTTGAAAGAGTGAGGAAATTTTTTATTCAAAATAGCTACCACTTTACCCGAATGGTAATCCATGCTTTACTTAATCACATATTTATGTAAATAAATAAGAAAAAGATAACTATTTAAAAAAGTGGTAAATATTTTGAATAAAATATTACTCAATCTAGCAACACTGATTTTCAGTCACATTCACAAAGTCATTTTTATACGTAAAAGAGTAAAAGTTAGAGATATTCTTATTCATATACCAAGAAATAGAGCAATGTTTTTTATTATAAAGGCAAAGTAAACTTTCAGAAAATGATACGCAAGTTGCCATTTTAACCAGATTTTGGGTGAACGACTGTCACATGATGTCCACAACAGGGAGCAATCGATTATAATTCAAGATGATTTTTTTTTTTACATGTGAATTTAAAGAAGTTCTTCAATTATCTGCTATTGAATAGTAATGTCAGTAATTTCTATTCCCTCCCCCCCCCTCCCCCAAACTCTTACATTTTGCTCAGCTTCAGCGATGAATGAATAACTGCTAACTCGAAGTTCGTTTTCGCTTTTCCAATCGGTGTGAATATAATGTAAATAATTCTTCCTTCCAGCTTTAATTTTGTGTTAATGAGAATCTAGGCTAATTTAAATAGCACAGGTGGAAACTCAAACTCTGCCCCTTGGTTGCCCGAAAGTGGAGAAATATTTTCCCTCCGTCGTGTTCCTTAAAAACATTGTCATAGATCTTGAAATAAACTGTCAAAGAGACCGAGAATACACAAAAATAAAACCTTGAGACAGTCAAAGAAGGTGGCAATCTCAGATGCTGTGTTTCTCAAGGAATTTTCTCACGGAAGTGTGGAAACCTCTACTACCCCCTGGTCAGCCGCGGGTCAGCCCCCTGGTCTCAACGCTCTGTTGAGAATGACATCAATTTTTATGTGTGTGATAGGGCAGATTATGTCCCGCCCAATCTTGATTTTTTAAAGTAAGTATTCGATAAAACAATGAGTAGAGGTTCAAAAAATTTGGAGTAGTGATAGTATCTCTTCAGGAAGAATTGGTGTGGAGTTCGATATTGAAGACCCCGTAGGCATGAGATGTGCCGTTGCTGTTCTCAACTGCTCTGCTCAACAAGGGCAAAACGCTTTGACACATTTACAAATTCATTTTTTAACGGAAAAATATAAAAAATTGGAAAGCCTGACCATGGAAGCGATTTGGAATCGAACTGTGTTTTCCATTTTTTGATAAATAAATTACCTATTGCGTTATAAGCAATTTTGATCACGTGACAAATACGTTTTTCACCCTATCTTGACAGGTTATTCTTCTTTCGCGCGGAAATTCGGTTCAAAACGCCCACTTCGACACTATTTTCTGAAAGATCTTACTGCGTTTGCAAAATAACGAAAAAAAAAAACAGCTCGATTACATAGTTTCTGAATAACAACACCTGCTGTTTCATGCATTTCCGAACAAAAATAAATTAATACTTGTGTCATAATGTTGCCCTTTTGAATTTCTGAATAGCCTAAAATCACTGAGAAAGGGAATTCTCAGGATGACAACTTATAACAAGTTGGAGTGAGATCAGTCAAGATCTGATAGTTCTAAACATTATTTTAATTGCATCAAGGAAAACCATATCGAAAATTTTACTTAGTATTGAGAAATCCAGTTTGAAGGATCAGAAGTTTCATGGTATTTGTGAACAAAGATTACAGATGACTCAGTGACAAATAGACTTTTCGCCGAAAGTTTCGTAAGCATGCTTGACAGCTGAATGAATTTAATTACCATATTACGAACTCTTGACTATGTTCTGAGACTGTAAATATTAGTCAAAGGACTCACGATTTAATTTTTTGTTGTTATTTCTCATTTATCCAAGAAGTCTATTTATTTAATAAATAGTGTTTTGAGTAAGTGAGAATCAGTCGATACATGTTACTCGCTACTGATCAATTTTTTGATTGACGCGTATTTCTATACAAATGGTGGCAGTAGTGGTATCTTTTGACAATCTCGCTTCGTACCCACCAACCGACCTCCCAGCTAGAGAACATTCCACACCACTGATTTTACATGTCGTTGTGTGGCATCAACATGGCGCCAACGACAACGCTGCCAGTTCTCTGGTGTCACCATCCAAAGCACTGAGTGCTGCTTTAAACTTTTGTGCTCCGGTGGGAACCTATGCTCTTCCGCATCGTATTCTGTTGCCACCCAAGAACGTTAAAGGGATTTCTTTTGCATTAAACCGATATCGAATTGATATTCATACAGCAGTCTGCAAATTAATTGGGGCAAGGAAAATAATTTTCACTTTTCGAATGTTTTTTATATAAGTTCACTTACATTCACAGTATCGATACTTAGTAAAAAATATGTCCTCCTCTAGCTTTTATGATGGCATTTATTCGTTTTGATATGAAATCTACTAATGTAGAACGTGTATTTTTGATATCGTCATGACGACCAATTTTATATGACATTCTCGATCATCTTTTCTTTTGGTTGAGCAGCCCATTGTGTTGATACGTCTCTTCAAAATGCTCCACAAATTTTTGATTGGGTTTACATCAACATCAGGAGATTTGCCAGGTCAATCCAAAAAATCACTTTTTTTTTTTTTATAAATTTCAAAAAATTCCCCCGCCTCTGCATGAAATGTCCACTTCCCTTCCCTAGTCCCCAGCACAAAAATTTCCCCGCCCCTCATGAAATGTCCACTTCCCTTCCCAGCACCCCCCCCTACCACAAAAAGTTAAAAAAAATTGATAATCTTAAATTCTGCAACCTATTTGTTGCTCTCTAAGTAACAATAAGTACAAACAAACAATCATCAACACTACAACCTCCCCCCTCAGCATACAAAGTTTAAAATCTTTAAAACTCTTTATAAAAAATATACATATTTGTTTCTTTCTAGTAACAAATAAATAAACAGCCATTTAAATATCCCAATACTCAAAAAATATCTGCTTATCCCTTTGCCACACCCACCCCACAGCAAAAAACTTTAAAACTTTACTTTAAAATATTACTTCTGTCCTATTTTTTGCTCTCTAGTAATTAATAAGTAAATAATCATTTAATCACACACACACTCCATTCAAAATTTACACTCCTCCTGAATAATTTAGTTGGTTATTGTTATTATATTATCACAAATAGAGCAGAAAGAAATTAAAGAATTTTAATGATTTTAGACTTCATGAGATGCGTGTGTGTGTAAGGGTGTGGGAATGAACATCATGAGGTGAAGGGGATGGCAAGGGTAGAGAAGCAGAGATTTTGAGTGGAGGAATAATTTATGTGACAAGTTATTTATTATTTTGATGATTGATTATTTATTGTTACAATAAAATAACAAATAGAGAAGAAAAAATAAAGATTTTTAATTTTGTGTGCTGGAGGAAGTTAAGGGGGATTTCGACGATTCCTTTTTTAAACGCTAATCTTCCAAAATGAGTAAAATTCTCACTCCTGTATTGACTTTTTTACTTTTAAATGAATGATAAAAACGGGTTTCTTAATGATTTTATATTGATCTCAATTATAAACCCTCCTCATAAATTTAGCTGTTTTTGCTTTTTGAACAGTGGGCGCGGAAAGGGCTTAACAATCGTTATTTTATGATATTTATTATATGGCATATAATACTGAGTAAAAAAACAAACTTCGTAATTTTACAAGGATGTCGAGTGCAGTTAAGCAAAATTTTACATGAAAATTAGAAAAAATTCAAAAATATCTGTTACCATGTTTTACACCCAAATCCTTCAACTTGCTAATCATGCAGTATCATGTATAATATTAACTATACCAGTATCTTTGAAAAGTTAAGATCCTGTCATGAGTGTCAGTGCTTTAACTTTTAAAATTTCCTAATACCACAGTGCATCGAAGGGAATATATCTAATCATCTTTCATTAAGTAACCGAACGTGTAAACGCTGATGATATAGCGGTGTATGTCTCCATCATTAAAGAGAAGTAATTACTAAAATTGATGAAAACGTGTCTAAGCGGTCTTTTACAGAAAAAAAAATATAGAAAGTAATCACTTTTAATAAAAGGATCCTTTTTTAACACGTGTCCTATCCAATGTAATTTAAGCTATATAAAATAGTGAAAAATGAGTGCATTACTAAATGAATACTAATGGAAGTGGTGCAAAAATTAAGTAACGAAAACTGTTGTATGTTTGCTAACAGCAAACGTCTTTTTATAGATCATAACTTGCTTAGCTGAGATATAATTTCTAAAATCCAGGATTCAAAAGGTTTTATCGTTGACTGTCAGTGAGTGGTTTTAAAAGTATATTGTCATTAAATTATCTTAAAAGGTACAAGAGCAGCAGATTTCGTATGAAATACACCTCCCCACCCCCTAAACACACACACGCTCTTCGCGAATAAGGAGTAGATACTTACAGACACAATTACGAAATAATTTACTCATAGTTAGTGCATAAAAAATTCAGATTGTTAAGTTTAGAAGAACATATACATTTTTTATTATATTATAAAAATAAAGCTTTTTTCACAACACACTGCCGAAATTGATGCTTTAAACCAATTTTAAAGTTATTAAAATCTGTGATGAACTGGTAACCCGGGAAAGGAATTCCCCCACTCACAGAGGAAAAATTCTCTGCATAAGTTTTCCCATTTTCTGTTCTATTAATGAGATAAAAGACAGCTCATTAACTTAACTCATTCACGGCGATCGGCAAGTTTACTTGCCACTTAAAATACACGCAATCTTTAAATTTGAAAACCAGTATTTAAGTGAGGAAAACTTCGCCTTATTTAATCGTATAGGTTGAACGATTAAATAAGTTAAAATTACAATATATAAAAACTGGTGTCAACGAAGTGTAAATGATACTCACCCTGAACGGGTTAAGGTTGAAATACACTAACACGACGAAGTGTGGTACCATTTTCGGCTTGTCTGATGCAATCATTCAACTGTCGTGCGACAAACTATCGATCGTCATTGGGGAGATCTTTATTTTATCACCTGAAGAGAATGTATTTTGTTAATTTTGTGTCCTGCATAGTTTCTGAGTAATGGATATACAATATCTTCCCCTTTGTTTAGAAATCTCACTCGGGAGGAAAAGTTCTTGATATCAAAATTGCTGAAATCACAATGACATACTCATCTACAATTAAACTTCAATAAAATAAGTCCTATATTATACTGTCAATTTTTATTTTTTTTTTTTTTTTTTTTTTTTTAACTCCATTGACAACATCCTAACTAATTTTCCAAATTTACACTCGTTTTCATGTAAAAAAAAAATATATATATATTGAACCAGAAATTTTTCTTAATTTATTCATTATAAATAAGTATCACATAAGACACAAGACAACTTTTCTAAATAAGTCTTCCGATTCTGGTTAAAAGCAAATTTATTTGACGCAGGAACAAAAAAGTAAAGAATGACAGCTATGCCTTTAATTATCAGGCATGTAGATATTGAGTTGATTTCGCAATCTTATTAGAAGCGATATTGCCAGATTGGGGGCTTTTTTAATTCCGATTATTTGACTGTCACCACTTTTTTAAAATAGTGTAATTCGCGTTATTTTTCAGAATTTTTAATCTATTTCGAAATAGGCCGAATATTACTATTTCAAAAAAGCGGTGACAATCGACAATCTGGGGACGAAAAAATCCCCAATCTGGCAACACAGATTAGAAGTTAAAAAATAAATACGAAAGAAATAACAATAGCAAATAAGCAAATGAAAATAAAAATGGATCCCCAAAACCAATACGACCTCTGAATTTTTAAAGATGCGACCTTGTATATTTTGCAGTAATTTTAGATTATTTAAGTGAACATTTTGTTCAAACAAAACATTTTCCTATATTCGCGCGTTTTTCAAATCTCCTGAAAGGCTGGCGCTAAGGCTAACGAAAAAGACAGGCTAACGCGGTGCATCCTAAGTGTCGTTTTTACTGACCGCTAGAGTGACGTGATGCTCTTTTCCTACACCTCCATTGGTGCATTCGGGCATCACGTGACTCCAGCGGTCTGTGAAAAAAGATACGTGGAATGCACCGCGGTAGCCTGTCTGTTTCGTTAGCCTCGTTTGTTTCGCAAATGACGTAACGACTACGGTCAATCATAAACTCTATATCACAGTTGAATTCATGGAGTGGGTCGGGAGGGACCCCCCCCCTCTCCTGGAAGGTTTGGGATGTTGAATAAAAGGGCAATTTCCCCCAAGAGCTGAAAAACTCCCCCCGGCTGAAAAATGACTCAATTCAACACTATGCTCTTTATTATCTTAGATAACAAACAATAAAATTGGACCAGTCCACGCTAGAAAATTTTTAAGACCCGAAAATAGCTTGCTGTTAACAGTTACAGTGACATTTGTGGGGAAGAGGGTAACCTATTTACCCGAATAGCTTACCGTTTTGTATCCGAAGGTAAAATTTACCTAGGAATTCAAATATATGATATCAAAATCACAGTCGCAGCAAGGGTGGTGCAAGCTGTGGCCCAACACCAGGCGCCGTCATTTAGGATATGCGCTGACAGGTTTCATCGGAGCTATCACGTACCACTAGAGTTGCAAAAAACCCGCAGTTTTTGAGGGGCGGGAATAAACCCGGGAATTTTGGGGAATAAACCCGGAATTTTGGGGAATATTGGAAATTTTGAAGGAGTTTGGAAGATGAACAAAACCAGTTATTTTCAATTTGAAATTTTTATTTTAAAGATATTTCAGGGATGAATGTTCCAAAAAGATAGATTTTACTTTATGAATTCACAAAACTTATGATTTTACAGTCTAATTCTTAATATTTTTTTAGCTTTACAACAATGGCAGCTATAAATAGGTGAGGATTTGAATGTTTCTTTAAAAAAAGATTTTTTTCAGTTTCTGTTGGTTCGCACATCTCATTTTCAGGCAAACTTTATATTAATTTTCTAACGAGTTGCTTTGTAGTACTTTTGCATTGATTTCTTTTAATTTTGTTCTTTTTCTTTTTTGTTTACATTCGTTGATTCAAAGAACAGAGGTGAAATTTATGTTCATGTCAGAGAAGATGAATCTCTCATTTGCCCCTTTCACTTTTTACTTATCGACGATTAAAATAACAATTTTTTTTTTTTTAATTTCTCTTTACTTAATATTTCTGCAGCGTAAGCCTTTATTTCGTTAGTTTTCATGTAAACCGTGTTATTTTTTTAATATTTGATGTTATTAGTTTTGTTTAAATTGTCAAAAATTGAAATAATAAAAAATAATTAATTGAAAAATTTTCATGCTTAAAACTTTCTGAAAACTACCGGGAATTTTAAAACTTTCCTTCCCAAAAAACCGGCTTTATTCCCGGGAATAAACCCGGTTTTTTCCAGCTTTTGCAACTCTACGTACCACTACTAAAGAAGCAACGACCAATAGAAAAAGTAAAAATGTACTTTGCATCAGGCGACAAATGGAGTTGCAGCGGTACTGCTCAAAATTAGGCGTTGTTATTAGAAATTTTCAAGTTTCTCATAATTTCAAACTGTACGCGACCCCTAAAGCATACATATTTCTTAGAAGATGTTATTAATAATCGGTTGGTACCAATTAGATTTTTATACGAGGATACGCGGCAGATTTAGTAGGGCGGGAGTGGGAGGATTCGTTTTTTCAACGCTTGTTCGTTTGATTAACCTTTAACTGATGTGACTAAATTTGTCACACAACTGATGTGATCCGGTCTCTCAGACCCCTCGAATAAAATGAAGAAACAAAATAACTCAAATGGTTGAATTTACTTAAATTTTGTTCTCTTAGGAGCATGTGAATTAAATTGCATGAAAAAAGTATTTTATTCATATTATTTAACTTCAGTACAGAAAAGTAAAAATCTGTAAAAGTGTTTACAGCTGGGAGTCGCGGGGTCTGGGAGACCGCGTGACATCAGTTAAAGGTTAACTGATTTTTTAGAAATTTACTTTGGTTTCAATAATTACAGAGAAATATTTTTTAAAACCGATGCCAACTATTGACGGGCATAATTAGTTATTTTATATTCGAAGGAATCATTCGGTCATGCGCAAAAAGCATAGTTGACAAACATCGCATACATTTTAATCAAATGAAGCAAGAAATTTTGTAAAAAAGAATTAAATTAAGAGTCACATAAAAGTAACTTGTTTTTATGTGACTTTTATTTATTTATTTTAAAAATTTTCTGGTTGTAATTAATTAAAAAGATTGCAAAGGTTGGCAGCTTTGTAATCTACGCATGCAAGAAAGATTCATTCGAATATCAAAATAACTCATTGTGCCCATCACTAATGCCAACATCGGTCCATGAGCTGCAAAAATATAAATGAGTCTGGGCGAGACTGAAAATTTCGACCCTTGCAGACTTCTAATCCACAGGAAAAAAAATTTTTTAAATATAAAATTAAAAAAGTATTTATTAATATTTACAAGGGGAGGGTCCGAGGCTGGGGTCACCGAATACGATGAACGTTTCTGTATCGATACAGTATAGTTAGTATATAAATATATAACAGCCATAAGGAGCAACACCCAGGGGGTCTCGAGAAAATAAGTCGCAAAGTTTACGCTACAGTTTATAATCGGATAAATTTCCTTCTTTGGCAAGCGGTTCAGTAGAATGGTCGTCAGCATACCGGATTTGAAATTTTTTTATTTATTTATTTTTTTATTTATTTATTTATTTATTGTCAGTTTGAATCCTGTTCCGATTTTTTTTTTTTTTTTTTTTTTTCGAAACGAAAATTTCCATCAATTATTTTCGAACCGTAATTGAAAAAAATATGTACTATCAATATGTACAAAAAATGTAGTATAATAATTGAAATTTACGAAAAACATAAATTAAAATGTACGTTTTGCAGCATATAAGTGCATTTTTAACTACGAGATTTTGCATGTTTAAATATATAATGAAAAGTAAAAAAAAGTAGCATATTTATGTCTAGACAAGAATTTTTTTTGTTGTTATTTAAAATTGTTTACAGGTTTTTTAATAAATATCTAGTATTTTTAACAGAGAAATAAAATACGTGAACAAATATATTATTTTCATTTTGTTTTCTTATGCAAATAACTTTAAATATTTCATGGTTTATTAAAAATATGCTTATATATTTTTAATATGATTTTTTATGGTCTGGGATTCTTGATTTTTAATTAGAATAAGTGCCTACGTAGTAATTTTTTTAGCAATTCAATTTTTTTTCAGTGTTTAATATGTTTATATAATGCAGTTTAATTATATAAATACAATTTTAACTGTAAATCTTTACATGTGTATATATTTAATGAAAAGTAAATATTAATAATAATAATTATAAACTAAATAAAAAAAGTTAATTGGAACTTTTATAGACCATAAAATTGCGCTGATTTTAAAATTTATTTAGGGTTATTTACATAAATAAGCTGCTATTCTTCACATAATGAATTGAAATACGGTGAAATAAATTAAAATACGTTATATAAAATTGTAGCATGCTGCTTTATTTTTTAAATAGTAGTATTTCGATTATCGTAATAATGAATAAATGTATCGCTTTTTAACAACTAGTTTAACTTTTGAATTTTTTAAATCTTGGATTCTTATGCTTATAGTTAAAATAACTGTCTATGTGCCTAAATATAAGTTCTAAAAATATAGATAAGTGCTGAAAATATTTATTAAGTAAGCAATAATACAAAATCAAGAATCCGAAAAAATAAAATCCATTTTAAAATTCAAAACATTATTTTTACAAAATCATGAAATGTTTGAAATATTTGCATAATGAAACAAAATAAAAATAATATATTTATTCACGTATTAATATCACGTATTTTAATTTATTTTTCTGTGAAAAATAGTAGATTATTCATTGAAATAATTGTAAATAATTTTAAATAACTACAAAAAAATTCTGGTCTATAGACATACAAATTGGCATTTTTTTTTTTTCATTAAATATTTAGGCATGCAAAATTCCATAGTTAAAAATGCATTAATATGCTTCAAAACACACATTTAATTTATATTTTCCGTAAATCTCAATTATTATACATATTTTTTCAATCGCGGTTCGAAAATAACTGGTGGAAATTTTCGTTCAGAAAATGAAGTCCGGGCGGGATTTGAACTGACAACGAAAAATCTCAAATCCGGTATGAGGACGACCTTGCTACTGAGCGGCTTGCCAAAGAAGGAAATTTATCCGATTATAAACTGTAGCGTAAACTTCTCGATTTATTTTCTCAAGACCGACTGGGTGTTGCGCCTTATGGCTGTCCCATAGTTATAAACTAAATATACTGTATCAATACACAAACGTTCAAAATATTCGGTGACCCTATTCACAGACCCTCTCCTTGTTAGCTAATCTAATGCGTAAAGAAAATCTGCCTGTAAGACAGTTTTCTTATAATATGGGTATACCCATAATTACTGTAGTTGTTTTTTATAGGAAACGTATGTTCAAGATATGAGGGCAATCACGTTCTCACATATGTTTTTAAATCACCATTGAATCAGCTTAATGAACGTAATATTTCCATGGTCCTCGCCCTTCTACTATTTATTTATTAAGTTTAACCAAACCCAAATAAATAATGCGACAGTATTTGCACATATATATAACCATTAAATAAACATTACCGACCACCAACAAAAACTGTGAAATTATGAATAAAATGACATTAACAAATACAGTTCCTACCAACACACTTAACATAGATTCCAAAAACATAGTAAAAAACAACAAAAATTGAATAACAGAAATGGGATGATGGAAATTTGTTGAGCTTAGACAGAATCATCGGGTCCCAAATGCCTAAAGTTCCACAAATAAAATGTGTGGTTTCATCTTCATATTAGCCATAAATTAGCTTTAAAATATGGATTTGAGACTCACAGAAAATAGAGAAATAAATCAGTGAACACCAATTAAGTTCAAAATGAAACAAGATTAAAAAGGATAGAGGAAAAATAAAAAAACAAATTACCAAATTAAAATCCATACTGTCATAGCATTAGGTATAACAAATACACTCATTATGCATTTTATTCTCATGTAAGATAGTATACTATTAGAAATTAATATGATATTGTCCTGAGTAGGCTAAAATTTAAATACAAGATATATATATATCCAGGTGGGAAGGAGGGGGAGGTATAAACAGATCGAAATGAAGCAGCTTTATTCCATGATGAGCTAGGATGATTTTGAGCTGAGGATGAAGCGAGAAACAATAAAATGGGACAACACGTTGTATAGTGTGCTCACGATAAATTTGCCGATCAGTAACGCAAATTTTGATCATTTTAATCGCTAACCCTTTATTGATGTTGTTGTGCAATTTAGTCCCCACGTATAATTTCTTCATCAATCAGTAAGGATCAGATAAAATAATAAAGTATATAAGTAAGATACTTGCTGATTTATTTAACTGATAAATACAGTCATTTAAAAATACCCTTGTTTTTTTTATAAAACTTTGTTTTATTTGTTATATAGATTATAATATTTGCTGCAGACGGAATGGCACCATAACACTAGTTGCGTAGCAAATTTTCACGACACCAGTTAAGAGTTCAATTGGCAATCACTATACCAGTAAGTAGCAGAACATAGTTTTGTAATAAATAATGCATTTATTGAAACATTTTTGTCTGAAACTTTCTTTCACGGTAACGGTGCGAACTCTTTCAAGATCAGTGAAGTTATTGTTATACTTATGTATGACAATTTTTTTCCTCCCTCATTGAATCTAATTCCATTTAGAATAAATTATAAGTAAAAAAAAAAGTTTCAAAGACAAGCTTTTATAATAGTGCACTCAAAAAGAAAAAACGGATGAAGGACAATTGGTTGAAATAAATACTTTTAATAAAGTAATAAATTAAATGACAAGTGATTTTTTATCAGTTTTTTTTTTTTTTTTTAATAAAATGGACATACAATGTTAAATCCAGCTTCCTGGCAAGAAAATTAATCGATCAACGCTACCGTAAGGATTGAAACCATATTCATCCACAACCCTTCGCGGAAATGAAAGATGGCGCATTTACCATCACGGTTCAATCAAAGAATATCAGTTTATTTCACAAGCATAGATGACATTTACGTGGTCACATACGTGAGAACATATACATACCCATATTGGACAAATATGTTTGTCACCCTATGGGGTGACGAAGACAAATTTCATTTTTTAAACAGAATATTGCATTGTTACCGTAAATACGCCACACTATTGAAAATTGGGTCAATTATAGAACGGAAATGTATTAAAATGGGATTGCAAGATTTGAGCCAAACAGACAGACAAGGCAAGATAAATAAAAGCTCATAATAGCAGCTCCTAGTATTCCACAACTTTTTTTTCTTTTTTTAATATGCGCTTAGCTTCAGACAGGTTATATTCATCTTGAAAAGCTTCAAAAAACGAAAGATTGCGAAGCATAAGAAAGGCTCACATGCATAATCACCAAGATTACAGGAAGGTTTTTTTAACTACAATATCTACTCCTACGCAAAAAGTTTCATATTTTTTGTTAGATTAACTTTCAAACATTTTATTCTTCACTGAGAATCCCTGAAAACGCCTTTTTGACGGAAAAAATGCATCTCGAATTCTATGATAAATTTTAGGTGATTAAAGGTCAGAAATATGCCCCAGGAAAAAACAAACAAAAAAAACCCAAGATTCTTTGCGGACTTTTTGATAAATAGCTCAAAATTTAACGGTGACAGCATCATGTAACTAAGCCTTAAAGATTAAAAAAATATTCTGAACATCAGAAGATGATGCAACAAACTTGATAGCGAGGAATAGGAAGGAAAAAAAAGGAATAAAGTATCTCTTACTTTTTTAAATACATTCTTAAGGCCTTCTAAAACCATTTCGTCTCCCCAGCAAGGGCTATTTATTGTAGTGAACGATGCAGAGGGAGGGCGTTCCCGTATTTTTTGTGTGCGGGGGGGTGGGGGGCGCTCACATCTGTTAATGATACAAATTTAACAGTGACGCCTAGGATGCTCAGCGCACATCATTTAATCAAAAAATTAGTGAAGGGATGCATAAAAAAAGTGATGGGTCCTTTAGAAGATGGTCCCCTTAGAGATCGTCCTATAGTATTAAATACATAGAATATGTCTCATTTTAACAATAAAAACCATATTTTGTAAAAAAAAAAAAAAAAAGACACAGTTGTTCGGAAGTGCCTGTGTTCCAGGGACCCAGGATTTCAAAAGTCTAGCGGCATCACTAAATTATTAATAAGCAGAGATAAATAAAAATTCATCTCGTAAGACCAGAACGTCCTCACGAATCGTCCATTGTACTTTGTACGTCAAAGGAAAATTTGCACACACACACCATCCCTCTGTGCTATAATTTCCTAATTGACCCTGAGATCACTGAAATTCACCTTGAGAAAAAAAGGAGAATATTAATTAACATAAATTGACTTACAAATAAATATGATGTCGATTTATAGAAATTCTGTTCGTTCAGGGGTCATGACCCCCTTTACATCCCACACCCTTTTGTTTTGTATCTGCTTTTGTCTCCTGCTTAATAACGTGACTTTTTTAATTAAATTTTCATAGCAAAATTTTAGTTTCCTATTCATGTCTCGAACACGATTTTCCTTCCCGCTACCCCCACAGTAAATGTGGTACGGTTCTGGAAAAGGTAAATGTACCACTGAATAAATACGAGCTGTGATTTTGGATTTCTTTGTCTGAAACCTCTAGAAATTGATTTCTATTTTTTTTTTTTTTTAAATCATGGGTTACAATGCATATTTTTCACGAAAATTAATTTAAAAAACTATTTTTTTAAATTAATTTTCGAGTATATATATATATATATATATATATATAGATATATATATATCAATTCCAACCTATGAATATTTTAATTAAATCGGTTTTTGGAAGCTTTAAATCTACAATTGCAGTTCATTCTTCCAAACAGTTTTTCAGTTGCGCTTAAAAAGCTACCCTCATTGAAATCTGTTTTACAAAGATTAAAAATAATAATAATAATAATTTCTCATTGTGAATTCAAAACTTTAAACCTGCATAATATCTGAACAACTTGACCGAGTGACATGGCATCCAAATAATCTAAATATGATGTCAAAATTAGGTGGGATTATTGAAATTTTTCAAGTCTGGCACAATTTTTACATGTAGACGACCCTTAAGCAAATTTTAAGTATATAATTAGTAGGAGTTATTACTAATCCATTGATCACCTGTTATACGATGATTTGCGGCAGGGTTAGCAGGGGGTGGTGTTTCTTTTCTCCTTTTTTTTCTTTCCAGGAATATTTACAGGGTTTAAACTGCATTAGTTTGTTTCGTGTTTCGTGACATTATGTCTAAGATAATCTCTAAAAAGCGAAGAAAAGTTTTATTGAAATAAAATTTTTATATTTCTTATGCATGTGTTGCCTAGGCAGTAATTACGAAACCACTGAAAACAACGGAATTTTTTATTTAGTTAGTTCTTCCGTATTGAATTCCGTAATAGGCTAATCTAAATGCGAAAATTCGTATTTTCATGTGAAACAGATTTCAAGTATTATGAACTTATTTTGGAATCATTAAATAAGATTTATTGATGACATCAACAAAACTTTTTCTCCACCACGAACTAGTGACGTCATATGACTTCTGATGAGAATATCAAGAAGAAAAAAAGTTTCGGTTTTGAAGCAACAATCTTGAAAGTTAAAAAGAAGCAAATGGGATACTTCTAAAACACTCGGAAACACCAAAATTATAGCAAAGGGAAAAACAGATTCCTTTAATTAGAACGACTGGATTTATTAAGTTTAATCAGTCAGAACAGTTTAAAATAAATAAATGAAGACAACTCATTCACCGTATTAAATCTATGGGGGAATCAATGATAAGAGTGAATGGAACCAAGTTCAAACAATATTCTTTTAAATACTTAAAATTTATCATGATGAAGAAAATTTCATTAGACGAGGAAAGCATATATAATAATAAAAAGCAATTATTAAAAAGGGAAGTTTACTATAAAAACATGGGAATTCAATACACATCACATGATAAACCTATGGGAAATGTAAAAACCGAATGAAACCGATGTAAACATTACAAATGCTGCCGCATTAAATGCTTATAAAAGGTACTGTATACATAAATAGAGCCTTAAAAGGGATACTCCGGTGTGGTAATTACTCCAAAGAAACACATTTACGATAGTTTTGATAGTAATTAAGAAATTATGAGTCAATCAACAGGTGCTGTCACTGCAATTTCTGTGGTATGATTGTGTAACTCAGTGAATTCGATAACTGCTAACACACCCTGTAGGCTCACTAAAACTGATTTTATGGATAACATTTGGATATAAAATAATATAGAAACATGATTGCAGATTATTTGAAGAGCAGAAATTTAAATATTAGCAAGATAAAATTTTAACATGGAAATTCCATAGGCAAAATGCTTTAATCAAATTTTGGCGCAACGCAGGAACTAATAAAGCTAGAGACTTGTGTGAAGAGAAAGCATTCACTGAGAGAATCGCACTTACCTGGTAAAAGGTGTAATTACTCCAAATCATACCCGTCCAGAGGATATCCGGATTGGAGGATGTGTCAGTATCCGTGAGAGAGACAGACTTGCATATTTTAAAAAGAAAATCCCTTTATATATCCGGCTAATTATATTAAAAGAATAAAAAAAATTCATTCTCAAAACATAACCCGCCAGACAAAAGCTACTTTCACCTGCTTTGACGAGACGAAGAACACTATATTATTGATATAAATTAATACGAATTAACACTATCTCGATACGAATTAAATCTCAGAACTTCACATTCCGCAAAAAATGAATCAAGTCAAAAAAAATTATTAATTAAACTCTACGTGCGACATAAAAACAAACATTCAGTTTGAATTACAAACGAATATCAAGTTTGAACGAAAGAAATCTAAAACACATGTGCAACTGAGATTGCCCCCTGGTTGCTAATACGAATCGAAAGCAACAAAATGTCTTAAAATAAGACGTTTGACGATTTTTTAGAAACTTTTCTCAGTTCGTTTACACCATGATCATAGTAAGACATTTTTCTCAGTTCGTTTAGACCATGATCATAGTAAGACACGTGCGTTAACCCTCCGTCGGTCGCAACAAGCCTGACAGGCACAGTGCAATTATTTCCATTCTCCTCCCCGCCACTAGAGTGTGCAGGGTTACTAACTGAGTGTAATAAACGAGATTTTTTCCTTCAAATTTAAAATATTCTCTCTTTGTACATCTTAATGAAGGTCACTGATCCCTTTAAGAGCGTTGGAATAGTGTCAGTTAATTTTTAATACCGCTTTTCTAACAGGCGCCTATCAGGCGCATTGCGCCCGAACTCTGGAGTCTTATAGTTGCGACCGACGGAGGGTTACATTATGGGTCCTGTCCCTGCCGGCGAAGACACTCACGAGCTAATGCTAATCCTATGGTGAGGGATTTTTCTAATATCTCGTTTGCATTTCGACATTTTTAAATAATTTTTTTTTTTTTTTTTTTTTTTTTTTTTTTTTTTGCATTGGATAGCCGAGGTCCGTCTCTACAGCGCACCTTGGTTACTTTTTCGATTTTGGTTGCAGATATTTTTTAGAATGACACTTTCATTTTCAGAACCGGTTTTGAAAATGAAAGTAACTTTATTAAAAATATCTGCGACCAAAATCAAAAAAGTAACCAAGGTGCGCTGTAGAGACGGACCTCTGCTATCCAATGCAAAAAACAATTATTTAAAAATGTCGAAATGCAAACGAGATATTAGAAAAATCCCTCCCCATAGGATTAGAATTAGCTCGTGAGTGTCTTCGCCGACAGGGACAGGACCCTTAAGACATCTATTATGTCTCAAATTTCAGATTCTTACACTTAAGTGTCTGAAATTCTTTTTCAGTCACATAAGTGTCTGAATTTAGGACGCCTCTATTTGCAGCGCAGCATGATAAAAATCAGATATATAATAATACCCTTGAAATCAAAATACAACATACAGTTTCTTCCCACAAAAACTTACCAAATCTCTATTTAAAGATAGAAGCTAATTAATTTATATATATATATATAATACTTTTAAATTAAAAACTAGCTAAAAATTTCGAACAAGAAAGTTACAAAATCTCCAATTTAGAGATCTCATGTAGATCAATATATTACATAAAGGTTGCATAGAAGAAGAAAAAATATATATATTAGATACTCTTATATTGATGTATTAACATATGGGTTTGAGGCCTAGGGGTCATGATGGGAGAAAATATACTGAAATTTTCGGAATTGTTTTCCTCCGGACGGCTACAGTGGGTAGCTTTTTACTTATTGTAACAGAAGTTACCGAAAACAGCGATTTATTTATTTATTTATTTAAAGTATATGGAATTCTTAGAAAATTATCGCTGTGTTATAGAAAGAATGTTATCACGAATATGATATACAAAGAAACCGTTTTTAGCAAAGATCAAAAGAGACTCAACTCTGTAAAAGGAAATGGCATATCTGGAGTGAACTCGGGAACACTCGAAGCGTAATAAAATAACATACCCTGGGTGGATTCAATTTTTACATTTGTCACCACATCTTTTTTTGAAAATGAATCTGTAATTTTTAATCGAAGAATATGTAACAATCTTCTGCTAATTAAGGCTGTTCTTAACTGCTCTGCTCAACAAGCGCAAAACGTTTTGACACATTTACAAATTCATTTTTTAACGGAAAGGTGTAAAATTGAAAAGCCTGGCCATGTAAGCGATTTGGAAATGAACTGTTTTTTCCATTTTCTGATCAATCAATTACCTATTGAGTTATAAGCGATTTTGATCACGTGATAAACACGTTTTTCGCATGCTCTTGAGTACTTTTTCTTCTTCGCACGGAAATTCGGCTCAAAACGTCTACTTTGACACTATTTTTTGAAAGATCTATTGCGTTTTCAAAAAATGGAAAAAACAGCTCAATTACATAGTTTCTGAACAACACCAGCTAGTTTCATGCATTTTCGAACAAAAATAAATTAAAACTTATGTCAGAAAGTTGCCTTTTGGATTTGAGAATACCCTTAAATAAGGCGACGATTATTATTATTTACAGCTGGCAAAATAAAAACCGCACACACCATGAGTATGGGCGACAGTTATTGAGTTAAAATGAGTTTTCACATAATTAGCACTTCCCTTGTAAGTTCTATTGCCAAGAAAGATAAAATTTGAGATGATATAAAATAATGCCTATGGAGTTTATAAATATTTATACAGCGGATGCAGAAAATTTGCATACGCGTGGCTTCCGTGTTCCATTAGAAATCTCTTCTAAGTGGTCGCTTGTGCCTTACACAGAACGCATTTATAATTTGTGTATTATAAGCACAAAAAATGCTGCTGCTTTGCGTGACATTTTTAACATGCTATTTTCTTGATTCTGGACGCTTTCGCTAGAGCTTGACCACCTTAGTTGGTTATAGTTATTGGATTTTGTAAAAGTGTATGAATTAACTGTCCACCCCACATTGTAATAATATCACTCTTATAAAACCTGGCGAAATTGATGACAGCATTTGAGGCTATTTTTGTGGGTGCGACGCGTAGAATAAATTTTCTATGCAAAATCGACTTTTGAATTCAGGTAGTTGTGTATACTTTTATTTCATTAGAGCTCATGAATGTCAGCTTTTTTCATCCGCAATAGAGTATGATCCCGAATATAAAACATATCAAACTTTATATCGGCGCAATGTAGTGGAGGGAGGAGGGGGGGGGGGGGTTTAGAAAATACACCCTAAAGCATAAAACCGATAAGATATAAAACAAATTATACTGTGATAATATACAAATTGAGATTATACAGATTATTAAGCACCAAAATTTTACCAGCTATTTTAGAATTGTTTCCGTAGCATTGAGCGTACCGTTATCACTGCCAAATGCCGTCACCAGTGCACTGATGACGGTATGCGGAATGCTATCAAGATTAGCCTGCAACAGTTGGTAAATTTTTCGTGATTTAAACGTTGTTTTATTTACTGATATGATGCGATAATCTGTAAACAACGTAAAGAAAATCCCAAACAAAGAGATTAAATTTAGCATGCAGTTATTTCAAACACCATATAAAAAAAGCTTCTTCGAGAGTTTAAAATGAAGAAAATTAGTGGCAGTTGGCAGTACATGCATATTTAAGTCTAGAGGACTCTGGAGATAAGCAAGTGTGTTCTCGATGCTGTGTTTTTAGAGTTTTGTTCATGTGAGGAAATCCTCAGATGTCTCAGTCCTCTGTCTGTATGTCACAAAGTTCGTTCTCGTAAACTGTGTAAGTTAGAGACTTAAAATTTTGGACGGATATAGCTGAATTCCGCCTATCACACGACAAATCACAAAATATTGAAAAAGTCTTATATTATTTTAATTAAATGAATTAATTTAATGACATCTGACCATTTCTGCTACTTAGATTTCAAAACAGAACCATAATTTCCGTCATCTTCACGTAAGGTAGATAGCTCTGGAGTAGCGGATTTACCTGCTATTCCAAAAGTTTCTTATTCGAAGCTCAGCGTTGGAGTTAGATAATTTCCCCCCGGAATCGATTTTATTATCTAATATGTTCAATTTTGAAGAATACTTGAATTTATGTATATATATTGCCATTTTAAGGCCAAAAGTTGATTTTTTCCCTCGGACTACATTTTATAGTCCGATTGATTTAATTAAAAGAACTACCGTATTTTTTTGCCATTTTAAATGTTTATTTTCTTTTAGCTAAAATTAAATCATGTAATTAAATATGCTTTTGAGATATACAAACATACGCTATTACAATTGTCTGAAATGCAGTCCTTGAATATTTTTAATTTTGTTGAAAAAAATAGCTTCTAATCATTTTACAATTAAATTTAAAGGCGCTGCCATCTATGCTTATAGACCAATGTCAGACGGGCGTCACTTTTTGCTGCTTTTTTGCTTAAGTATTATCCATTCACAATGCTATAGCATTGTGAATGGATAATACTCAAGCAAAAAAGCAGCAAAAAAGACGCCCGTCTGACATTGGTCTTATTGATAAGCTTAAAGTGTTTTGAATGGAATATTAAACAAAACCCTTTGTAACAGCTTCGATCACACTTACCCACTTTTTTTACGACCACATAATTCATTTTGTATTAAGGTTGTTCTCAACTGCTCTACTCAACAAGCGCAAAACGTTTTGACACATTTTCAAATTCATTTTTTAACGGAAAGATATAAAATTAGGAAACCTGACTATGGAAGCGATTTGGAATAGAACCGTGCTTTTCATTTTTTGATAAATAAATTACCTATTGAGTTACAAGCTATTTTCATCACATTACAAACACGTTTTTCACCCTATCTTGAGAGGTTAGGTTATTCTTCTTTCGCGCGAAAATTCCGTTCAAAACGTCCACTTTGACACTATTTTCTGAAAGATCTATCGCGTTTGCAAAAACAGCTTGATTACATAGTTTCTGAACATTTCCGAACAAAAATAAATTAGAACTTATGTCATAAAGTTGCCCTTTTGGATTTGAGAACAGCCTTAAACAAGGAGCTCATTGCTCACTTTTGAAGCCTATGAATAGTTGAATGATATGTATTTATTCTGATTATTTTTTATATATATACACAACAAAATTGTTTGCGTGTGAAACTTTTTCTTTACTTTTTTTTTTTTCAAAACAAGTATAAGATCAACCAGTAAAATACATTTATCGGAAAATAACAAGGGCTATTCGATTCCAAATCATTTTAATTGTCATAGCCTCCTTTTAAAAATGGGCCCGTGAATGTGTCTTAAAAATTCATGTTGTTGATCTGCTCTCGAAGCTGGTAGGGCCCCACCAGTGGCCGAGAGATTCTGCTCTCGAAGCTGGTAGACGGGAGGAGCTGGGTTCGATCTCAATCGCGCCCGTCGGCCTAATCGTTCGGAGTTTTCGTGGTTTTCTTCGAACCTTGGATTTCCAAGCGTAAATACGGGTTAGGTTCTCTTAGAAAGACCCCCACGAAGGGCACTACCCCCCTGGGCCTATATCCCTCGAGCAGATAATTGGCCGTCAAAAATCAACCAACCAACCTCGAAGCTGGTAGACGGGAGGTGCTGGGTTCGATCCCAATCGGCCCGTCGGCCTAATCGTTCGTGGTTTTCTTCGAACCTTGGTTTCTCAAGCGCAAATACGGATTAGGTTCCCTTAGAAAGACCCCCACAGAGGGCACTTCTTCCCCCCCCCCCCTTAGGGCCTATATCCCTCGTGCTGATAATTGGTCGTCATAAACACAAACAACCAACCAGCCAAATTCGTGTTGTTAAACGGAGATTTTCTTTTTTCATTTTTTTTTTTTTTTTTTTTTTTTTTTTTGGGGGGGGGGGGGGGGGGTTGCCTTAAACGAACCATAGTTTAACTAAACTATAATTAACTCGTAGCTTATGCTTGTAATACGTATGTACCATGCATACCAAAGTTAATATTTTACAATATGCATTCAGAAGGAATGGGGAAAGAGGGGGAGCTACAATGTATTCCAGCAGTTTAATTATGGGGACCAGGACAAAAATAATGTAATTATTATACCCCGTGGCAATCTTTTCTTGGTTCCCATGATTTCTTACCACGGCCTTGATAATAAGCACCGTGAATTATAAAATTACAAAAATATTCATTAAAATTCTTCAATAAGTGTTTTAAAGTTCTAACAAAAAAATGTTTAAATAACATATGAGTTCTTTCATGATGGTTACTTCATATTCAACTTATATTTAGAAAAGATTCCGTGAATCTCTAAGGCTAATATTTCTACTCCTAATACTGAAAAGTGTTAGAAACATAATTGGTGGCTCCATCTATCTTTAATCTTGCAAAAGAACATATGAAATTGTTAATTTTCCCACAGATAATTTAACATAACATCCTACGTTAAACACTAATTTAATATGAAAACACGCTTTTTAAAATTTTAAATATAAGATTGGAATAATAAACAAAAAATAACTTTATACTGAAGCATAGAACAATTGCCGTACATCTAGGAAAAATGCAGTTCCTACTTTTTTCTCTATGAAAACATTTGTGTCACTTGCTTTATTTTTAGGTGTGAAGATAAAGTAATTAGATTTTGCTTAAAATTTTTAACAACAGTTATTACAACTTTGTAAAAAATCGCTTTTTTTCCCATGGTTACATTCAATCTAAAAATGCACAATTTTAATATAATCTTACTCTTATTTCCCCTCCACATTTTGCTCCTAGTATGTTCCATTTTTAAATACTTTGAGGACAAATTACACCGATATATAATAAGGAGGATAAAGATTTAATTTCAAATAAACATCTTTTCTTAATTTAAAATAAAATATACAAGGAAAATCTTTTGAATGTCTCATATAAATTGATTCCAAACTCTTTTTTCAACGATAATAATGTTTGTATGCTTATTTTTTGTTAAATAATATATAGCTCTAACAAAAGGACATATAGTTCAAAGTAGTTCCACATTTGAATTTTTTAACAGATATTTTGGATTACATTTTATCCAGGTTCGTACGCATCAGAAGATTTAAGGGGTTGGACTACCTGAATTTTCGTGAAGTAATAATCACCATATCTAAACACAGATTTTTTTCTTTATTAATTAAGGGAAATTTTATTGCACGAAAATTCCGATATGAGGCGTTTGTCCTACTGAGGCGTTTGTTGTTGACTATACCTTGTTTATGTTTCATAATACCAATATTTTAACATAAGTTTAAACATTTTATTAGAAGTAAAATGCAAATGTACAATATTTGAAAAAAGCGATAAATTAAAATTATATGAAATTTAACACTTACACAGGCTGTGAGAATATACTTCCTACTAAATTTTAATTCTCAACTGCCTCGAACTCTACCAGAATTTTTTTTAAATATTTTCCTAGTATAATACGCGACAAGGTAAGCATTTCTTTTAAATTTTCAATTTGTTCGTAGTTCTAGTGGCAATCAATAATTTCAACATTTTAGCAACAGTACTTTGCCCATCTCAGAGCTAAACATATTTTTTATAATAATTTGAAAGATAAATATTTTATATTTATATATTTCTTACAAAATCATGTTTTTATGATACTAAAGTTGATGATTGTTTAAAAAAAAAAAAAAAAAAAAAAAAAAAAAAAAAAACGTAATTTTTTGTTTGAAAGTAATCCTGAAACATTTAGCATAGTAATTCCATTTCTGAATTAAGAATTTTTTACTTATACAAAAGAAAAGGTCAGGAAAAAATAAATTTAATTTTTTGATAATGTAAGAAGGTACAATATTAAATCTTGTTTTAGTAGTGTTCCTCTGCAAAACTTATCAGAATTGTTTCGCTAGCAACTTAATAACAGATCATACGTAAGTACTTCTTTATCACATACAGCAAACTTGATTTTTAATTTTTTTCGTTAATATATTTTCTCTTTTTTGAGTGATCAATGAAACAACTTGTTTATATTCTGTATAAAAAAAACTTTCCAAAAAACAATAGTTAAAGGGTGGGCCATTCAACAGATGGCGCCATTACAAGAAACTTTATCAGTAATCCTACAATTTAGGGAATGAATGCAAAATTGACGAAATAAAATTTTTCTAAACTTTCTGTTATAAATTCACAGCACAGAATATACATAAAAAACGTTATGGATAAAAAATACATTAGTGTTTTGTATTATTAAACAATAAGAAAGAAGCTAAGTATACAGATCTCAATATGGAAAATTGTCATTCTTTATGAAGACGGAAGAATATTTATCATATAAGACGTTCAATTTTAAATTAGTCCTTTGTACTGTTCTTTTAACCATTCCCTCCTCCCCTTGAAATAAATAAATAAATAAATAAATAAATAAAAGAAAAGAAAGATAAGGAAAAAGTACATACATGTTTTATAAAAATATTAAAATATATCTTAACAGAATAATTCATATCCATAAAACATTATGCAAGCTTAATAGCATAAAATTTATAAATATCTAATACTGTATATTCTAACTACACATAAATAAATAGCTTACCTATATTTCATGGAGAATACGCTTTCAAAACATCATCTGAAAGAACAAATATCAAGAAATAAGAGTAAAGTTTGTTGCAAGTAAAATTAACAATGCGTGCATAATGTTGTGTTTTTGTGAAGAAGAAAACATTTAATTTACTATTTTATTCTTAATTATATTTAATTTTTATTATGTAGTATAAATATTAACAATTTTCAGTATTTTGTAATACTATTTTGATAGATTCATCATAAAAACAACGAACTAAAAATTGGTTACATATTATTTCAATTGATACTTATAATTTGAGGTATTTGGATATGATATTTTCAACGCATACGAATAGATCCGTAATACTCAAAAATGTGTCATTTAATCAGACATACGCATTTTTTTTTTTATATTTTTTTAAATTTTAAAATCAGGAAATTCTTAAGATTTACTCTTCTGTTTTAGTATGTTTTAAATGTTATCAGAGTATTCTAAAGGTCTGCAAGGGTCCGGGCCTGATCCCAAACATGAGCTCGCCAAGGCCCGGGAATCGGACTCGGACCAATTTTCTTTCATGAGACTCAGACCCAGATTTTTTTTTTTTTTTTTTTTTTTTTGGGGGGGGGGGGGGAGGGGGGGGAGGCTTCTATCCGAACCTGGACTTTTTCTCCCTCCTGAGCCCATGTTAGGGATTTTATTTATTTATTTTTGTAGAAATAACGTGATGTCGCACATCTTTTTAACCGAATTTTTATAAATATAATTAGGTTTAAAAAATTACAAAAAAAAATATTTTTTACGACATACTTTAGTTTTTTTGTTAAAGTCTTCTTTTTTAAATTGTGATTTGCTTTTACCATCTTTTTCTTTCATTCTAAATTACGTTCATTTTCTTACTAAATCATCATTTAAATATAATTGTCTGAGTCAATTTTTTAATGAGTTTTATCTACGTAATTGTCTAGGTAGTCATTAATATTATTGTTATTCCGTATTCCACGAATTTTGGACGAATAATTCGAAAGTAAAATCTATGCATAAGTAAGTTAATATTGAATAATTTTAATTGCAGGATAATGTTGCTTCAGAAATGTGTTTTGTAAAAACTGAGTCGGAATGAACCGGCCAGGGTGCAAATTTTTAGATTTCATAATGGGCCGGACCCGGCCTAAAGTTTTTGTACAGGCCGGAGTGGAAAATTACGTCCCATGCAGACCATTACTGTATACTGTCGGGATTAAATTCTTCGTCAAGGGGTTTTGAAACATGATGCTAAAAATTAAAAATAGATCAATTTTGTAATACAAATACTGCATTCACGAAGAATATGCAACATCAAAATAATAACCTAAATAAAAGCGCAAATAGCCTGAATAAATTTACCATAAGCTACTTTAAGGTTTCGAGACTATTCCACTCACGCGAAAGCACTGGCGCGCTAATGTTAATCCTATGGGATTCTTTTAAATTATCTCTTTTGCATTTCAATATTTTAAATTTTTTGGCATTGGATAGCTGAGATAGCTCTCTACAAAGGACATTTTTTACTTAAAAAAAAAAAAAAAAAAAAAAAAAAAAAAAAAAAAAAAAAAAATTGAATGCTTTTAATATAATAATACTTTCACTTTTGGAACCGGTTCTTAAAGTGAAAGTATTCTCTGAAAGGAAAACTCCAACCAAAATCGAAAAAGCAAAAAAGGACCTTTGTAGAGATCTACCTAAGCTAGCTATCCAATGCAAATATATATATATATATATATATATATATATATATATATACCTAGGCAGCTAAATGTTTTAGCAATCTTTTAAATATTATACGCTTAGATCCTTGCTGCAAATTGCGCATAATCTTTGTGTATGATTGATTTATGATTACTATATGATTTCTACTTGTAGTTATCTGATACCTCCCTTAGGAAATTCCATTAATTTTTTCATTCTTATCATCGCAAAGTTTCTTTTTATGATTTTTACCTTTCTAGTTACGTAACTTATATGTATTTTCTTATTGTTATTGTATGATATTGTCCTTTATATTTTCAATTTATTAGATTTTTTTTTTTTTTTGGCTATTGTATTTCTTAAATTTATTCAGTATTTGCTATTCTATTTATATATATATACATCAATATGATAGCAATATATATTTCTAATAATCGTTTTATGTTAATAAGCTTTAGTCATTTATATTTATATTAATTTGATCTGAGAAGTCAATTGGGATAGCGTTTTTGGTCGTCTTTGCATGGTTATTGTCGTTCTAGGTTTTGGATTTTAGATGCGGTTATTTTATTTGTTCTAAAAAGTCCAGTGGTTTCATGCATTTGTAGTTTATGCATTTAGGGTTATCATTATTTGGTTTTGGAAATATTATAGATGGTTTTTGAGTACTGCTTCTCCGATTTGTGCATATTGTATATAAATTTATATTTCATACTCAAGATATTTAATATTAAAATTAATCAAGATTTATTTAATTTCATTTATTCTTATTCTTTGCAAATATTGCAATTTCCAAAAAATTTCTTATATGGCAGTTCTTAGTAAACATCTCGATCCTGGCAAGATACACATAGCATCTATGTAGTGTAGTGCCCGGTACAGGAACAATAATGGGGTTGTTCCTGGATCGTCATCCAGCGACCATTTATACTCTGCCCCTCGACCTTTATTTTTTCGTAAATGTTTAGATGCTCGGTGCAAGACATGTCCATACGCTTCTCAGTCACAAATTGTCTCAGATCCTATTTATTCAAATTTTTGTAAAGCATTTAATGTTATTTATTGCATAAAGTGCAACTTATGTAACATGAAATATATAGGTGAAACATCAGGTCCAATTCATAAACGTATCAATCAACATCGTTCAGACTCTAATAATAACAAAGCAAAAAATCTACAGCCTACAGCTGAAATTGCACATTTTCATAAACATCAATTTAAAAATACGACAATTGAAATCCTTCAAATTCTAAAAAATAAATCAGAACGGCTTTATATGGAGTCATCATACATGAAATATTACAACACACTATATCCTTATGGACTTAATTCTGAAATATTTAATCGACCTGTCAAAGTCTTCACATCTATAAATAACACTATTGATTATTCTCCAATTTTATCTTACTCTTAATCATAATTTAAATTGTAAAACAACACGAAACAAACGTGGAAAGGGCTCATCTTCAGGTGTAGTTTCTAAAAAATATATCACTAAACAAATTAATGATCTTCAAAGTAAATATTTAAAACATTATAATTGGTTATTAATTCGAAAATACATATTTGCTATTAAAAAGAAACAGATTATACAACATTTAAATGTATTTCTAAGTAAAACTTTCTCTAAACATTTTTCTGATATTTATTTTGATCTCATTATGACTAGGGTTAAATTTTTAAATACTTAAAAAAAAATAAAATTCATAATACGAATACTCAAATGATAATAACTTTTTCAAATCCCATATTTAATAAAATTAATATCAATTCTATAATTAACGATAAAAAATGTTATTTTCCTATTAATAATCTTCATATAACAAAAACCTTTAAATATCCGAATACAATTGGTAGAAAGATTTTTAACTACAATACATTTTCAAAAAACACATCTGCTGCAAGTAATTTTCCGTGTAATTGCGATGACCCCAATCTAAAAAAATATATAAACAATGATCATGGACATATAATCACTGGAAATCTTAATATTGTTAATGATTTTAAATTGAAAAAAACTAATGGGTTTTGGTACTAAATATAGACTTCCATCTAAATTTACTGTTAAATCTATAATCAAACAGTTTACATATGATATAGATATTTTTATATATAAAATTTCAATCTATTACAATAAACCTATTGCATATTTTAATCAATGGAAAATATTAGTAATTGAAAAATTAACTATGGCTTTAAAAAATAATATTTCTGATTTGATTTCTATTAACACAAAGCATTTTTTCCACACTGCAAATAGAGGCGTCTTAAATTAAGACACATATGTGACTGAAAAGGTATTTCAGACACTTAAGTATCTGAATCTGAAAATTCAGTCATGATAGATGTCTTAATTTAAAACATATAAGTGTCTTACTATGATCATGGTGTAAACGAACTGAGAAAGGTGTCTTAAAAATCTGCAAGTGTCTACTTTTAAGACACTTTGTAACTCCGTTCCGCATTAACCACCAGGCGGCACTCTAGTTGCGCATGCGTTTTAGATGCCTTTCGTTCGAATTGGATGTTCGTTTGTAATTCAAACTGAGCGTTTGTTTTATCTACGCGTACATTTTAACTAATAATTTATTTTGACTTGATTCGGTTTTCTCGGAATGTGAAGTTCCAGGATTTAATCCGTATCGACATAGTGATATTCCATATTAATGGAAGGTGTCAAGCAATAACAATAATATAGTGTTCTTCGTCTCGTCAAAGCAGGTAAAGAGAACTGTTGTCTGGCGGGCTATGTTTTTAGGATGGAAATATTCCATTCTTTAAACAGAGCTAGCCGGATGTGCAAAGGGATTTTTTTTTTAATATCAAAATGTGCTAACTCACGGATACTAACGTAGCCTCCAATCCGGACGTCGCCTGGGTGGAAGTGATTTTGGAATAACCACACCTTTTTCCAGGTAAGTGGACCCTTCACTATGTATTGAAAACTCTCTGTGAATGTTTTCTCTTTAAATAGAGACCTCACACGAGTCTATAGCTTTATTAGTTCCTGAGTTATGCCAAAATTTGTTTAAAGCATTTTGCCTATTGGATTTCCATGTTAAAATTTTATCTTGCTAATATTTAAATTTCTACTATTCAAATCATCTGCAATCATGTTTCTGTATTATTTTACATCCGATGTTATCCTTAAAATAAGTTTTGGCAAGTCTGCATGGTGTATTAGTTGTTACTGAATCTATTGAGATACACCATCCTAAGCCTTCTTTCTCTGTCTACTCGCACGCAATTACTTTAAAAAATAACAGTGACAGCACCTGTTGATCGGCTCACAATTTCTTAATTACCATCAAGGCTATCTTAACAGCGTTTTCTTAGAGTAATTATTACACAAGAGTACCTTTTATATGGGTTTTATTTATGTATACAATATTTTTATAAGCATTTAATGCGACAGCATTTGTAACGTTCACATCGGTTTTACATTTCCCATATGTTTAATATGTGATATGTACTGAAATTCCCAACTCTTTATAGTAAACATCCTTATTTAATTTTTATTTATTATGTATGCTTTTCATGCCTGATGACGTTTTCTTGCGTCTCAGATTTTATACACCGTGATAAATTTTAAGTTATTTAAAAGAATATAGTTCGAAAATCCTTCCATTTACCCATATCATTAATTCCCCCATACATACAGCGAATTACTTGTCTTTATTTATTAGATTAAACTGTTTTGACTGATAAAACTCAAATCCGGTCATGAAATCTGTTTTCCCTTTCTGCTATATACTTTTGTTGTTTCCGAGCATTTTAGAAATACTCTATTTCCTATACTGAAAGTAGTCAACTTCAGATGTTTTCATTTTCAAGCCCGGTGATTCACACCACAATTTGACGACTCATCAGAAATGGTCTGAAATCTGTAGACGTAAAGCGGAGAAAATTTCGTTGGCGTTTTCAATAAATCTTCTTATTTAACTATTTAGAAAATGTTCTCGCCTTATCTCTGTATTAGTCATAATGATTATTTGTAAATTCTTAAATTCATGTAATTATGTGCTGTTAACATAATTGTAAAAATACGGTAAATATATACAGCTATATTTCATTTGAAATCAATTATAATATTGATTTTTTGATTATTTTTAGTAAAAAAGAAATCTGAAATTTAAAATGAATATCAGTAAAAAAATAGAATTTTATACTATATGTACTTAAGCATAACTGGATTTTGTACTTAAAGCTGAATTATTCTATATTTACTGAATCACAATGCAGAGTTGGAATTTTTCTAGAAGGACTTGATTAAAGCAAGGGTAAACTTTGACATGTCCCCCCCCCCCCCCCACCTACGATTTTTGTTCCCAAATTCGATATGCAATTTTTTTAAAGCTTATACGTTAAATGTGTTTCGACATTGTATATTGGTTATAATCAGTATTTTGAACTAAAAAGTAGAATAAGATTAAAAGTTAAGTACAAAAAATTTTAAATACAGTAAAACTCTTAATCGCGGGCACCTTCAGAACGCTGAATCTGTCTGCTGTTCGATTGTGTTAGCTTTTATGAGGTAAATATACATACAGGGAAACCTCCCTGTGCGACCACCCCCTGAACGACCCATTTTTTTCATGGTACGAAATTTATTCCCATAGGCTCAATACTAATTTTACCTCTATTCAGAGACCACCCCAGTTGAACTCCCTCCATAAGGGACCCATTTCTTTGACGAAAATGAAACAAATTCCGTTTTTTCCGGGTCGCTTGAAAAAGGTTTTATTAGAATAATAATTCCGGAGAGCGCATTATTTATCAAACTTCTAAACTAAGTTCAGAATTTTTATTTATTCCGGTAACTTTTAAGTGTTTAAACCCCTTTGTTCCTTTTTAGGCAATGAATTTAACTCTGATGACACATTAAGGATGACGGTCCATAAACTCCCCTGCCCTATTCTGTTAGGAAACTCTCAAAGGAATAGATAAAGTAATGAAATCGTCAAAATTCGTTCCAGACAAGAAAAAAAAAAAAAAAAAAAAAAAAAAAAAAAAAAAAAAAAATGCATTTATTTATTGAATTTTGAAAGGACTTGGGAATAAAATTTATAGTAGATAAACCATAAAAGCAAAGCAAACATCAATGTATTCATTTTTTAAACTCTGCAGTAATTAACTTATGTAATTAACTTTTGTTTTGATACTTAAATTTTCATATGTTTTCTTAATTTGAAAAATATAATTTTAGTAACATTAATTGTTACATTTTTTCAACAATTAAATTCGACCTCCATTAAGAGACCACCTTTCGGAGCGACCAATTTTTATTGGAACGGAAGTGGTCGCTTTAGGGAGGTTTTACTGTATATTGATAAAGGTGAGTGCTCGCTAAAGATAACTGTTCGTATGAAGGCTTTGCAGTAAAATCTCCATAACGGACAATCCTAAATAAAGGACACCACTATGTAGGAAACAGATTTTTTTATTGAAAATATGCAAAATTTTTATACACTTATACCTCAGAAAAGCAGACACCTCCGAACGTCGGACAAATTCCACGATTCCGAGGTGCCCGCTATTGAGAGGTTTTACTGTATGAAGAAAAATATATTTTGTTTTTAACCTTATTCTACTCTAGAAATTCATAATATTGGTTAATAATAAATATTGATTAATAAATATTACAATATAATACTCATATACTGTAAATTTGGGGGAATCCAGTGTTAGATTTTATTTACCACAGAAATAAAAATGCTTAAACTAATTTACTGGGAATATCTTATTTAAATGGGAAAAAATTGCACAACATAGCAGGGATGGGATTCTTTCTGAAGGAGTGAATCATTTTTTATATTTGGGAGTAATTTGTTACCATAAAGCAGAGCTGACTGCAGCATGGGCAAACTGGGCTGTTTCTATGGGCCTTTAGTTTTACGGGCCCCTAAATTTGGTACGAAATTTCCATAAAGCTGATATTTTAAATTCGTTTTGATCTTACACTTATTTTAATAAATATTTTGCACTTTTAGAACATGATTAGGCTAAAGAAAATGATATATTTATCCAAATATGTATTTGACGGCATCGAATAGGCTTTTTTTTTTTTTTTTTTTTTTTTTTTTTTTTTTTTTTTTATGTAACAGTATATGGAGGCAATGGGGGGAGGGGGTGAATGAATACTAGGTCTTTGGACTAGAAGCAATTTGACGTTCTCACTAAAAGTAATAAACATTTTTGATGCCGTAGGGCATATATGATAACACATAAATACATATTTAGGTGAAAAAAAATATATATATTATCCTATTCTAAAACTACAAAATACTGATTACAATCCTCATAAGGTCAAAACTGATTTAAAATATCAGCTTTATGAAAATTTCATACCCAATTTGGGGTACCCTAAAATCAGGGGGCAGAGAAGCATCCCAGTTTTCCCAAGCTGCAATCAGCTCTGCTGTATGGCAACAAATTATTCCCATTTATAAAAAAAATATTCAATGTGGTCAAACATGGCTGCGTATATGGTTTAGAAAGAAAATGGTCAAAGATGGCTTCATATTGGCTAAAAAAAAAAGGCTCAAAGATGGCCGCAATTAAGACATTTGAAATGTCTGAAATTCAGACGTAAGAAGTGTCTGAAAAATTTAAGACACTTTAAAACGTCTTAAAATTGAACACTCGTGTTTCAGACACTTAAGTGTCTGAAATTCAGACGCAAGAAGTGTCTGAAAATTTTAAGACATTTTAAAACGTCTGAAAATTGAACACTGCGTTTCAGACACTTAAATGTCTGAATTTCAGACATTTAAGTTTACAGTGCAACAAATAACTAAATTACAAAAAAACTACGTTATTACATATGTAGACAAATCTCCTAATAATTATGCAATCATATGAAAATCTTATTATCACAACTTCTTACAACCTGTATTTCTTCTAATAAATCTTTTCAAAAAACTAATGAAAATGTAATTGTAAATAATCGTAAAATTCAAAGTTATTATAAACTATTAAATATTATATCTACTAATTTTAATTATCCTTATTTAGTTCTAATTCCCAAATTTCATAAAACTCGAATTAAATTTAGGACTGTAACTATTGGTTGCAATACATATAATAATAAAGCCAATAAACTTCTATTAAAAATTCTTAATCAATTATATATACTTACTACAAACAATGATAATACACATTGTACAAAAAATAGCTATCAACTGGTCACTATTTTAAAAAATCTTAACTGTGTATATAATATAACGACATATGACTTCAAAGATCTTTTTAATAATATAGACTTATTAGATTTACATAATATAATAAATGCATTATTTAAAAAGTATTATAAAAAACTGGAATTACCATCTAATATTGATATCGCTTATTTTAAATCATTAACAAACTTTATTATCTATAATAATTATATATTGCAAGATAATACATTATATTTACAGCACGTCAGTAAACCACAAGGTGGTTGTACATCCAGTTTATTATCAGACTTGTACTTATATCACTATGAACGTACTTTTACTAATAATAATCTCCATTTATATCGTTATATTGATGACATAATTTTAATTGCCACTGATCAATCTAAAATTTCTCAATTTCCAGTTGATTATCCCACTAATTTGGAATTAACGGAAAACATCTTATCTAACAATACTATTAACTTCTTTGATCTTAAAATTACAATAAAAGACAACAAAACAATAACTGATTTATATGATAAACGTAAAGAATTTAAATTCAAAGTTAATACATTTACAAATTTTAAATATTGTCTTCATCATTCTGTATATCGAAATATACTACTTAATCATTTATATAGAATAAAATGTTTATGTTCTTCTCATCTAATTAACAATAATATTAAAAAACTAATTTATGATGCATTAAATCATGGTTTTCCAAAAAATTCATGTATTCATTAATATACAATTAGTACTTACAAGATCTATATTAAAAAAAAATAATAATAACACATGCGTAAACAATATTACAAAAAAATTATATAAAAAAAATATTTATAAAAAATTAAAAATTGTAAAATAAAAATAAACAATTACTATAGGATGGTTGGTTGGGTAGAGTTAGAGTACGGAGGAGGGTGGTGTTGTCTGGATAATACGCAATGGTTAATTTATATAAAAAAGGGGAAAAAATGGGGCTTTTGTATTATAACTACATTTTCTAATACGTATTTTATATGGATGTTGATTTGATGGTTTATATGTAATTGGTGACTTTTCCTCTTTTTTTATTTCATATTTAATTTAACTTATTTAATCAAATTCAATATTAACTTATTTTTAATTTAGTCTACTCAGGACAATGTCATATTAATTAATAATAGTTTATATGATAAACGTAAAGAATTTAAATTCAAAGTTAATACATTTACAAATTTTAAATCTTGTCTTTAATTCTGTATATCGAAATATACTACTTAATCATTTATATAGAATAAAATGTTTATGTTCTTCTCATCTAATTAACAATAATATTAAAAACTAATTTATGATGCATTAAATCATGGTTTTCCAAAAAAAATCTTATATTCATTAATATACAATTAGTACTTACATGATCTATATTTAAAAAAATAAAAAATAAAAAAATAACACATGCGTAAACAAAATTACAAAAAAATTAAAAAAAAAAAAGTGGCTTTTGTAGTATAACTACATTTCTAATACGTATTTTATACGGATGTTGATTTGATGTTTTATATGTAATTGGTGACTTTTCCTCTTTTTTTTTATTTCATATTAAATTTAACTTATTTAATCAAATTCAATATTAACTTATTTTTAATTTAGTCTACTCAGGACAATGTCATATTAATTAATAATAGTATACCAACTTTTTAGTGATTATTATGCATATTGGTTTATTTGATTAACTAATGTTATACTGTATGTATTAAAATTGGGTAAATAGTTTTTATTATTATTATTCCTCTATACTATTTAATATTGTTTTATTTTCAACATTGTATTCCATGATTAATTATCGGTTTATATGTTTGATTGGCACAATCATATTTTTTTAGCTTTTTTATGACTAATATAAGGATAATTCACACACTATATATGTGATCTTTAGGCTATTTGGAATTTTAGTATCTGACAATTTTATATAAACATCCATTTTTATCTATTTATTTTATAATTTATTTATTTATTTATTTTTTCTTTCCTGTTCATTTTTTTATGTAAAGCTAAATATTAAGACTATTATATTTTTTATAATATATAATTTATTTTATTTTATAGCATATAGCCTGTATTCTATATATTATCAAGTTAAAAAAGTTTTTTAATCTCTCAGTGTAGATTTAATGGTATGGTAATAGATTATATTGTATTAACATTTAATTTATTTTTTAAAATAAATCTGAATAATGAAATACAGTATGGTATTGTTTATATTAGGATGTGTGTAGGAATGCAGTTGATACATTTTAATTCCTTAGCATGTATTAGGTTCTACTTATTGTGACATTTGTTTAATCATAATAGTTTTTTTAAATAAAATAATAGATGGCAGCTCCATAAATTTTGTATTTTTAAATAGCCTCTTTTAAAGTCATAATTTTAATTTTTTACACTAGGTGGTAATTAACGCTGATTATTGGCAATGTTGTAAAATTGTTATTATACAATTTAAAATTGTTTTTAGGTATTACAAATAATGTAATTATTTTTTATTTATATTATATTAATTTTATTTATCACAATATTTCAACATGAATTAACTGACTCCATAGCTTTTAATTTCTGTGTTAACTGTTTTATTCACCTTAATCTTATCATGCTTTTTGGATTCCATGTGCGGGAATATATTTTGAAAATCTACTGGGAATTAATACGGTATGTTTTGTAAGATTTCTATTGCTATAAATTAAATAATTAATGGGTTGTAGTTTTTTTCCATTTCATGCCATTTGATAATGTTCTGTATTCATCTTGAAACTAATATTTTGATTATATTGGTTGTTTGAGTACAGGTGAAATTTTTTTTCAGCTTATGGCTTTTTTCCCACAGAAAACAACCGATTTGCTTATATCATTGAATTCTGTACTCTTGAAAACGTAATTCAATATATAAGTTTTTCAATTTTTTCGGAATCCATATTCTTCTTTTTTTCTTCCATGTTAATTCTTGTAATTAGGTATACGGTACTTTATTTTACACATACAGTTCTATATTGTTGGTTTATGGCGTGTAGTCAATCATTCACAATATTGCAGTTTTTGATGATGGTTGCTTATGTTTAATTAATGGTTATATATATATATAACCATTAAATAAACATTACCGACCACCAACAAAAACTGTGAAATTATGAATAAAATGACATTAAACAAATACAGTTCCCCCCAACACACTTAACATAGATTCCAAAAACATAATAAAAAACAGCAGGAATTGAATAACATAAATGGAATATATTTATATATATATATTTAAAAATATTAAAATGCAAACGATATGTATTTAAAAAAACAACAACAACGTAGGTTTAACATTAGCTTTCGGGTGTCTTAACGTGAGTGAAGGGACCTCTTAAACACAAATAAGTAGTTTTTAAAAGTAAAATAAAATAAAGCTGACCTTCTAGGGATTGTTTCTTACCTCCATGTTTTTTTGTATCTGTATTCTTATCCACAATAGAGTCCTGCACGAATCGGCTTATACCAAAGTCGGACCAGAAAATTTTATTTTATTTGATGTTAAACAGAAACAGACCTGAAATGTAAGGAAATGAATGCATATTTTAATGAAATTATGAAAAAGAGTAAACTTTAACTGTAGCTCTAAAACCAATTGCACTTTTATGTATAAAATGAACACATTAATTATCAAATTATATTAATCATTATATTAAACTATATTTATAATTAATTATCAAATAACTAGTTTTTGATCTTATACAATATTGTGCAATTTTTTTTTTTTTTTTTTTTTTTTTTTTTTTTTAAATATAAAAACCCATCCCGCAACAGACTCATCCAGAAATAATTAGAATCAACCCGAACTTTATAGATACAACTAGAAAGGTAGCCCGTCAAAAATGAAGGAAATTTAGATATAATGATATATACAACTCATGTGCAAGAATATGAGTTTTCTCGTTTGTTCCGCAGTGATAGATAAAAATAACACATTTTAAGAACGAAACACATTTATGAAAATCTGTGTACAGTAGAAGACCACTAATCTGCACAGTTTGGTTCCAAGTGTTATGCAGATTTGAGGCTCTTTGCGGTCATGTTTATTCAATCTTTGTTTACATTTTTTAAAATTCATATATTGGAAACTTAGATTGTTAAGCCTTAAAAATAAATAAATTACACACGGTAAGGTAAAAACTATTAAATTATCGTATACGATTTCATGAAATGGTATTATATGGTATTATATGTGTGTGCTTCACGATCTTGGTTACGACTTTGGCGAAATTGGCTGCAACTTGTCATAATTCTAATAGTGTGGGCCTCTATAATAAAAAAGTAACCAGTTTTTAGTAAAATGTCTGATATAAAGTAGTTTTCAAAAACTTGTGTAAAATTGCAGGTCGTTCTCATGTTATGCCAGTCCTAGGAATAATATTTCTAACACTGAAGAGTTTCCATGTATATGTGGAATTTAGAAAAGCTTCTCCAAAAGAAAGGTCCTGAAATGACATTGTAATTCCTCTAACTTCAAAGTTTAATCGGGCCCTGATGTTGTTTACTGAAATCTAATAAATACAGTTATTTTGAATATTACAACAGAATTAAACAGCTAAACTTATTTAACTTAAACTCGCTGTTACTTCCCGATGTTATTTTTTAGTATTCAAAAAGAAAATTATTTAATTTTTTTAAATCATGCACATTTATATTTTTTTTTTTTCGTCTTTAACAACTAAATAATGAAAAAATATGCTTTTGTTCTGAGCTCATAAATATGACAATAAAATAATGTAACTAAGAGACATTGCAAAATTAAATATTTGTGATTTCAAACCATAAACAAATGATACCGCCACCATTTTACCTACTATGACGTCATTAGAATATTGTCCATTGATTGTTGGAGAACTTACTTTGTGAATGATTACCTCAATGATTTAATATTTTTTACGGTTCACGATGAATGAATCACTTGTGTTTGTTTAGGTTTATGGAATGAGATATTAAGCCGTGAACCTAATTTCAACTAAAGTTATCCAAGGATATATGTATTTTTAATCGAAATTAAAAACAATGCTTTGATCTCGAAATAAAAAGTTTTAGTTTGTATAATTGGTTATTTCTATTAATTATTTATTTAGGTACTTTTCCATTATAGCGCATTTTTAAAAAAAGCTTGGCGTAATTCGTGCATCGGAAAGTGAGATATGTTGCCAAAATATATAAACAGCTATGAAAACAAATCTAATGAACTTTTATTTTTGTTTATATATGCATACATAAAAAAATCGTTTCTAAATATATATAATATTTTTTTATATACAAATTACTTCACAGATTTCAGATATGAACCGGGATACCTAACTGGCGCTAAAATGGTGTTATTTTGCCTGCTATGGTAACCCGGCTATTGGTTTTTATTTATTAATAAATTGTTTATTTACTTTTATTTTCTGTTTTTAAATTATATAAACTGTTTTGTTCTATAGTTATTATTCAAACTTTTATTTATTTATAGTTATTTCCTTTTCAAAAGGATAGCAAATAATTTAAAAATATATAAGTAACTTGTATTCGAAAGCGAGATTTCTGCAGAATTGGCGTCAGAGAAAAATCACGCCAACCCCGATGCGTATATGACATCTGTGCAAAACTTACTTCTGTTTCTTTATAAAAATGGGTAAATAGCTTTTTTTACATTAAATAAATTGTATACATATGCAAAAAATTGCTTGTGAGTATGAAGCAGTAAATAGGTTGTCAGAAAATACGTTGACAAACTTCTTTCTCCCCAAGAAACTTTTCTCCGAAGTATTGTACATAAGCAATGATTGCTATAAATGCATTTTTAATTATGATATGCGCTTTTATGTTTCACTACATTTATGCATGCTATACCGTGTGTATAAATGCTACAGTTCATATGCAGAGCTACACAAAAGAATTCATCAGGGTTATTGAATATGAGAATAAATTGCTTAAAGGTAGTTTTTAAAGGAGTTATGCAGTTTTACGCTGAACTGCATTTAGTTTACTAAGAAATGGTACAGATGTCATATTCGCCCCATATTGGCGCGATTTTTTTCGGTTGTCAATTTGGCGGAAACATCAACAGCATAAACAACATAATCCGTGTTACCACATCAAGCAAAATAACGACACTTTGACGCAAGTTAAGTACCTGTTGCTTATATGATATTGGCGACAGAAAAAAATTGCGCCAATATGGGGCGAATATGACATCTGTACCGATGATAATATCTGGAAATGTGATTTCAGTAGTTTTAAGAGTAGTTTAAATTAAATTTTAGCTAAATAGGGGCATGTAATAACGGTACTATTGGCTATAGACGGTAACTGCTGAAATCATTTTTTAAAAATTTTTATGCGTTTTCTAAAATGTTTACTTAGTTATCTTATTTACCTTATTTCCCTAAATAACGAAGTTCTGTTAAACCATTCAGGATGGTTGGAAAGTGTTTCATATTCTATGCTTAATGCATGATTTTTCTTTCTTCTTTAGTCTTATTTTGCATTTATTTTATTCTTAATTTTTTAGTCTTATACTGCTTTATAGAAACTTTGGCACAGTTGTCATATATACCCCATATTGGAGCGATTATTTTTCCGACGCGAATTTGGCGAAAACATCAACAGCATAAACAACAACATCCGGGTTACCATATCAAGCAAAATAACGACACTTTGGCGATAGTTAAGTACCCGTTGTGTATATGACATTGGCGTCAGAAAAAAAAATCGCGCCAACATGGGGCGTATATGACATCTGTGCCGAAACTTTAATATTTAATGTTTAAGCTCTTCGCTCCACTCACCTTGCATATAGTATAAACTATAACACAGATAGCGCAAAATAATAGACAGTTTGATACTTTTCCACTGTAGGGGCTTTGGCGTTTTTTTAAAAAAAGCTTCGTGTAATTTGGGCATCAGAAAGTGAGATTTGGGTACTTTTCCGTTATACGGATACCATTGTCGCCAAGCGTAATAGTTGGCGCAAAATGAAAATCACGTGAATTGAGGCATTTGAAAAATAAAAGAAAAAAATATTTTCGATACTAAAGTGAGCATTTAAAAAATATAACATTTGAAAATTCCAGACTTTTACGAACTATTTCATTAAATCACAAATATATACTTAAAATAATTGAACAAATAACTGTCATAAAATAAAGCAATAAAATAAAACTCATATTAAACTTCTGGCATAAAATTACAAATATCTTTTAGCATTTTGAAATAATTGGCGCATTAGCATACATTTTGGCATGATGTCCGTATAACGGAAAAGTATTGAGATTTGTTGTCAAATCATATAAACAGTTGTGAAAACAAACTTGATGAGCGTTTTTTTTTTATATATATGTTTATTTTATATGTATATTATTCATGTTTTTATGTACAAATTACATCTGTTTCTGTATAAAATTAGAGAAACGGTTTTTTTATGTTAAACAAATCGTATAAATATCGAGAAAAAAAATGCGTGTGTATATAGAAAATGAAACAGTGGATAGGTTCCCGGAAAATATGTTGACAAATTTCCTTTTTCGCCAAGGCATTTACGCCGGAAAAGTACCTAAAGCACATTAAACTCGCGCAGTTAGGAGCTCATGTTGTGCAGTGTCGTCTATTGGCGGTTATTTTATTAGTAGCATCGGGAGAAAGATGTAAAGATGTACTTTAAATTCTCACCCATAGATTTAAAAAAAAATATCTTAAAAGAGCGGAGCTTAAATTAAATTTTGGTGACCTCCTTTATGAAAGATTAATGGTTTTATATGGGAATTTCGCCAAATCAGCCAGCTATCGCCAAGTTGGCCAACATTTGGCACTACTGTGGTAACCCTGCATTAGTATTTTTCAACTATTACTCATTTCAATGAGGTGGTCCTACCGGAATCGTGAGGGACACACAGAGACTTGGATTTTATATAAATAGATGTTATTGATAACCGGACCCAAGCCGATTCAGGAGCCTGTTCCGCGTAAAAATAAGGTTACTAGACCTACTGCAGAACTCTGATCCATATTCATTTTAATAATCAATATCGCTTATTTTGTCGCACAGTAATTACGATGATATATAAAAATGCTTGGTCAAAAAATAAATAAACAAAAAATTATAAATATATGAAGGCTATTTTTAAAACGTAAAGTACGGTACTACATATCTTAACACCATACTCACGTTTCGTAAAGATTGGTAATTTTTTAAAAAAAGGTTAAAGCTTACAAAGAAAAAAATAAACACGAACACAGAGAGATAAAAGAAAAGAGAGCATTTTCAGAAAAGATCCCCCCCCCCCCCGCAAAAAAATAAAAATAAATAAATAAATAAATAAATAAATAAATAAATAAAAAGAATCATGAAACGTTGTGCGTTCAAAAATTATGTGAGAACACACATAGAAAAAAATATATATATTTCACAACCTCTTTCGTTGGAGGTCAATTAGTGACGAATGGAAAAAGAAAAGGCTCCGATTGCTCATTTTGCATTGAATCTGGACATCTCTATGAATCCTGGAAAAAAATACATGCTATATTTTTTTTATTACATATTCTGAATGGCTGTGATTTCCTTCATGGTGTTTATGAGCTGTGTATTTATTGTAGAGCATAACTTTTTCTATTTGTATTATTAGGTCTATAATGCGTTATTACATGCTTTAACCCATAAAACCCCCATCCTTTTTGGTTCATTAGTGCTGTATACATTTGTCTTAACAATAAAAAGAACGGATTTTCAATTTGACTTTTATGCATTTATACACACTAAACAATTTTCCTTTCTATCAACAGAATACATTTTCTCGTATAATCGCACACAAATTTATATGAGATCCAATAATAGCCTGTCTAAATACCTGTGTACTAATTTTCTTTTGTAAAAATACTAAAATGGCGGTGAAATATTCAAACCGTGGTTTTGAAATAAGTGATATGTAATAATACATTTCCCTATAAAATTAATCTCAAATAGCCTACAAAATTTATTTTTATTTATTTATTTACGGTTACGATGAAAATTCCAAATAAATTATGGCCTATGGACGACTGTCTGAATAATATATGGATGGCACTACAGTCGTTACCCATGATTATTGAGGTTGCTGCCGTACATTAAATTTAGATTGAAATCTTGGATAAGACAAGATTGCGTCTGAAGTCCTAAAATAAATTTATATAAGAACTACCTGAGTCGCCCGGCGTTACCCGGGCCCGTTATAATAACCTGAAACAAAACTCGTTTTGTATGATTTTATATCTTAATATAATCTTTCAAATGAACCTAGTTTCGAGGGCCACACTGCTTTCGGCAGCATACAGTGTTTCAAGTGAACTTACTTTCCGGGGCCCCAATGCCTTCGGCAGCGTCTAGTGTGTTCTCAAAAAACCTGTTTCCCAACCTGTGACCTGGGTCCTCACTGCGTAAGGCAGCATACATGGTGTGTTCACAAAGTTTCAACACTGGTCTGAGAATACAAAATTTATTAAACATTTTTGTACAGCGAACTAAAATTCTTCGAAATATGGCCCTTAGGCATCAACACACCGCTGTCAGCGATTTTTCCATGGTTCATAGGCTCCCTGGAAGCCTTCGCGCACAAGGCTGTTAAGGGACCTCGTTGAAGCTGCCTGGATCGCTGGAATCGTGTCAAATCGCTTCCATTTCCGGTCTTTCTTGATCAGGGGGGACAAGAAAAGATCGCTGGGAGCAAGGTCGGGGCTGTAGGGGGCTCGATTCTTCAAATGGTGGAGCACTCTATCGTAAAACTGACCTTACCCGCCGCGTCCGCCCAGACTGTCAGAGAAGATTTGATTGTTCACCACGAGAATGCGCCCTCTCACACATCGCTTGCTGCCGCCGAAGTTTTAGCTAATTTTAACGTGGCAATATACTCTCCCTACAGCCCCGACATCGCTCCCAGTGCCTTTGGTTTGTTCCCCGGATCAAGAAATTCCTGAAAGGGAAGCAATTCGACACAATTCCAGCGATCCAGGCAGCTCGACGAGGTCCCTTAACAACCTTGCACGCGAAGGTTTCCAGGAAGCCTATGAACAATGGAAAAAACCCTGGCAGCGGTGTGCTGATGCCCAAGGGTTATGTTTCGAAGAATTTTAATTCGCAGTACAAAAATATTTAATAAATTTTGTATTATCAGACCAGTCTTGAAACTTTTTGAACACACCATGTATAGTACTGCGGGTGTTCCGCACGCCCCGCAGACAATCAAAAATCCAGTTGAATGAGCCAAACCCTATAGTAATCTGGACCATAGAACCCGAGGAAAGAATGCGTTCCCAAGCGATGGAAGTTATCTACCCCCTGTAAATTCCACGATATTTAATTTACCGATGAAATCACCCCCCTCTCTAAAGTTAGCCACTTACCTTTAAAAGAAACGCGATTTTTCATTTACGGCTGTAGTGAATAAACGTCAGTTGATGTCGAAAAAGATTAATTTTCGAAAAATGTGGTAGCTGGGATATAAATTTTAGTAGTTTTAAAGTAGCTGGAGGACGCTAAATCTGTGTTATAGAAAATTTTAATAAAATCGGATCGTTTTAAAGAAGTTGCAAGAAAGGCCCCAAGAAGGAGATTAATATTCAAAATTGGAGGTAGCTAATGCCTGAGAATTTTTTTTGTCCTTCATGTTGTAGCTGGAGGACCTAAAAGTTGTTAGAAAAAAAAAAAAAGGCTAGTGAATCGAACAGTTTTGAAGGGAGCTGTAATAGGAGGCTTAAGAGGAGCCAACTGATAACTGAGAGCAGGTCCCTAAGCAGAAAACATGTTAAAAGGTCTTAGTACTTAGCGCTTTCGATCTTTCAATTATTCAAAAGTTAAGCATAGGTTATGAATTAATCATTAGAATAAAATTTTAAAGCAATGTGAAAAAATTTTAAAAAAGGGCCGTAGGGCGCCAATAAAAATATGAGGGTGTAGGCTAGGGTAGAGGAATCGAAGCCTCAACTTTAAAGTTATGCACTGAGAGGGAGCCACAATTAGGGGGTGAAAAATGCATGGTGCACAAAAAGTTTAAGTGGCCCCGGACCGGGCCCTAAAGGGCCAGGGTTTTAACTGGAATGTAGAAACGGGGGAATAAATGAGTCCGCAAAACCGAATATCGGATTAAAAGGGTATGAATTAATCATTAGAATAAAAGTTTAACGAAATGTGAAAAACAAATGGGGGGAAATGCTTAAAAACGAGCCAGGGCCACAATAAAAATATGTGGGTATTGACCCGAGGAGAGGAGTCTAAGACTCAACTTTAAAGTTGTACTTTGAGAGGATGACACAATTAGGGGGTGAAAAATGCATACTGCACAAAAAGTTCAAGGGGTCCCGGACCGCGCTCTATGGGACCCTAGGGGGCCAGGGTTTTAACTGGAATGTGGAAACGGAGGAATAACTAAATGATAAAAGGACCTCAAAAACGAAGGTCGGATTAAAAGGAGGAAAATTTATTAACCATTTAGGCACTAAAGCTTCAAGGGGCTCTATATCGGGTCAAAGGCGGTCATGGTCTTAACTGGAAAGTAGAAATGGAGGAATAAATATATGGAGAAATTAACTTAAAAAACGGAGAAGATCGGATAAAAAGGGGGCAAGTTATTAACAATTTAGGGCATAAAAACTTAAAGGGGCCCAGAGGGCCCGGGTCTTAAAAACATTTCTGGATATATTAGACTGGGAAAAAATAAATAAACAAGAAGCTTGTCAGTTATATGCAGATGGTAGATGTATGCGAGGAAGCAGGACGTTTCGGTCCCGCCGTTTCGGTCCCGAGACATTTCGGTCCCGAGACATTTCGGTCCCAAGACATTTCGGTCCCGAGACAATTCGGTCCCAAGACATTTCGGTCCCGAGACATTTCGGTCCCAAGACATTTCGGTCCCGAGACAATTCGGTCCCAAGACATTTCGGTCCCGAGACATTTCGGTCCCGAGACAATTCGGTCCCGAGACATTTCGGTCCCGAGACAATTCGGTCCCAAGACATTTCGGTCCCGAGACATTTCGGTCCCGAGACAATTCGCTCCCAAGACATTTCGGTCCCGAGACATTTCGGTCCCAAGACATTTCGGTCCCGAGACAATTCAGTCCCAAGACATTTCGATCCCGAGACAATTCAGTCCCAAGACATTTCGGTCCCGAGATATTTCGGTCCCTTCTCCAGCAAGCTGAAATTTTGTGCACTTGAAATAGGTGACAATTTTATAGAGGACATTGTAGAGTTTTTTAAATAAAGGCCTTAAAATTTTAGTAAACACACACAAATTTCGTATGGTAATCATTTTAAAAAACAAGGGGGGGGGGGATTAACATTTTCTATATTTTAGTGTATCATAAGTATAAGGGTCTGATAAAGTAAGACATTTATAACTCGATCTATAATTATCGCAAAACACTCATATTTTGTATGGTAAACGTAATCTTTATAAAAGGAGGGACATTATCAAATTTTTTAACTGAACTCCCTAAATTTTAGTATAACTCGAATATAAGGACTCGAAAACGCAAACACTTATAACACAGATCAAAATTGTCGTAGCCCACACAAATTTCCTATGATAATCATAATCTTTTTATAAGGCAGGGGGGAGGGGCTCTGTTGACTTTTTATACATTTTAGTGTATCTTAAGTATAAGGTCCTGATAAATTAAAACATTTATAACTCTCTCTGTAATTATCGTAATCACACTCATATTTTGTACGGTAAACGTAATCTTTAAAAAAAGAGGTACATTATAAGATTTTTTAACTGAACCCTTGAAGTTTTAGTATAACCGAATATAAGGGCCCGAAAACCGCAAACACTTATAACTCGCAATCAAATTGTAGCACCCCATGCAGATTTTATATGGTAGAAGTAATCGTTTTCAGGAGTGGGGGAAGAGAGAGTTCTGTGGATTCTTTATAGAAGCTCCTCATATTTTAGTCTATCATAAATATAAAGTCCAGACAATTTAAAAATATTTATAAGTCGAGCTTTAATTTTCATATGCAAATGCCCATGCCAAAATGCACATATTCAATTGTATATAATTTGCACACTATGTGATTAATAATGAAAAAATCTGCAAATATTTTTACAAATCTTTATTTTATCCTATTATTTAACGGCGCATCAATTTTAAATGTATTGCATTTTACATATTTTTTAAAAAGGGGGTTCTTAACATGGAATTGTGATAAAGACACATTATTTTTTAAATTCTGCACCGGAACAGACTAGAACTTTCTATTTTATTTTAATAATTATTTTAATTTACTATTTTTTGAAAAACTATTTAAAAGTTTGCATTAATCTTTTTACATGTAACAATAATATTACTGCTATTTCTACCGGAATCGAATGCGAAATTTAAAAATATTTTTAATTTTGAACCACTTCACCGTTTGCCTCGAGATAACTCGGGGATAAAAGCACCTTTTCCCCATACCTGTCGACGGTGAAGTGGTTTGCACAATTACAAATCCTTTTTAATATATTTAAGACTTTTATATGCTTATTACATTCAAAAACTACGAGCACAATAAACATAAATCAAAAATTTAAAATTTCTATTGTCATAAAATATTCTTTTCGTATTTAAAATTAATTCTGTATTTCAAATATTTCTTTGTTATTTATTTGACTTATATACTTAGAATTAAAGCAGCCTACATGTTTTAATATGACAAATAAAAAATAAAAATGAAAATACAAAAAAATAACATAAAATCTCAAAATAGTAATGTATAGTGTGAATCACTTTTACGTAAAATTTCTTTTTAAATTAAGAAATTTTATAAATATATCACAATGAAGAAATTTGGAAATTTAGAAAACATGTTTGGCTTTTCTTGATATCTATATTTTATTCATTCAAAAGAATATTATACATGTATATATATATGTCAAGTGTAGATGTCCTGGCTTCCCCCATTTGATTATGCTAAATAAAGATCCAGATAGAAGAATTATTCTACTCGCGCTCTCTTTATTCTAGTCAGCCGGCGCTTTTTTGTGGCCACACTGCATTTTTCAACTTTAATGGCTTAAAAAAACCGGGACGACATGCAGTGGCGTAGCCAGGATTTCGTTTCGGTGGGTGGGAGGGTCCAGAATTTTCCCTTCATGTTATATATATAGTAACACCTGTCAAGATGAAATTGTAAATATTGGTGAAAAATTCCGTTTTACACAGGTTTCCGTGTTATTTGGTGTATTTGTATAGTATTCTTTTCCGTAGCACTATGGAACATTTATGTTTAAGACAGAACTCCGTTATAGGCAGGTTCCATTTTTAAAAGTTTTGTGTATTTATATAAATATACTTATATATATCATATGAATAGAATAAAACTTGTCAAAATAGTAATTGTCTATAACAGAATCCTGTCTTTAACGTAAGCGTTACATGGTCTTAATATGAATTGCGATACAATTAAATTTGCTGAAAACCTGTCTGAAAAGGGGATTTTCACCCTTCTTTAGTGAAGCATAGTGAAACCTGTGAAAGCGGAATCTTTCTATAACGGAATCCTGTCTCAAACGGAAGAGTTTCAGAATCCCTGCGAAACGAACAATAGATCTTATTGAGGTAGTGTATCTTAGAGGTATAATTAATTACACTTCTTTACATGGAAGCCTATCTAAAATGGAGCTTTTTACCAGTGCTTTGAATCTTGTCTTGACTGTGTATATATGATAGAAGTATTTCGAGTAACTTTAAGAATTTAAGTATATCCTTATTTAATTTCTTAATTTTTAAAAAAAGCATGAATAAAAAATATAAGGCCAATCTCTATAACTGCAACTAATAATACATTCAAGTTACATTAATATTTACCAGTGAAAAAGATTCACTTGTGATGTAAAAAGCTGAGCGCATACTGAAGAGTTAAATTTAATTAACCCATTCGCTGTCATTCACGAGTATACTCGTGGCTTTAATTTATTGATTACTTTGTCACCACTATTTTAGAATTAAAAAAAAAAAAAAAAAGCCTCATTTATTGGCAGAAATTTCGCTGTATTAGTAAAGCGAAATTTATCTTTCTGAATTTGTGCTGGCAAACGACCTTCCACAAAAAATTTGAAAATTCTTAGTTTTGGCAGCGAATGGGTTAAATCAAGTTTGATATTACATAACATTTGCCTGCAATAAAGTTAGGGCCAAGTGGTTAAGTGTAAAACAGCAATTTTCATGTTTAATTTCTTGCCATTGAATTAAGAATTTGTGCTGTAACAGATATTGGATAATGGTTTCACATAAGTGTCAATCGCATGAGCCGTTCATGCGATCCGCCGCGCTCCCCATGGAAATTTTTGAGGTAACCAAGATAGCATGAACATTAGCAGAAAGTTTGATTTTTTCTGATATTATCTTGCCGTGACAAATTTGAATTGAGAAATTCGCAGCAAATGTCCCGCAAGGTATACCATCACCCACTTGCATGAGTAACTACTCATGACTGATGATGTGAAACTGATGGCAAGACTGTCTTTAATTCACGAAAGTGACGAAAGCAAAAAATCTCTCTGTTGAGAGACTCAACAACAATGAGAATCAGCATATACACAGAAATTGCAGAAATTTTATTCGGTAGGCACCGTTTTTTCTAAACGCTATACTTATTAAACGCCAAAAAATGCTCGAAATGAAAAGTACAAATATTACCTAAACTTGTTTATGGTGATAAAACCTCTGCATGCGCCTTCTGACGGCGCTTTCGCATCAATAGACCTGATCAGGTCTATTGACCCCTTCGAAGGGGTTAAACTTATAGTGTGATATGGAAAGATTACTACTTTGCAGTAAGTTTGCAGTATTTTTGATTACTTGTTTGCCGTTAGTTTGCAATAAATTTGATACAGCATGAATTTAACTTGCACGACAAGTTGAAAACACTCATAGTTATATTGTTAAGTAAAAAAAAAATTCAAAAATTAAATTATTTTTATTAAACGTATTTATCAATTCAAAATTATTTTAATTATTAATTGTTTAGATAACTAATTTATCAATTGCTTGTTTAAAAACTATTACATGAACTATATAATAGTTTTTATAGGGTAAATACAAATATATATTTTTTTAATTTTCGGTTATTATAACGTTATTAGCTTCATTAGGATGTATAAAAGTGATAAGGGTTCTGAAGATAAACATGTTGTTTATTCATTTATTAGTTAGCTTATAATATTATTTTTGCTCTTTAATTATAATTAATTAATAATTTCTTACTTTTTGCGAATTGTAAATTATAACTGTACTTAAAAAATTAAAATCTGCATAAGATCACCTAACACTGTTAAGAGTTATTTTTACGTATTTGTACAATGTTGCATTATTATTATTATTATTATTATTATTATTATTATGTTTAATTAATTAATTAATTAATACTTAGACTTTATGTTTTTGGCTGATTTTTCAAAAAATTCCTATATTATTTTTTGGAAATTATAAATTAAAACTTTTGAATAAAAACTTTAACTGCTATTAATAATTGCTACTAATAATTGCTATTAATTAATTCTCAAAAAAGTTAGGAATTTTAGTATAAAAATTAAATTAATATTTTATTAAATATATTTTTTATTTAATGTATCCTTAATTTATTAAAATAATAACATTATTAATATACATTACATTTTTTTACTTTAAAATAAACTCAATACATAATACATTTTATATTCAATTTATCATATAGTAGTTATAAACTGAAATTTATCTTTTACATGTTTATTTATTTTATATTTAAAGTCACCTAAATTTAAAACTATTAATATAATTAATAATAAAACTAAAATAAAAAATTGTTAATTTTTTTTTTTTTCTGGGAAAGTGGGAGGAAAAGGGTAATATTAAAAATCAATAAATAAATGACAAATACAAACAAGTTGGAAATTGCTCGTCAAACGTGGCAAATGAGGTGCGTTCGTACTATAACTAATTTTATAATTATTTTTTGCACCCCATATTGTACTGAATGTATATTTTTTTTTTGCACTTCATGAGTGCATAGCCTGTGACATCATTAAAATGCACTTGCAATATTTTTTTCCCATTCCCCGTAATGTAACGCAAAAGTTTTGACTGTCTCTGTAATTAAACTATACACCGATTTTTATAAAATTCCAAATGGCTCGACAAAATTTTGTAACAATTATATATTTAAAATTTCAGACCACTCGGAAGGCTGTAACATCATTAAAATGCACTTGCAATAATTTTTTCCCATTGGCCGTAATGTAACGGAAAATTTTTGACTGTCCCTGTAATTAAATTATACATCCGATTTTCATAAAATTTGAAATGGCTCGACAAAATTTTGTAACAATTATATATTTAAAATTTCAGACCATTCGGAAGGCTCTAACATCATTAAAATGCACTTGCAATAATTTTTCCCATTGGCCGCAATGTAAAGAAAAAATTTGACAGTCCCTGTAATTAAACTATGCATCCGATATCCATAAAATTTGAAATGGCTCGACAAAATTATGCAACAATCATATATTTAAAATTTCAGACCATTCGGTTGAGTCGTTTTTGCTCTGTTATATGCGGACAGGCAGGCGAGCAGACGGACGGACTGAACGACGACTATAGGTGCTACGTATTTATATAATTACGAACGCACCTAAAAACCTTAGTTTTGTCAGTTAAAAATTGAAAATAAAATTAATTAAAATAATACTTACACTATTACATAAAATAAAAAATAATCATCTTATTACAAAGAAATAGGCCCAGTTTCAATAAAATTAGTTCACAAAAATCGTCTACAATGGGTGAGAAGACTGTTAAAAATGCAACCAATAATTATTTTTTTAAAAATGAAGCGGTGGGTGGAGTTTTTTGACAACAAAATATTTTTCCTGGCACACCTAATTACCAAATCACTATTGTTTTCCCAATGTTTATAATGGTAAAGTAACTTATGAAAACAAAATTATAACTTTGTATTATAAAAGTAATAAGAAAAATTAAATATTTTTGCTTCAATAAATATATCTCATTTCTGAATTATTAAAGGAGAGGATGTAGAAGAATGATTTGAGGAAATATTTACCTACAATAGCTTATAAGTGTCCAATTGAATTATTGAAGACATTTATTATTAATCTAATTGTAAGAAGGAGAAAAAATAAGAACAGTTTTTTAAATTATTTAATTAATGATGATAATTTAAAGGTTCTAAAAAACGTATGAAAACAACCAAAAAGTCATCTATGGCAGTTTATAGTATATATAAAATACCTAATATTAATAACAAATAATAAAGCTTAAAAAATCCATTTTGTTAAATAATAATAATAATAATAAGACAATGTCCCCTGTAAAATTATATCACATTGTTCAATCAAACAAATTTTCAGCTCGCTGTGATTTCATTATCACGAGTTATAAAAGTTTAAATTTATCGGATTGTTATATTTAGCTTTTTTTTTTTAATTTGGGGGATGTTAAAAAAATTTAAAAAGGTCCCAAATAATGTTTAAATTACAGCGTTTGGCGGCCCACGACAATTAGAATACGAGTTATAAGGTGGTGGGCACCGAAATGACAAGGGACCGAAATGGCTAAGGACCGAAATGGCCAGGGACCGAAATGGCGGGGGACCAAAATGGCCAGGGACCGAAATGTCTCGGGACCGAAATGGCCAGGGACCGAAATGTCTCGGGACCGAAATGGCCAGGGACCGAAATGTCTCCGGACCGAAATGTCTCGGGACCGAAATGGCCAGGGACCGAAATGTCTCCGGACCGAAATGGCCAGGGACCGAAATGTCTCCGGACCGAAATGGCCAGGGACCGAAATGTCTCGGGACCGAAATGGCCAGGGACCGAAATGTCTCGGGACCGAAACGGCGGGACCGAAATGGCGGGACCGAAGTGTCGGGACCGAAATGTCGTGTACCCGTATGCGAACATCTATCTTGCTCTCTTTTATTTTCTTTGGACATCCGATAACAAAAAAATTCTTAATTTAAATCAATATTTATTAAGTTTTAGTTCAATTGGGGCTTAAAAGAAAAAAAAAAGGCCAACTAATCCCCGAGTAATGAATTCAATGTTTGAATAAAATGCACAAAGTTACCTGCTCAACAAACGCGAAACTTTGACATTGAGACTCATTTTTAAACGTAAAGCCATAAAATTGGCAGGGCTGACTATTGAAGTGAATTGGAATCGAAGTGAGTTTATCATTTTTCGATAAATAAATTACTTATCATGTATAAGCGATTTCGTTCACGCGGTGACTCGAGTTTCGCCTTACTCTGGCTTTGTCACGTACGGAAATTTGGTTCAAAACGCCAATTTTGACAGTATTTTCTAAACAATCTTTTTGTGTTTACCAAAAATATGGAAAACGTCTTTCGATTACATAGTTTCTACATAAGAACCCCTGCCAATTTCATGCGTTTGCGAAAAAAAAAAATAATTTAAAAATATGTCAGAAAGTAGCCTCTTTAATTTGAGAACAAACTGCTTTAAGATATTGTGCTATTCTGGTAATTATATGATATTTATTTTATTTTAAAACATACATTTCACACAAAATTCCAAAGCGTATGTGAAGAAAAATAACATGGAGGTTGTCAATTGATTGTGTCTGTGTGTTGGAGCTCTGAGTGGGTTCAAAAGTGCCTCTTAATACCAAAAAAAAATAAAAAAAAATAATTAACCTTATCCAATTTGGTGTATACAAAAAATGTGCTATAAAATATTAAGAGTTAATAATAAATAGATTTTTGTAATAAGAGGTAGTTATTTACTAGCACTACACCCGTTCTCTGAACAGAAAAAAGTAAATGACATAAGAGGCTTTTATATGGCAATTAATCAGCAAAATAACGCTCGTAAATGGGAATTTTCCAAAGAGGCTGTAAAATTTATCATTTCAGCGGGAGTGTGTGTGTGTGTGGGGGGGGGGGGGGTCTGGCACTTGATATCGTAAGATATCTCTGCGGAGTTGTCTTTTGATATCGTTAGCGTTTTTTATCCAACCAAATTTTCTTTTAACATAAATAGATATGTTTTATTTACATCAATATAGTCTGTTTTTTTAGTCATTAATCTATTTTTATGAAAATAGAAAGTTATTATTAAAACCATTATGGGATTATAAAATCATTTCATTCCGATTAATTACCAATTAACTATTTAATATACCAACATTCCCCATTCCTATTCTTCTACCATATGCGCATATAATTTGTTGTTACAGATACCAGCTTAGGAATGATACTTCCATGTTTACTAGTAAAAAATGGGAAAAATATTTTCCACCTGTTTTGTTTATAAGAAGTTCTGTTTGTTCCTGTTCAGGGGGCGAGTGCAAAAAGACAATATTACTGTTAAATGCTTTATGTATCAAAAAGCTATTATTAAATACTTTTAAATAGTTAAGTATTTCTGCAAAGTGTTATTTAATATATTATTGTGATATTTTATTAAATTCTTCTCTTCATTTAGATCAGTAAAGTATGCAAATAATAAATGTATAACCATACCTGTATATTATTACAAACGTATAAAAAGAAAAAAAAGAAAAAAAAAGTATAAAAATAAAAATAATTTTTAGACATTTATAACGATATCATTAGGGGAGGGAGGGGCGTATTCGAGGAATGATAACGTATGATATAGTAAGGGGGGGAGGGGTCCAAATGTACCAAAAAGTTGATAACGTTATACGTATACCTACAGAACCTAATTACTTTTGTTTATACTTTGTGCGAAAAAAAATATTTGTCTTAAAATAGTCCAGGGAAAATGTACCAAAAAAAGGCGTTACAGTGCAAAAAGTCGGGTAGAAGATTTTTTTTTTCAATTTGTATATACTGAAGCCAGCATGTACAGCCGAATTTTCCATCAAAATTTCCCAAGGGCGAATTTTCTCTGGGCAAAATAGAACAAAATTTTGTGACTTTTTTTTTGCTTTTTTAAAAAAATATCTCGAGACTCGTTACCGTAGCGTATTATTTTTCGGTTACAATCTTAAAGAGGACTAAATTCTCTACAACTTTTATATTTAGAACTTTTTTATACACTCAACAGCCAGCGTTGTACGGCATCTAAAAAATAACACCATTTTTTCAACTTCCGTAAGAACAGTGATAAACGCAGTTTTGTCCCGATTCTTCAGATGTTCCCCACAGATATAACCATACATATTATTTCTACAAGTTGGTAGCAGTAAATTATCCATTATTTTTACACCCTTTTCATTATTTTCACCACAACAGACATTATTTATATCCAATAAATCTATATAATTTAACAAATAGGCGAGAGTATGAATGAATAAGACAATTTTCATATTTAGACAGTAAATTTAAGTGTATACAATTAATTGTGCTGCAGTGTTTAACCCTTTCCGGCACACTGTGCCCGGGTCGGGATACATAATTTTAATTCCAAACTTACAATCGGCACCAAGAATATTTTAATAAAATTTTGCATTAACAATGAAAGTGTAAAGAACAAGTTTTTAATTTCTAAAAAAGTCGTATGTGAATTCCGGTGTCAGTCGATGATTTCACTATTTTACAACAAAATTTGCCTGTACCGGAAAGGGTTAAAGGAATACTTCAATATTTATATATAGTAACTTATTGGCACGATAGTTGACTAACTTTTAAAAGACATCTTCGGTTTAAAAAATACGATTATTAACTCTTTGAAAAGAGTTCATTTTAGAACGTCACTTTTGGCCGAATTTCGCTTTTTATCCCTTTTACGCCATATGATTTTCATTACGCTCATTTTGTTAAAAAAACCCTTTATACAATCGCTCTGAAATTTTAAAGCTATATACTAACCATTTAGATAATGATGCAGTACAAATTTGATTTAGAAATTTTGAGATTTATGGGGAAAATTAATCTGTTTGAAAATAAAACATTTCCCATAAGGTTAATATAGCATAGAGTAGGAGGGGGTAAAGATACGCACTTTCCATAAATTTTGATTTTTAACGCACTCATTGGCCTGAACTTATGTAACGAGTAATGAAAATGTTAGTTTAGAACCTTAGGCAAGTGCCATCATCAACCGACATTCTGTCAAATTATAATTCCGTAAGAAATTGCAATTTTTAAAAAACATTGCTCTGCGTATCTTTGCTCAGTTTTTTGGGATACGCAGTGCGTATTTTTGCCCCATTACTGCGGATTTTTCCCCCATTTCCAATAAAACGAATGAGTTATGTAAAAGCATTAGTAAATTTACATAGTATTTATAGTTAAACTGAAAATTCTAAGTTAAACCTTGAAAAAAAGAAAGAAAAACAGCGGTCTTTGAGATAGCAAATAGCAGTTACCTCTAACCTCTGTGATCAAAATTGTTGCATAGATACTGAGAGGGGTCTCAGAGACCCCTTGATCGTAGAAGGAATAAAAGGGTCAACTGTCTTATAAGATACTGTTTCTGTACTAATCTTTAGGTACAGGACTACTATAATCAAAACTCATCTATACAGAAGTCTCTAAGTTTTGTGCTGGACACCTGAAGAAATCAATATGTATAGTTAAACTAGAATCTGTATTAAATTACACTAGTATCCATAGTTAAACTGAAAATTAAAAGTTAAACCGCGAAAAAAGAAAAAAACAGCGGTATATATGACCGCAAACAGAAGTTAATCCTAAACTGATGTGACAATAAAATAGTCTTTTCAAAAGAAAATATTAACCGACTTAAAAAAAAAAAAAAAAAAAAAAAAAAACTAAAAAAGGCACTAAAAAGAATTAAATAATTCTTTAAAATTATCTAATGACGAAACGTTATCCAATAACCACACATCGGATATCATGTATCGGCATAAAAACGTTAAATTTAATATGTAGTATTTAATATCCACCAAACGTGGATTTTCTAGAGAATAATTTTTACAAGAGATATTTACATATTTATGATTTAATTTACGAATATAAAAAGTAATACATATAAAAAGTAATCGATTACTTTTTCAAGTTGGTGCCAAGCTATCTTAAGTGTAGTAAACTTGTGAATCCGTTGTAATTGTACCTATTACCATGAATAAAATGATGATGGAAAATATGATACAAAATCGAAAAATGACTCCGTTTCTTCAGAAAATTATTTATTTAATCATTATCGACTGTGAATGTTTGGCACCAACTTCAAAAAGTAATTGATTACTTCTTATATGTATATATTCGTAAATTAAATCATAAATATGTAAATTAATCTCTTGTAAAAATTATTCTCTAGAAAATCCACGTTTGGTGGATATTAAATTCTACATATTAAATTTAACATTTTTATGCTGATACATGATATCCGATGTATTGGATAACGTTTCGTCATTAGAGAATTTTAAAGAATTATTTAATTCTTTTTAGTGCTTTTATTGAAGTCGGTAAATATTTTTTTTTTTGAAAAGATTATTTTATTTTCTACTTTTTATTTATTCATACCGTAATACATATTTATAGCCTGATTTCAATATCTGCTGAATAAATAAATAATTTGTCACAGAAATCATAGTTTATAAAAATTATTCATTAAACAAATAGTTTTTAATAAATTCTTTGTAATTTCATTAGAAGTCTTGATTTTATTAGCATTTAATACTTACGATAATTTTTTAAACAAGTACATTGTATTCACAACAGTCTACATTCATTTGTTGTTGTTTTTTACCCCATTGGGCCCGGCGAGCATCTTTCTATTTCTGTATAGCTGTCTTAATCCATTCATTTATTTATTGATCACATACATCTGACTTGTGTGTTTGACATCAGGGTCCCGCCTCTAAGTCATCGTCAATATCAATATACAAGGACGAGATAGCACAAAGAAATTTACAACACCAGATAAGTACACCCGGGAGCTCTACAAAGAGTGCGCAACGGAGCCATCGGGAGTTGAATGCGCAGTCCACCTACGCTCTCAAGCGATTAGTGGTGTGACGCCTTAACCACTCAGCCATGGTCGACATTCAAGAATTATTTTTTGTAGGACTCCGTTGTCAAAAAGCAAAATGCAGACTATGTTATAGCGCCTAGAATATATAGTGTGGAAATTGGCTATCCCTGTAATACTTAAAAAAGTGCTAAAATATTGTATCCCTTAAATGTGCAACGACGCTGCTGAAACACACAGATCGCAGCGACATCTGCCGGATATTTTCTACAACTGCAAGATATTGTTAGTCTATACAATGTAATACGAAAATCCCGCAGATGTCGCTGCGATCGACACTTGGGATTTTAGCAGTACCGTCGCACATTAAGGGATACAAATTTTTAGCGTTGTTTGGAAAGCATATTTCCACACTAGATATTCTAGACGCTGTAACTAGTAGTAATATTTGTATTGACTCTTCACGTATATTGGCCAGGTTCCAGATAGATTTTTCGCTGCAGAAATGAGATTGAGCAATCAGAAGCCTGCATTTTTGTGAACTTTCGCTGTTTACTTCAAACCTTTAAAATGCAGGCAACTGATTGACCAATCTCGCCTCGTTAACAGCAAAAATTCTATCTGGATCCCGTCCTAAAAAGCAGAGTTGCCAAGTCTCTGGCTTTTCGGATTCCTGTAATTTTTTTAGAGCATGTCCTTTTAAATTGAAAAAATTTCTTCTATCAAATAAAACAAAATTTTATGTACTAAAATATTGGCATACATACAGCGTCTAGAATACCTAGTGTGGAAATATGCTATCCAAACAGTGCTAAAAATTTGTATCCCTTAAATGTGCGACGATACTGCAAAAATCCCAAGTGTCGATCGCAGCGACATCTGCGGGATTTTCGTATTACATTGTATAGACTAGCATAAAAATTGCTTCTAAAATACATTATCTAAAATACTGCAGCATATCTTAGAAAAAAAATTAGAAATATGTATTGCTCTATTTTGTCCTTTTCCCACCCCCATTCTCTATGATTGCTCACCTTTCCTGACTATCTGACAATGATCAAAGCACATCTACAGAAAGCTCTTGTCACCATCAGCTTCATTCCACCGCAGCCTGCTGCGAGATGAACTTTCTATTTTACAGAAAATCCTGATGCTTCCTGCATACACTGTTAAAAATATCGTGAAAAATTACCTCTGCTTTTAAAGGCTATCTATTTTCTGACCAATGAGAACGCTTCATAGGTTTTTATGTAGCGTTCTCATTGGTCAGAAAATAGATAGCCTTTAAAAACAGAGGTAATTTTTCACGATATTTTTAACAGTGTAGACTGTTCCCATATAGATGTGAAGTAAACGTGGACACTACTCCCCACGTAGGCATTCAAGAATTCGTCTTTGATCTTTGAATATCTTGCAGTTGTAGAAAATATCCTGCAGATGTCGCTGCGATCTTCATATTTCAGCAGCATCGTTGGAAATTTGAGGGATACAATATTTTAGCGCTGTTTTAAGTATTACAGGGATAGTCGATTTCCACACTATATATTCTAGGCGCTGTAGGCATACAAAAAGCGATGGACTTGTCAGGTTTCTAAATGTGGCCCAAAATTCTACATTATTCTTTCCGATAATCTCCATCAATTGTTTCCTCATGTAAGGTGCCTCAATATGAGAGTGGTGACATACAATGCTCGGACTCTGTTTATACATACGTGTTTGTCTAAACTACGGCAAAACTATGTATTTTATATTCCAGATCTTGGCGATACTCGCTTGAACAAGTTTGATTATACGAGGGGCGGACATTTTAACAGCATTAGTTTGGCAATAATGGAAAGCTCTTCAAGATTCATTGCGATAGCTTAATTCCGGAATCTATCAATCAATTTTTTTTTTCGTATGTCACCATTCTCATACCAATACTCCCCATCCTTAGGCAGTAAAGACATCAGAAATGAGCTGCAATGATTTGGTGTTTAGTCCGAATCTGATAACCGAAAACAGTGCTGCTACACTTACCGGGTGTCCCAAAAAGGACTAATGGATTTTCAAATTCAATAACTTAAAAACGGTGACAGACATTAAAAAAATTCTTACAGGAGGATTATGTATGATGTCAGGAGTTTTCATACTGTGATTCTTGATTTTAGTTCTAATTTCAAACAATAGATGGTGCTGCGAGAAATAGGTGCTAATTCCAGACCCGATTTTCGGTACTTCGGGATCCATTCAAAACATTTTAACCTCCTTTTTTCGCATGGGAGAAGAGAGAGGCCAAAAAATCAAGCCTGGATTTAGCGCCTTTTGCTTGCAGCGCCATTTATCGCTGGTATTTGTAACTAAAACTGGGAATCGCAGTATAAAAACCCCTAACATCTTACATAACCCTCCTCAAACATTTTTTTAGATATCTGTTAATCTTTAAATAAAAAATACCAACACTTGGATTATACAGATGGCTGTACTTATTTTTAAATATATTTAGAACATTTTAGGATGGAAATACCGGTTTTAATGTAGGTTATTATTTAATTTAACTGAAAAAAGTGAAATTTGCATATTGCAAAAGCTTATACATTTTCTTGATTTTTGGTAACTGTCCACGAAAAAACGCAAATTTCAAACTTATGACGTCAGATGCATGAAGTATTTAAGTGCACCTGGCGATAGCATGGGTTAGTGAAGATGCCTCGAGCTAGATATTTTCAGTCAGGTGAAGTAATTGAAGCATGGAAGTTGAAATAGAAAGGGAAGACTGTCGCAGAAATTTCAGCTAGATTGAATCTTCCAACGAAGTCTGTCTGTCAAGTACTGTCCAAGGACGACTCTTTCAAAGCAAAACATAGATCTGGAAGGTCTCGTGCGGCCAGAAAATGAGAAGGTAGAAGGATCCATAAACTGGCTTCTAGACAAATAATGACTGCTAGTCGCATTAAAAGTGAGTCGGAGCTTTCTGTGTCGACGGATACGATTCGTAGATGAATTAAAGAAATATTTAAATTAGTTTACATGAAAATGATAAAGCAATCAGCCTTGAAATCTCACAACAAGTTGACAAGAATGCAGTGGGCTCGCAAACATATGTCGTATGGACCCAAGTAGCGTACTGTGATATTCAAGGACGAAAAAACAGCGAAATTTGGATGACCCAGATAGGTGGGCATAGTATTGACACGACATGCGTAAAGAGCCTCGGACTTTCTTTAATCGACAACAAGGAAGTGACTCTTTAGTTGTTTGGACCTCACTTTGTTTTAATGCTCAAGTATCTCTGGAGTTCCTCAATGGTCGCCGAGCAGCGTAAGACTATATACATACATTGGAAAACAATTTACAGACATTTGGTTAAGGGTGTTCTCAAATCCAAAAGGGCAACTTTCTGACATAAGTTTTAATTTATTTTTTTCGAAAATGCACGAAACTAGCGGGTGTTGTTGTTCAGAAACTATGTCATCGAGCTGTTTTTTCCGTTTTTTTGCAAACGCAATAGATCTTTCACACTCTCAGAAATGAATACTCAGATTTCACGAAATTTTCTTTGTTTTTGACGAAATAGTTTCCTGGAAAATGCTCCGAGCGAACATTTCGTCAAATTGATGAAATTAGTTTCTTCACTTGCTTGACGATATAAAATTCGTCAATAGTTTCGTCAAAAGAGGGCTGGTGGCGCCATCTCTCAATTAGTTTGGAAGCTCCAGTATTTGACACGGGGAAAGAAAAAAAATCACCTCTCTCTTTCCCCGGCGTAATTCGAACTCACGACCTTTCGTATGGGAGGTCGCCGTTCTGCCAACCTGGCTGCTGGGGACTTGAAAGTGTCTGCTTTTAGACTGGTATAATGAATTCTACTTCGTGTTTTACTTTTATAACGTAGATTGCAATTTTATCGGGCTGCTATATTTTCTGAAAGTTTTAAGGAAAGCTAATTTATTTTTATGTTTTTCTCGTATCAATGAATAATTATAATATGGCTTGATTAAATAATTTACAACTGAAATTTTCTTTGATCAATGGATGATTAGAATATGGTCTGGTTAATTTGTTGCTCACAAATAATGAATTGTGAAGTGCATATTGCGTGAGATTTTATCACTTTGAGTAGGAGGATAAGATTTTAACACTTTACTGTTAATAAAGAGGAGAGGGATCAATTATGTTTATTTTTAATTTGATTGAAAACATAATATACTTCTTAAAAAAAAAAAAAAAAAAGATATCCTAGAAGTTTGAAATTTTATTGACCTAATTTTCTTATTGAATGGTTTTGAAAAACACAGGAAATTTATTCTTTTCGAATTAAAACATAACGAACGACAACATATAAATAAAATAATAATAATATTAATAACCATTCCTAAAAATTCTAACAGCTAAAAAAATAACTAATGAAGAAACAATAATTACCTATATTTCAGTATTTTCTGAAAAGCACTAAGTGCTGTTTTAAAATAAATTATTACAGGACTAACATAAACAAGCAAATATCTGTTTACTAAAATCGTAGGATTTGAGGAGGATTTGAGGAAATGTTTCCTTAAAATGCATTGAGTCTGACCGTGATTGAGGCAAAACTTTCGTCAAATATTTGAGGGTTTACGTTTCGTTAAAAGTCACGTGATGTTAATAGGAAATGATCGTCAAAAACGACGAAATACAGCTCGGGGATTTCTGAATCGTCAAAAGAGAGAGTTTTATTTCTGAGAGTGCAGAAAAGAGTGTCAAAGTGGACATTTTGAATGGAGTTTCCGCGCGAACGGAGAAAAAGCACTCAAGAGCGGGCGAAAAACGGGTTTGTCACGTGATCGAAAAAGCTTATAACTCAACAGGTAATGGATGGATCAAAAAATGGAAAAAACAGTTCTATTCCAAATCGCTTCCACGGCCAGGCTTTCCAATTTTATATCTTTTCGTTAAAAAATGAATTTGTAATTGTGTCAGAACGTTTTATGCTTGTTGACCAAAGCAGTTAAGAACAGCCTTAACGTTTAGATGTTCCAAATTATGCATTTGAGCAAGATAATGCTTCCATTCATGCTGCATACAAAACAAAAAAAATGTTTAGCTCTTAAAATATTACTGTTCTCGACTGGCCCGCGTATAGCCCTGATCTGAACCCAATCGAAAACTTTTGTGGCATTATACCTCGTAAGGTTTACGCAATTTTTTGTCAATATTCCTCTGTTTCGAGCTGTTTTTGAACGTGTTTGGTACGAAATAGACCCCCAAGTGATGCAGGAGTTAGTTTCTTCGATGGAAAGTCATATTTTTGCACCAATTGCCGGCAACGTAGGTGCAGTTCGACTTTAATTTATGGTATTTTCCCCTGTAAATAGACAGATTGTCAATACTTTTGCCACAATGTTAATTTTTTTTTTTTTTTGTTATTATATATTATGTAAGGTATATAATTTAAAATTTATTGTTTATGAATAAAGGATAAGTCCCTAGTAATGTATGGCAATTGAGTTGCAACAATTCATTACATACTTCTCAGTATAGAAGTATAATCGATCATTATCTAAACTTTTGCTGGGCGCTGTAAGATGAAAAATTTTGACGATATTTACTAAAACCAATCTTTTGAACATTTTTATGAACATAGTGATCTCAAATATTTTATTGATAGAATTTTTAAATTTTACAAGCGATATAAATACATAATATCGTTAGTTAATAAAATACTCCTGTCATTTTTATTGCGTAGCTATTTTTTAAGGTAAAAGAATTTCTTACATAAAATATATTTAGTTTTTGAGTCCCCCCTTTTATATGGAACTACAATCCAATGTTTGCTATGTTTAAAACAGTAAAACATTAAAAAATATGTTATCAATAATTGGTAAATAAAATATACCATTGTACTAAGGAATAAAATATGTTTTTCGTAAATTTTCATACCTATCCCATTGATTCCATGAACATAATGTATGCATTATAAAAATAATTATTAAAACTAAACAAGAATATTTTTTATTATGGAAACTATCGTACAAATAAATTACTAAACATTGAAGTATTCTTTTAAACAATTCTTTAAAAGTAACAACTGTATACACTTAATGTTACTGTCTTTATACAGAAACATGTTTTTCATATTTAAACTTAATTTTCATATTTATATGAAAATTATCTTATTCATCCACACTCTTCACTATACTTGTTAAATTATATGGATTTATTGAAAATAAAATATGTCTGTTGTGATGAAAATGAAGAAGAGAGTACAAATATAGATAGTTTACTGCTACCACTATGTAGAAGTTGACATATATGATTATATCTGTGAGGAACATCTGAATAATCGGGCAAAACTACGTTTTCCATGGTTTTTATGGTAATTGATAAAAATGTCTTATTTTGGAAATGTCGTCCTGCGCTTGCTATTGAGTGTATAAAAAAATTGTAAATATGAAAGTTGTAGCGAAGTTTCTCTGCTTTAAGATTGTTATTAAAAAATAATACGCTACGGCAACGGGTCTCAAGATATTTAAAAAAAGCAAAAAAAAAAGTCCCAAAATTTTATTATTTTTTTTCCCCCACAGAAAATTCTTCCTTGGGAAATTTTGTTGGAAAATTTAGTTTTACCATGCTGGCCTCAGTATATACACTATATGGCCAAAAGTGACAGGCCACTTGGGATTTTAGACATTTTCTTAAATATCTAGAAAAATACATGAGGAATTATCTTGAAACTGCAATGTGTAAACAGAATAGTACAGGTCATATATTTCCGCGAAGATTTTTTCCAGAAACCCCATAGGGGACCGTCAACAAATTGAAAAAGAACGAGTATCTTTTGGATAACCCTATAAAAACTAACGTAGCAAAAACGTTCAACAGAGTAGATTATGATTAAGTGCCTTATTGCAACAAACTGTTAATTTTTATAAGAATAGCATGCATATTCGTAGAGAAATTAAAGTTTTTATAAAAAGAGTCCCAAATTTTGTCAAGTTTTTTGCTTATAATTTGTTAGAGTTCTTAATATAAAAAAAGTTCTTTTCAGAAAACACGACAAGCAACATTGTACACAATACCCTGCAATCAGAATTAAAAAAAATAAAAATTGGATGGAAAATGAGCAGGTTTACTAAAAAATGTTTCTGTGCGCATGCGCAAATGCAATCAAAATGTAATGTGCATAATGTATTAGCTAAGTGCATAGAGCAACTTTTGTGAAAGTCTCAAAAACATAGCTTGAAAATTCTGAAAATTATCGTTGAAAGAATAAGCTCGAAATCCGTTGCTCTCAAAATGAAGCAAAAAGATGAGGGGTTGTATCATATATCCATTAATTAGTGCCAATATTGCACGTGCCAATACACAATATTGCATGTACTACTGTATTTGGATACAGCCCCTCATCTTTTTGCTTCCTTTTGGGAACAACCGATTTCGAGCTTATTCTATCAACGATAATTTTCAGAATTTTCAAGCTAGGTTTTTGAGACTTTCACAAAAGTTGCTCTACACACTTAGCTAATACATTATGCACATTATATTTTGATTGCATTCGCGAATGCGCAGTGAAACATTTTTTTTTACAAACTTTTATTATTTTTTAATTCTGATTGCAGGGTGTTGTGTACAATATTGTTTGTCATATTTTCTGAAATGAACTGTCTTTTATATTAAGACCTCTACAAATTATAAACAAAAAACTTCGCAAAATGTGGGACTCTTTTTATAAAAGCCTTAATTTCTCTAAGAATATACATGCTATTCTCATAAACACAGTTTATTTCAATAAGGCACTTAATCATAATCTACTGGGTTCAATGCTTTTGCTACGTTAGTTTTTACAGGGTTATCCAAAAGATATTCGTTATTTTTCAATTTGTTAATGGTCCCCTATGGGGTTTCTAGAAAAAATCTTCACGGTAATATATGACCTATAATAGTTTGTTTATACACCTGGAGTTTCAAGATAATTCCTCATGTATTTTTTCAGATAATTAAGAAAACGTCAAAAATCGCAAGTGACCGCGGTCACCTTTGTCGATATAGTGTACAAGTCGAAAAAAAAACTTCCACTAATTTTTGCAAGGTAACATGTGCATTTTCTATGGACTAAAACATTGTCTCATCCAGCTGAAAGACCACTTCACTTCCGAAAAATATGCCTTGTTTCTCTGGCTTAACGTTTCAAAACCCTTTATCATACAATAATAAAATTCGCTGAATTACAGAAACATCCTGTCATCAATGGGTCGGACTAGGTTATCGTAATGAGGACGATAAGTTGAATGAACTTCACTGCAAATAGAGGCGTCTTAAATTGAGACACTTATGTGTCTGAAAAACTAATTCAGACACTTAAATGTCTGAATGTGAAATTTCAGACGTCATAGATGCCTGAATTCGTCATGGTATAAATGATCTAAAAAAATGTCTGAATTCTGGTGACATGTCTGAAATTAAGACATTTTAAAGTTTAAGACACTTAAGTGTCTGAATTTGATTAGGGCACCAGTAAAGAAAGTTTATTAACGGATGAGAGGTGTTTAAAATATGCTTTTTCACCCACTAAACGATATTACTTTACAGAAGTAATTTTCTTAGACCATAAGATGTTTGTGAAAACTGTACTGCACAAGTCTGCTAACCAATTCTTGAAACCAATTTTATCTTTTATTTATTTGTTTATTTTTTCATTAAAGTAATTAAAAATTCTTTACATAAAAATATAAAGTTCTGAAAAAAAAAATCATTAGAACTCGTCAGCGTTCGCAGAGGAGTACAGGGATTTCCCCTCCTAAATATGTTAAAATACTAAGATATATGTCATGAAATAGTAATATATATGAGCGCCGGTAAAAAAAAAAAAAAAAAAAAAAAAAAAAAAAAAAAATAGGGAAGGGTTTGAAAGGGGCCCGATTTTCCAACAAGTGTGCCTGTGTGCCCACAACCTAATCCCCTTTTTTCAATTCCTAGTATTACTTCACACTCTCCCTATATTTATCTTGTTCAAATTTTCAATCGTTAATAAAATACTTATTATTCATCCACTCAAGTTCAAATACATTTTTAGGTAGCTTTCATTACAAAAAGCTACCTATTGCAGCCGTTCGGAGGAAAGCGATTTCAAAAAATTTTGGTATATTTTCATCGATCATGACCCCCAGACCCCGAAACCACCCTCCGTTCAAAATTGATATATATATATATATATATATATATATATATATATCCATATATATATATATATATATATATCCATATATATATATATATATATATATATATATATATCCATATATATATATATATATATATATATATCTGACCTATGTCACACTGTAACTCTCGTATTTATGAACCGATTTGGATGTAATTCGGTGTGTACATAGTACACACCAATGTCTCGACCGAGTTCGTTGGCCAGCTTCATCCGCCATTTTGTTTCAAAATGGCGGCCATTTAAAAATTTTTTAAAAATTTAAAATTTTAAATGTAGTACCAAAAAATTGAAAATGAAAAAATATTTGTTTCTTATGTATTTGACCTTTATACAAAGACTCCGGAGCAATTTTTGTTTCGTCTATATCTTAAAAAATGGCTGAGTTATAGCATTTTGAATTTCTAGCGTGGCTGACATTTTGAAACGTCCTGAATTTTGTCACGCGATAAAAGGCGTATTTATGAACCGATTTGGATGTAACTTCGTTTATACATAGTACATACCAATGTCTCGACCGAGTTCGTTGGCCAGCATCATCCGCCATCTTGTTTAAAAATGGCGGCCATTTAAATTTTTAAGAAAAAATTAAATTTGAAATGTGGTACCAAAAAATTGAAAATTGAAAAAATATTTTTTTCTTATGTGTTTGAACTTGATAAAAAGATTCGGGAGCAGTTTTTGTTTCGTCTATATCTTAAAAAAGGGCTGAGTTATAGCATTTTGAATTTCTAGCATGGCTGACATTTTGAAGTGTCCTGATATTTGTCACGTGATAACAGATGTATTTATGAACCGATTTGGATGTAATTCAGTGTGTACATAGTACACACCAATGTCTCGACCGAGTTCGTTGACCAGCTTCATCCGCCATCTTGTTTCAAAATGGCGGCCATTTAAAAAAATTTAAAAAATTTAAAATTTAAAATGAGATACCAAAAATTTGGAAAATGAAAAAGATTTTCTTCGTATGTGTTTGACCTTAATACAGAGATTCCGGAACAGGTTTTGTTTTGTCTATATCTAAAAAAATGGCTGAGTTATAGCATTTTGAATTTCTATTGTGGCTGACATTTTAAAACGACCTGATTTTCGTCACGCGATAACAGGCGTATTTATGAACCGATTTGGATGTAACTTGATCTGTACATAGTACATACCAATGTCTCGACCGAGTTCGTTGGCCAGCTTCATTCGCCATCTTGTTTCAAAAGGGTTGCCATTTAAAAAAAGTCCTTCCGGCCAGTGCCGGGAGGAAGAGGTAGCTTTCATAATCCTTATTTAAAAAAAGCCAACTTATATCATGCAAACACCCGAAGCTCAATTTAGTGGAAACCGAATATAGGAGATTCAATACTAATTTTTATCAATATAATGAATGAGAATTTCGCGAAATTAGTCAGCTTTATCCAAGCTGCTTTTCTTTAAAGTAACTTATATTTGGCTGCCAAATTCGGCAATTTCTTAAAGTGCCTGTCATTTTAAGACAACATGGTGGATGAGGCTAAGCAGTGAACTTGGTCGAGACCTTAGTAATTGCTGTGCACATGCTCACTCACATCGGAATCGGTTAATATATAGGAGTGCTGTCGCATGCAAAAAATCAGATTTTTCAAAATGTCACCCACAATAGAAATTGAAACTGCTATATCTGAGCCATTTTTTAAGGTAAAGACAAACAAAAAATGCTCCTGAATCCTTATATCAAGATCAAATACTTAAGAAAGGAACCTTTTTCAATTTCTAAATTTTTTGCACCTCACTTTAAATATATATATATTTTTTAATTTAATGGCCGCCATTTTGAAACAAGATGGCTGATGAATCTGGCCAGCGAACTTGGTCGAGGTGTTGATGTATACTATCCACATGCCTTCTTACATCGAAATAGGCGAATACGTGTGTTATCGCGTGACAAATACAAGATCGTTTCAAAATGTTAGCCATGCTAGAAATTCAAAGTGCTATAAATCAAACATTTTTTAAGATATCAACAAAAGAACAAATTTTCAGAAACAAAAACTGATCCGGAATCTTTGTATCAAGGCCAAACACATAAAAAAAATGTTTTTCATTTTCCAATTTTTTAATACCTCATTTTGAATTTTAAATTTAATTTTTTTTTAAGGGCAACCCTTTTGAAACTAGATGGCGAATGAAGCTGGCCAACGAACTCGGTCGAGACATTGGTATGTACTATGTACAGACCAAGTTACATCCAAATAGGTTCATAAATACGCCTGTTATCGCGTGACAAAAATCAGGTCGTTTTAAAATGTCATCCACAAGAGAAATTCAAAATGCTATTACTCAGCCATTTTTTTTTTAGATATAGACGAAAGAAAAACTGTTCCAGAATCTTTGTAGTAAGGTCAAACACATACAAAAAAAATCTTTTTCATTTTCCAATTTTTTGGTATCTCATTTAAATTTTTTTATTTTTTAAATTTTTTTAAATGGCCGCCATTTTGAAACAAGATGGCGGATGAAGCTGGCCAACGAACTCGGTCGAGATATTTGTATGTACTATGTACACACCAAGGTACATCCAAGTCGGTTCATAAATACGCCTGTTATTACGTGAGAAAAATCAGGACGTTTCAAAATGTCAGCCACGCTAGAAATTCAAAATGCTATAACTCAGCCATTTCTTAAGATATAGACGAAACAAAAACTGCTCCCGAATCTTTTTATCAAGGTCAAACACATAAGAAGAAAATATTTTTTCAATTTTCAATTTTTGGTACCACATTTCAAATTTAAATTTTTCTTAAAAATTTAAATGGCCGCCATTTTTAAACAAGATGGCGGGTGAAGCTGGCCAACGAACCCGGTCGAGAAATTGGTATGTACTATGTATAAACGAAGTTACATCCAAATCGGTTCATAAGTACGCCTTTTATCGCGTGACAAAATTCAGGACGTTTCAAAATGTCAGTCACGCTAGAAATTCAAAATACTATAACTCTGCCATTTTTTAAGATATAGACGAAACAAAAACTGCTCCGAAATCTTTGTATAAAGGTCAAATACATAAGAAAAAAATATTTTTCTATTTTCAATTTTTGGTACCACATTTCAAATTTTAAATTTTTAAAAAAATTTTAAATGGCCGCCATTTTGAAACAAAATGGCGGATGAAGCTGGCCAACGAACTCGGTCGAGAGATTGGTATGTACTATGTACACACCGAATTACATCCAAATCGGTTCATAAATACGCCTTTTATCGCGTGACAAAATTCAGGACGTTTCAAAATGTCAGCCACGCTAGAAATTCAAAATGCTATAACTCAGCCATTTTTTAAGATATAGACGAAACAAAAACTGCTCCGGAATCTTTGTATAAAGGTCAAATACATAAGAAAAAAATATGTTTCCATTTTTAATTTTTTGGTACCCCATTTCAAGTTTTAAATTTTTTTAAAAATTTTAAATGGCCACCATTTTGAAACAAAACGGCGGATGAAGCTGGCCAACGAACTCGGTCGAGACATTGGTATGTACTATGTACACACCGAATTACATCGAAATCGGTTCATAATTACGGGAGTTACAGTGTGACATACGTCAGATATATATATATATATATATATATATATATATATATGGGCTGTTTAATAGCCTCTGCTTATTAACCAGGAGAAAACCCTTTAATTGCCTTCGAGGAGGACTTAAAGGAATCGACTGGGAGCAGAGACTTAATGTCCAATCCGCACCTTCCACCGGTACAGCCTGTTAGTACCCTTGCCTAGTGCATGGGGAACGAACGCGGATGGGCTTCCTCCAACCCGCTTGGCCAGCGTGGAGGAATTTGGCCACCTACCCCCCTTATTTTACCATGAATTCACAAAATAAATCACGGCCCTTAATTCCCGGCGGTCTGAATGTTCCTGGTTACGGCAGCGATCAGAAAGACATGAAGACAGAGGGTGCTAAGAATAACCGGGCTCGGCTAGGCTGCCATAAGTTGATGACCTTGGCTACGTATAATGGACGATCCCTATCTTCGGAAAATCGTTTTCAGGAACTTGAAGAAGAATTAGAAAGAATCAACTGGGACATCCTAGGATTATGTGAAGTAAGAAGAAAAGGAGAAGAGAAGATAGATCTTGCCAGCGGACATGTATTATACTATAGAGGCACAGAAGATGGAAGAACAAGCGGTGTAGGATTTCTGATTCATAAAAGGTGGAAGAATCACATCGTAGAATATGATAGTGCATCAGATAGAGTTGCAAGGTTAGTAATACAAGTGTCCAGAAGATACAAGCTGCAAATTACCCAAGTTTATGCACCAACAGTAAGCTATACTGATGAAGAAGTTGAGGATTTCTATGAAGAAGTAGCTTCAATGCATCAAAAGGGAAAATGCTACATAAAATTAATAATGGGAGACTGGAATGCTAGAATTGGGGAAAAAGAGAAAGGTGAGTTATCAGTAGGAAATCATGGATATGGGGTGCGAAATGAAAGAGGAAACAGATTGATTGAGTTTGCAGAATGTGAACAGTTGTATATCATGAATTCATTTTTCAAGAAAAAGCCACAAAGAAAATGGACATGGCGTTGTGCAAATGGCTCAACAAGTGAAATCGACTACATCTTAACAAACAAAAAGCATCTTATTCAGGATTGCAGCGTTCTCAATAACTTCAATACAGGAAGTGATCACAGGTTGGTTAGATGCAAACTGCTGTTAAATACTAAAGTGGAAAGAATGAAGCTTTTGCAACACTCAAAGAAATCAATCGATATAATAAATCTCCAGAAACATAAAGAAGAATTCCATTTGGAACTTAAAAACCGTTTCCAAGTACTTCAATCAGCTTTAGAAGAAGAGCAAGATGTTACAGTAGTGAACAAGAAACTAACCAGTACTCTACAAGATATTGCAAAGAAGATAGCCGGTGATGCACAAGTAAAGCAGACGAAGAAAATAACAGAAAAAACAAGAAGATTGATGAAGAAACGCAGAGAATTTAAAATGAAGAAAAACGATCCTAAATCAAGAGTTGAATATGCTGAATTATGTAAAACGGTAAGAAAATGTGTTACAGAAGATATCAGAAAATTTAACTCTGATCTTGTCAAGAAAATTCTAGAAGATAACAAAAGTTTAAAATCAGCTAGGCGAAAACTTTGTGTTGGAAGAAAAGGTATTTTTGCACTAAAGAGGACAGATGGAACAATCACCAAAATCAATAAAGAAATAGTACACATTGTCGAAAAATTCTATAACGATTTATATAAATGTGAAGATCAGAGCGAAATCAACTTATGTGATCCACGAGAAAACTTAACAGAAACCGATGCCATAATCCCAGTGACGACAGACGAAGTTTTACAAGCCATTAAATTTATGAAAAAAGGTAAATGCCCCGGAGAAGATGGAATTGCAATCGACCTTATCAAAGAAGCAGGAGAAGAATTTGCAAAAATGCTATCCTTACTGTTTTCCAAATGTCTCCAGAAGTCAGATGTACCAGAAGATTGGAATAATGCTGTGATGGTGCTACTTTACAAGAAAGGAGAGAAGGAAAACATTAAAAACTACCGTCCAATCAGCTTACTGTCAGTGATTTATAAAATTTTCACCAAAGTTTTAACGACAAGACTTGAATCAGCTCTGGACTCAGCTCAACCTAGAGAACAAGCAGGATTCCGAAGTGGATTCAGCACAATGGATCATATCCAAACGGTAAGGGAACTCATAGAAAAACATAAGGAATATAATTTACCTCTTTGCCTTGCCTTTATTGATTATGAAAAAGCATTTGATTCGGTCTACACATCAGCAGTAGTAGAATCTCTGGAGGACATTGGTATAGACAAACCTTACATCAATATTATAAAGAAGATTTACAAGGAAGCAACAGCAACCATACGCTTGGACAAAGGAAAAGCAAAGATCAAGCTTGGAAGAGGGGTAAGACAAGGAGACACCATTTCGCCTAAGCTTTTTACTGCTGTCTTAGAAAATATTTTCAAGAAGCTGGATTGGGAAAACAAAGGGATTAGAATAAATGGGGAATATTTAAGTCATCTCCGATTCGCTGACGACATTTTAATTTTCAGTAACAGTCCTGAAGAATTGGAAAATATGCTAAAAGATTTGGCAGAAGCTAGCATTAATGTGGGATTAAAAATAAACTTGGAAAAGACTAAGGTGATGTTCAATTCATTTGCATCAAAAAAGAAAATCGTCTACAAGAACACTGAAATTAAAGAAGTGCAAAGTTATGTGTACCTTGGGCAAGAAATATCATCTGATAATAGTATCATGAATGAAATCAATAGAAGAATAAGAAATGGATGGAGTGCTTTTGGGAAGAACAATATTATTCTGAAGAGTAGCATGCCCCTGTGCTTGAAAAGAAAGGTATTTAACCAATGTGTTTTGCCTGTCCTAACTTATGGAGCAGAAACATGGACGCTAACAAAACGGATGGTACAAAGATTACAAACAACACAGAGAAGTATGGAAAGATGTATGCTAGGTATAACTAGAAGAGACAGAAAAAGAATAACCTGGATAAGAAGTCAGACGAAAGTTTTTGACATCATTGAAAGAATTAAACGGCTAAAATGGAAATGGGCTGGGCACATCGCAAGAAGACAAGACAATAGATGGAGCACAAACACCTTACAGTGGTATCCCAGAGATGTAAAACGGCCAAGAAGACGACCTCAAGTAAGATGGAGTGATGAAATCAGAAAAGTAGCCGGTGTAAATTGGATGACTAAAGCACTAGACAGGAAATATTGGAAAAATCTGGGGGAGACCTACATCCAGCAGTGGATTGAAAACGGTTGATGATGATGATGATGATATATATATATATATATATATATATATATCAATTTTGAACGGAGGGTGGTTTCGGGGTCTGGGGGTCATGATCGATGAAAATATACCAAAATTTTTTGAAATCGCTTTCCTCCGAACGGCTGCAATAGGTAGCTTTTTTGTAAAGAAAGCTACCTAAAAAAGTAATTTAAAATTTAAAATAAAGTATTAAAAAATTGGAAAATGAAAAAAAAAATTTTTGTGTGTTTGGCCTTGATACAAAGATTCTGGAGCAGTTTTTGTTTCTGTAAATTTGTTCTTTTGTTTATATCTTAAAAAATATTGAATTATAGCACTTTAAATTTCTAGCATGGCTAACACTTTGAAACGATCTTGTATTTGTCACGCGATAACACACGTATTCGCCTATTTCGGTGGAAGAAGGCATGTGGATAGTATACATCAATATCTCAACCAAGTTCGCTGGCCAGCTTCATCAGCCATCTTGTTTCAAAATGGCGGCCATTAAATTAAAAAAAATTATATTTAATGTGAGGGGCAAAAAAAAAAAAAAAAAAAGAAATTGAAAAAGGTTTTTTTCATAAGTATTTGACCTTGATAAAAGCATTCACGAGCATTTTTTGTTTGTCTTTATCTTAAAAAATGGCTCAGATATAGCAGTTTCAATTTCTAATGTGGGTGACATTTTGAAAAACTTATTTTTTGCCTGCGACAGCACTCGTATATATCAAACGATTCCGATGTGAGTGAGCATGTGCACAGCCATTACTAAGGTCTCGACCAAGTTCACTGATTAGCCTCATCCACCATGTTGTCTTAAAGTGGCAGGAACTTTAAGAAATCGCCGAATTTGGCAGCCAAATATAAGTTAGTTTAAATAAAAGCAGCTTGGATAAAGCTGACTAATTTCGCAAAATTCTCATTCATAATGATTTAGTATTGATAAAAATTAATATTGAATCTCCTATATTCGGTTCCCACTAAATTGAACTTCGTGTGTTTGAATAATATAAGTTGGCTTTTTTAAAATAAGGAAAATGAAAGCTACCTCTTCCTCCCGGCACTGGCCGGAAGGACTTTTTTAAACTTGTAGTGGATGACACTTGATGTTAATACAGTTTTTTCAAATATTAATTCATTAATTAAATTAATTTTAGTTTTATATGGGAAACAAAATGGAGGTCATTGGTTATTGAACAGCATTTAATGCATATCCATACCTATAAGGGGGTTTACCATAGGAAATACCCTGTTCTGTCGCCAAATTCTGCCAAGTTTATCTACAACCTGGCGATATATCGCTACATTTGGCAACCAAAATTAGTCGCCAAAAGTGACGCCAACTTGGCGATTTCGCTAATATTTCACCAAATTCCCATAGACTTCCATTGTAAACGAATAGGGTTTACTTGCTTATAGAAAATCAACAAATTCAGATATTTTAATGCAACAAAAACTAATATTAGCTTAAGGTATGATATTTTTTTTTTTTTTTTTTTTTATGACCTAAGTAGGAATCGACTTAAAAAAAAAAATTAATATTACTTGTTAAAATGCAGAATATGAATATGGAATATGCTAAGAGCTTTTTTAGAATGTATCGAGCAAAACAATATTTAAGCATATCAAATTAAAAAGCAATACAAAAAATTTACAAGTAAAAAAAAAATTATTATAAAAATATTAAAATAGTAAAAATATTAAAAAGAAACGAAGAACTGGATTTTTTTTTTTTAATATTCAGGGGACTCTGCCCTCTATAGCCCTTGTTTAAGATAAATTTGAAAAACATGAGCGCAAAAAAAAGAAGAAGAAAACGAAGAAACAGAATTTAAAATGTTTTCAACGAGGAATTCAGAGGTTGGGGGAGGGGATGTACCCTGACAAAATTGTCTTACGTCTTTTTACTAATAGAGTTTAATTATTCTATAGTCACTTAGAATATTTTTTTAAATAAACAGACGTAAAGAAACCAACTAATTTTCAAAATCTGAGAAGTGGTAATGGGCCCCATTAACACCTACCGCTGCTAACGATTATGTTTAAATAATGTATCTACTAGACCCTGCCCCCTCGCTAATAGCCGACAATCTAGCACCCTAAAAATTTTTTCACTCGCTCAATCATCCATCTCCCCCCCCCCCCCCTCGCCTCCCTATATACTTGATAGCGCATACGTTCGCACATTACTATTTTACAATTAGATAAGAAAAAATACGAAATGATGCTTATAATATGAAAAATATGAATTTTGGGAGATTATACATTTACAAGCCTTCTTTTATTAAAAAGAGATTTAAATACAAATCTAATAGTAAAAAGTATCATGAAAGTATTATTACATCTCAGCCATTCGCATGCGCTCGTTTGTTTCTGCAATTTTGGCGGGCAACGACTTCTTTTACTGGCTCGACGAAGGAGACTGCTAAAGTATACTAGCAAAATAAATTCTGCTTAATTTTCAAAACATTTCATTTCCCGCTGATAAAACTTTTAGTAATTTAAAGTTTCATTACTTGGTACTTGTGCTATTTCATCACTTGCGAGTCACTGAGTCGATGACATCGTTAAAGAAAAAAAAAGCTGACATAGTATATTTTTTACGTGTGAAGAGATATGTTTTTTGTGTGTGAAGATATATGTTTTTTATCTAATTGGAGCATTAGGATTTACAGCAATTGATTCTTGGGTGTAAAATACAGTGACCATCTTATGTGTGTGTTTGCCTTTCATTTTAAAGATGTTAGATTGAACGTTTTTATTACAATTCGGAACAAAGTATTGTTTGGATTACCGCTAACATTTTAATTGCTTAGAAAGTACATATAAAATAAAGAAGTGTGAATTGGATTTTTCAATACGTGTATTGAAATTTCAACAGATTTTTCAATAATTTTATTTCATCCATTTTAAATTAGACTATTAAAAAAATGTAGTTGAAATACGAGAAAATGTAAATATTAAAATTAAATTGGATTTCCCATATAAACCATTTTGTATAACCCTCTGAAAAGTAAGCTTGAATAGAACGATGTGATATTGCTCAATTTAGAACACAGAACATTGAAATTTCATTTATATGTAATATTATTAATTTATTATTTATATTATTTTATCATAATAATTAATAATTTGCATTTTTCATATTTTTTATTTCTTATACTCAATAAACATTTTTTGTGTTTAAAGGTTTGTGTGTTTATTTTTGACATTTACAATGAAGGATTATCATTTTCTGTATTAATGAATTTGATTAATATTTCTTTAGATCTTCATTTCATAAATTCAATTTTTATATAGTAAATATATTGCTTGAATCATTTGCTTTTTTTGCTTATGTATCACTCCAAATTAATTGGAATTTCATATTAAACTTTTGCGGATAAAAGCCACTAATTACAGCATATAAAATAATGCATATATTAAAATAATCATTTTAATAATTGCAATCTTCATTTAAATTACCATTAAAACTAACTCTGAAAAACTTGTCAAAGTAAGTTCCACTTAAAACTAAACAAATTTTAGTTGCATTAATATGTTATTTATGCGCCATAAACTATATAAATAATAATTAAAATAAACAAATCTTTGATATTTAGTGATTATTATCGACATAATCACTATTCAAATCTTTCATTTTTCAATATTTGACTTTATTAACAATGTATATTTTTCAGCTTTAATTTTATTTCGTGTGGAACAAATTAATATAGGGTAGATGTGCCAGTAATGGACACCCCTTGATATTTTTGGTTCATAAAAAAATAACTAATAAATATTTAGCTTTAATTATTTTTTTTTATAATTCCCCCTTGCATGTTTTATAAAACTGGGTTATTGTTGACACTTTTAATCAAACCAATTAGGAAGCAGAAAATAATATTTCAGAGTTTCGCAGTGAAAATCTTAATGAAGAGGCTAAGAGTTTAATTAATTTATATATTATTTATTTTCTTGCAAAAATTGAATATTTTTGTTTGAGTAGCAACGGAAAACTTAGAATTTTATATATTAATGCCCATTTACAAAATTTCATTTATTTTTAAGGTTTTAAGAGAGGGTTTCCTTTACTGGGATGGTTAATTAGTCATTTTCTAGTAATGGACACCCCATGTAGACATTGTTAAAAATGCAATTTCAGTAATGTTTATAGTGCATAAAATATTTTGCCTTAACTGCAAACCTAAATAATCAAATTTAATTTTTAAATTATACTTACCAAAATGTAATAACACCAAAACTTTTATAAATAGCTGCTTTTAAGTTATTTTATGTGATTAATAAAATTTCACTATTTTATTCTTTATTTTTAGGTATATACCTTGCATATTTTATAATCTGGCAATCAAACTAGTTAGGAAGCATAGAAAATATTGTTTAAGAGCACAGTCAAAGAGGGGCTCATAGGGCTTAATTCCTTTCCGTTTAAATAAAAATAATTAAAGTTACAGAAGCTATTAAAAATCTGTTTTCTGTCTTAAATGATTCCTTACTCACCTCTAACAATAACAAAAAGATATTAATGAAAGTTATAGGTAATATTCATGATACTTGTAAATCTGCAGATCAGTGGCCTCAAGCATCAGTTCTACAGTTTTATTTTGAAATTATTTTATTTAGTATTTAAAATATTCACCTCACAATATCTTTTTTTTTCATATTTGTAATTATTATAAATGATATACCAAGTAGTCTCTGGAAGATTAATTGTTAAAAGTAGTCAGACAAAACTAAACACTAACATTCCAAAACTTTTTTTTAATTACCTTTTAAATCCCCCACTGCTTCAATAATTTGCAGGGGCGCGCCAGTAGTATCCAGCGCCTGTGTGCAGAATTTCAGTTGGCGCCCTCTACCCCCACCCCCACCACCACCCCACCCCTCCGACAATAAATCTTTATTAAAAAAAATTCTTTGAGTATCTATAACAGCATAACTGCTATCCTGCTGGAGTTTTATCCCAGATCAAATAAACTTTCTTGAACCAGAAAATTTTTTAATAAAATGTGTCTTGTTTCTATAGAGTTCGTATTTTATTTGATTTATTAAACAAAATTTCTGGTTCCAAACATTTAAATTACTCGAAAAATAAAGGAGATTGGCAGCTATGTAAATAAAATTCGAAATACAATAAAGCCCGTGAAAATAAAACCTATCTGTATCAGAATCCTGCATTAAATGGTAAAATTTCACTATCCCAGACAAAATAATACAATACAGTAACAATAGATTGCATCCATACTAATGAAATAAAGAGGTTTGCCATCTCTAATTTGCATATCGATATTAATAATAATTAAAAAAAAAAAAGATGTTTGCCTTTACTCTGCATGTGTTAGCGATGGCTAAGAAAATCTACGGAACATAGAGGTCTGAAAATTTAAGATAAGGATAGGCGATGGTAGGTCCAAATGCACCTGAGGATCAGATTTTTCATTTTTTGATACTTAGCCGAAATATAATTAAAAGCCATAATGATAATCGCAAAATGACGAGCTTCCTTTCTTCAAAGTAATCATACCTTTACATTTCTTCAGACTGACGAAGGCGTAGCGTTCGATTTTTACTGCATTTTGAAACTGCGATGGCCGGGACCCCGTAGAGTTTTAAAAAAAATTGTCTTATCTTTCCAATTCAAATGGTACCTTTCGTTACTCTTTCAAAAAATCTTTTTACTTGGCCGCGATTCACGCCAGTTTTCCTGTTTTCTGAAGTTTCAAAATTAAAAAAAAACAAAATCCTATTAATGCATTCTTGGTATTTTTCCGAATCTAACGATATCGCTGGTGTGGACAAATATTAATATTTAGTACTATTTCAAAAAAAAAAAAAAAAAAAAAAAAAAAAGTCTAAGTCATTTCAAGGATTTGCCTGAGATGTTTTTCTCCCATTGCAAATTTTCTCAAGATATCGTTTCTTGTCTCCGTGATATGTGCTTGTGCTTTGAATATCATTTCGCGTTTCAAAAATTAAGGGGATGGTACACATTTTATATTATTTATGGTTTATTATGAATTTTTCGTCAGAATTGAAATTTTTATATATCTAAATGCCTGAAATTAAATACAAATTCCAGGTTCACTTGAAAAATCAGGCCGGAGCGTGGATACCCCCCCCCCCCCAGTGTACGCTGCAGAAGACAGTGGGGCCCTCAACTCGATCTACGTTTGGATAAATTTTCATTTAAAAATGAAAAATCCGACAAATCCGAACTTGTACCCTGCCGAAGGCAGTGCTGCTGACAAGATTAAGCTCGTTTGGAAAGATTTTCTCAGTATGACCATTTTTTTCATTCCCAGATCGCCCGCTTCGGAAAATTCCGTTCAAAACGCCAACTTTGACAGCGTTTAATACACTATTTTCCGCATTTATCAAAAAATCGAGAAACACGGCACATTATGTAGTTTCTAAATAAGAGGATTTCCCAGTTTGATGCGTTTGAGCGCAAAAACGAATTTTAAAATGAATCAGAAAATAAGCAGTTTGGATCGGAATACACCCTTAAAAATATAAAATCAAAACAAACCGGAGCAGCATATGCACAACCGGTGCATATGCTGTTGAAGACATTGCAGCCCCCTCCTCATCTTTTGGTTCGTTTGGGAAAATTTTCGTTTAAAAATATAAAATCATTCAACGTTTGATTTTAGACTATTTAAAGTTATTATAATTTGAAATGCCGGGCAGGTCGGTTTGTAGGGCATAAACACCGGAATTTAAAATTATTTCTATAAATCTATATTTTCCCATTCATAATATGGCTATCATTGTAGTTCCTAACTTATTTATGTCTAAATTGAACTTTTTTTTTTTTTTTGCCATTCTAGTCTCTGAAGCGTCTAAGGTTATATCTAAAGCTAATAAGTGCTCATATTTCAATACTTTTAATTTCATGTTCTGTATTAAAATGAACAAATCTTATAATCATCACCATTATTTATTCAGTATGTGATTAGACACGAGCGTACGAAGGGGGTGCAGGGAAAGGTCGCTTCTCTCAATCTTTGAAAAAGTAAGAATTTATCGCCAAATTCAGCCTATTTTCACCATACCCTCCTCATTAACAAAAATTCTATTTCCGCCATGGTGATAGGTTACAGAGTGCAAGATAAAAAAGTACAGTCTGTTACAAAATTATAAGACCACTTAGAATTTCACCTTTTTTCAACAAAGAAAATATTAGTTTGAATTTAAAAGTAGTTGTACGAAAAGACATAACTCTATAATGTTTATTTAGCTCAGGAAAAAAAAAAGTTTGAATAATTTTTTGTTTCGTGCCAAACGATTTTACGCAAACCCACTGTTTCATAAATATAAGGCCACTCTTATATTATTAATAAAGCAGACAATTTTATTTTTAATTCAGAATTTAACTGCAACCTAAACAATCTGTAAAACTTAAAAAGAAGAATAAAGTGGAGAAATTCTGAATAGTATCTGATTCTTTGAATTTATTAGTAAAATGCCTCGTCGGAGTGAGCTGTCTGAAATAGAAGTGAGAAGAGTACGAAGGAAAAGGAAAGTCTGAACGTGAAATAAGTAAGATTCTTAATCGTTCTAAAACTGCGATTCATAATGTTTTAAGTGAAAAAGAATTGTATGGAATGCATAAACGATCTGGTCGTAAAAAGAAGTTATCAGATCGTGATAATTTGCGGATTGTCAAACTGGCAACGAAAAATTACCAATCGACTCGTAAAATAACACAACAGATGACTAAAAAGGTATCTCATGCAACCGTGTGGCGAAGTTTGAAATCTAATACCGTCGCAAATTAAAAAGTAAACCCCTACTCCTGAAATGTCAAAAAGAAGCTCGCCTTAAGTGGGCAAAAAATGTCATTTAAAGACAATTTTGACAATTTTTTTTAATTAAAAAAAAAAAAAATTATTATTATTATTTTTTTTTTTTTTTTTGTCGTAAAGACAATTTTTTTTTTTTTTTTAAATTAACGGACATTTTTTAAAATTTTTTAACGGCCGGTAAAAAATTAAACGGGCCAGCCGCAGCCGAGCCGATAGAAAAATTAGACCATATCCAGCTTAGAGATCGGCATCGGACAGCTATATCGTGCCTGACACCGGGCATAATTTTTTCAGCAGACTCGGACCGGGTTGAGGCTTACATTTATCTTCTACATAGTCGAGCCGGGCCAGAATTGGACTTAATTGTTCCCAGGACGTGTCAGGCAGGCAATATATTTTGTAAAAATAGTAATAGCTATAATAAACTTCTGTTAACGAAATCACTGTAAATATACCTTAATAAATTACAGAGAAATATTTTCAAAAATCTACTTTTATAATACAGCTTCAAAAGTTGTGATGCTTTTAACCCTCTTTTTTTTTTTCTTTTATTCTACACTACATTAATTTTTTCAATGAATCTTTATTTGAATTTTGAAAAGTCTAAGTAATCATTAATGTTGCTATTGTGTAATTCCTGTTTTGGAAACACATAGCAATCTAACATTTCTTCGTAAATATGTATGCAGTATTCTTTAAAAGAATTTTAATTAAGAAAAATCGGAATTTTTGGCCTGACTTAATTTATTTTTGAACGGGCTGGGTCGTGTCTGTTTTCACTAAATTTTGTACAGCACGGGTCGCGAAATGCAAAAATATAAACGGGCCGGGCCCTCCTGGTCTGGAAATTCCGGTCTCTAATCTAGGTCTGTCCAACGCATCTCTCGCAGTTGCTATGGGGGCGCCCATTAAAATATTTCTATTAATAGCTGTTTTTAAAATTAAAAATCCACTTTAAAGTAATGCTTTCTTTAAATTCAATAATATTTGAATGGTATTATTTTAATTGATACCAATGACCGTTATTTAGTGTTAATTGTATTATATTATTAATTTGTTATTTAGTGATTAAGAATTAGGGCAACTTCACTTACAAAACTTTTGAGATATAAGTTGGCCTTCTGAAAAATTTAATTTTAAATTTACTATGATTTATATTATTTCTGCAAATTATTTTTAAATACAGTTTCTGAGTCGTAGGGGTCTTATGGCTATCACCATGAGATGTACATGCATCATATAAGACGCTTGTAACACATAAGTCTACCACTATTCGTGGCCTGATTATCACAGGGGACATTTTTACCAACATTTCCCAATTGTAATTGTCATCTTATTTATGACAGAAACAGAGCTGCCAAGTCTCCGGCCTTTTGGATACCAGTATTTTAATGAAGAAAATGTTGTTTTATTTAATTGGAACATTTGGTCAATTTAAAAGAACCAGAAACCAGATTTTCTCTAAGATAAAAAGCTGGAAACTTGGCAACTGTGCAGAAATTCTGCAATAAGAAGAAGATTGCTATTTAAAAATAAAAAAGAAACCAGTGGGATTTACCCCCCGTGGTAATAAAACTGTACTATGCTTTATCACTACTACAGTGAGATAATAGTGTTGCATGTTTTCAGCCATTTGAATTATGGAGCCTTTCATTATTTGCAACTACATGAGGTGCGCCTTTTTTCATTGAAAGGTTGGTCAGGTCTACGTCTAAATCACAGGAGACTCAGAAGTAGAATAAAACGAAATAAATAAATAATAATAGAAAAAGAATTAAATATCTATAAAAAGTTTGTCACTGGTAAATCTACAAAACATAATTAAGATGTCGGGAAAATGTAATAAATTTTAGCGTAATTAAACTAAGGATTTTTTAAAAGTATTTGCTCCTCAATTGAAACCTTTGGCGCCTTTATTAATCCGGCGCCTGTGTGCGCCGCACACTTTGCACACTGGGTCGGCGCGCCCCTGGATAGCTTTAATTGCCTGATATTTAGTATTTTGAACTATCCATCTTAAAATTCTGATAATTACAACACTCTTCTGATAATTACAATGATTATCACAAATATTTTATTAATTACTGGTATCCTAATTGTTAAATTTATTTGAACGTAACTATTTTGTTTCATTAGTTATGTATTCATTAAATTCTGGTTCTAAATACAGTCATAAAAACAATTATATTTATTACTTTTTATGGTGTATCCATTACTGGAACAGAGGGTGTCCATTACTGGGTCAGAGGGTGCCCATTATTGGGCTTTTGGGTGTTTTGATATATTTCTGTTACTTAAAATTAAATTTCTATTCATATTGGGAAATGAGACTATAAGAATGGTTAAATATTGTTGATAGATTAATATAATATTGAAAAAACTGGAATATAACAATTATAACTATTAATAAAAAATAATTTTAAAAGAAATTCTTTAAGGGTGTCCATTACTGGCACATCTACCCTATAAATCATTATTTAATTTTTCCTTTATGTTATTAAAAAAGAATATTTATTTAATAATAGGTAAGTAGTTCATGAAATTATCATCTGATCTATATTTTTACAAAATGCTCATATGGCAATATTAAAAATTCCTAATTTTTAAATGATATTGCATACTTAATTTCTTTTCTTGCAATTTCTAGTTACTTTGTGTTATAAATATAATTTTACATCTTAATTTTAATTTTTATTGACTACCGCATAATTTAATTATTTTACGGAGTCTATATTATCGAAGTAAATGTTTTGATATTAACTAATTTAAATTTATGTTTGGGAATTGTCATGAACTCTCTTTTGCTTCAGAAGGTTCAAATGGAGCACAAAAAGAAATCATGGAAACATAGATTGAGTTATCATGAATTCCTGAATATTTTATAAAGTTTCAGTTTTTCCAGTGAGAAAGAACTGCATGACGATGCAATTTTTTTTAAAAATAGTTCTCCTAAAACTTATTTAAAAAAATACTTCGATATGTATTTTTTCTGTGTTCAATATCAATAACATAATTAAATTAAAAGACACGGGACCACTTTAAAAATAAATTATAAGCAAAGCATAAAAATCGACGTAATTAATCCAATATATTCGATTTTTAAGCTCATATATGAGGTAATTTTTTTTTAATCAAGTTTAATAATATGCGCAAAAAGGAATGAAAATAATATAAGAAAAAGAAAACCACATGGGTACAAATAATACCCATCTGCGACCCATGACAGTGCCATTTAATTTTCTAAGGAGCTTCTATTTTTGTAATAAAACAGAAGTTTTATTATAAAATATAATCTAAATAAACCAATTGTTAAAACACAGTCATATTCTAATATTCAAGACGACTAATATCAGTAATGCCTACTGATTGGTAACAATGATATTTAATATTTTAGGAAGATAACGTGACTTTAAAAAACTATTATTTTTATGTTTTCACTGTTTGTGTATATATTTTCATATAATTATTATTTTTTAATTAATAAGTTGAGTTGAGTTGAGTTGATTTTTGACGGCCGATTATCTACTCGAGGGATATAGGCCTTAAGGGGAGTGCCCTCCGTGGGGGTCTTTCTAAGGGAACCTAACCCGTATTTACGCATGGAAAATCCAAGGTTTCGAAGAAAACCACGAAAACTCCGAAACGGTTAGGCCGACGGGCGCGATTGGGTTCGAACCCAGCACCTCCCGTCTACCAGCTTCGAGAGCAGAACCTCTCAGCCACTGGTGGGGCCTTTTTAATTAATAAATAAATGAAAGTTAAATAAAAATATTTTACTGTGATGTTAATTAAAAAATGTTTTTTAGTTTTTTTCCTTCAAAACAATTTTTTATACATATCTGGTGGTAAAAAAATCATGAAACTATTTTAAAAGAAAGCAATTAAAAATTAAGTCTCTGATTTTTATGGGAGGTGGGGATGGGGGGGAGGGGATGTATGTGTGTGTTTGATACTATGCATCGCAACACACATAATTTTTGTTGCATTTTTATTTATGTTGTAACTTATCGTGTAGCAATAATTAATTCGTTAGTTTGCATATTTCGATTCATGCGATTAAAGTAATTTTGTAAAATATTATTGATTAATGTTAGTCGATGTACCTTGAATTCATTTGAAGCAAATTTATTATTCCGTCACCAAAAAGAAATCAATTTTTTATGATTTTGAATATATATAGTAATGAATATACGGTAAAATCTCTAAATAGCGACACCTTGAGAGCACGGAATTAATCCGCTATTGAGAAGTAAAAATGTACAGATTTATAGGTGTTGGGGAATAGATGTGTCCGCTATTCGGAAATGTTTCTTACGGATGTTTTAGTGTAAATATCTACAGTAAAACCTCTGTAACGGACTCCTCTATTTAGCAAAACATATAGCAGGGTTGGGTTGATTCCGGAAGCTGGACATAATAAAGCATGGGAAAACTGTACAATGGTCCCTTCCCCGGATTTTTTTTTTTTTTTTTGGGGGGGGGGGGGGGTGAATCTGGTATGCAATTTTTGTAAAGCTAATATTTTATATCTCTTTCGAAATTGCACCTCTTATTATGAATATTTTTAACTTTAGAGTAGTATAGTAGGATTTAAAAGGTGTTCGCTAAAAGAAGGTGACTGCTATTCAGGAATGTTCATTAGCCTCCATAACGGACACTCCTGACTACCGGACACCTCTATTAACGAACAATAATACAGGTTTGATTTTTTTGCAGACGAAGGATTTGATTAAATCAGGAGAAAACTGGGCAGTGCCCCCTCACCACCACCACCACCTTCTACGATTTTAGTGTTCACGAATTTGGTATGCAATTTTTGTAAAACTTATATTTTGAAACTGTTTCAACATTGTACTGTGATTATAATCAATATTTTGAATTTTTAGGCTATAATAAGATTTAAAACAAAAAATATATTTATCTAAATACTGTAAAATATCTTAACGGCAAGAACCTCGAGAGTGCTGAATTCGTCCGCTATTTGAAGGTGTTTTCTTCTCTGAGGTAAAGATATATAGGGGAGAGTAGTATACAGTGAGACATGGTACACAGTGAGACAGCAGTCACTTTGACATATAGTTGTAACTTTTCTCCAAGCTGGTACACGGACATAATGACCTCATCTTATGCAACACGGGGATGTAGTTTCGGCACTTCAGTTACTCGTCCGACAAAGTAGTAAATAATTCTTTATTTTATAGTGGTTAAAGTTACATAAACGTCTACTTTAGAGTTTATTTCCTTCAATAAGACATATATTCACTTAACCAAACCTAGCTATATCCAATAATAGACTATTTCGACAAAACTACACAAACTTTTTAAACCGATGAAATTGATGTAACAGATGTATCATCCATTTTTTTACAACGTAACGAAAGTACACAGTGAGACATACAGTTGTGATACACAGTGACACGTGTCTCATTGTGTACCTGCTATGTGGTTCCGATGTTAAAAAGGGTTTTAAAAAAAATGGGTTTTTTCCTCTCTTTCTGTGTGTGTGTGGGCGTACGATGGCTAGGGAAATCTACTAAACGTAAGAGGCTGAAAATTTACATGAAGGTAGCCCAAGGTCTGTCATTGTCCACCCGAGGCTCATATTTTTAATAATTTAAAAATCTAGAAATATTAATTAGAAATCATAAACTGTAGAAAATTATTGATAGAGTGTAAAAATGTATGATTTAGGAAAATATATACATTGTCTTACTGTGTACCACAAGTGGTACACAGTGAGACAATTTCCGATACTCCGTTATGCTGCTTCTGTGCTTTTATAAATAGCTTTTTAAAAACCATTTATACATTAATGTGTAGCGTATTTGTGTAGCTTAAAGATGCAGCAAAATTTTTTTCAAAAGAATAATAATCGTTAAGTAATAATTTTCGTCTCACATCGTACTGCCCTCCCCTACTTATGTATGAGTTATAGACTGAAAAAGGTGAGTGGTCGCTAAATAAAATTGTCCGTTATTAAAGTTTTACGGTAAAACCTCCATAACGGACACTCCCAAAGAAAGAAGACCTCTATTTAGTAAACATATTTTTCAATTCTCACTGCATGCAATGTTGTATATTTTTACCTCAGAAAAGCAGACACTTTCGAATAGCCAACAAATTCCGTTATTCCGAGGTGCCTGTCGGAGTTTCCTCTTAGTCCGCATAACTTTGAAGAAATTCCGTGCTATTTATATGCTGCCACCACCGATAAGATTACGTGATATCGGTCACGCACTGAGAGGATTGTTTAAATGAAAACCAACGCTTTCAATTAACTAAATTAACAGTTTATTTACACACTATTTACACAACACAAAACACTATTTACACTTAAAACTCGGATGTAGGTGATCCGGTTCAACATTAAATTAAATACAGTGAATGCTGGCTGTGTACTGTTAAAACTACGTTATCTCACTCTCACTCTATACACGTTAAATAAGCGTTACCGGAGATCAATCCCAATCTCCCAACGCATGGGCTCTAAACCTAAGCTCTCCGAGCCTCACTCAACCTTACGCTCTCTCTCTCAGAGCTATCCAAGGAGCTACCCTTGCGCTTCGCACTCCAGCCTTCAACTCAACCTACGCTCTTATCTAAGAGCTATACACAGGAACTACTGTCCACCCTGCGCTCTCGGCTCCAACTGACTGTCTCAGCAGAAGAGCCTGCCCCTAGCAACCTTCTGCCTATTCTCAACGTAACCCCCCTCGGGGTTTTCTACCTGGCTCGCATTCCAAGCTCTTTTCTTTGTTCGTGGAATGCCTTTGTCTCCCCATCTTCCACAGACATCTCAAAAGGTTGGACCCCTCTCCAACTATCTTTTTTCCGATTCATTCCATCTATACATTTTCACCGGCGTAGATCCAGTTTTAGACAATGAAAGAATGTTATTTTGAAATTCCAGTACACAGACCATACAATATATAATATATTAAGACAAAATAATATAGAACCCCAGTTCTAATAGCAGATATTTCTCAGAACCTGACACCCCCCACCATAGCGGAAATTATGCCATTTAGGGGCTAATTTTCCCCAAACATATAGTAATATCACAGAAGAGTTCAATAGTCTCTTTGCAGGTTTCTTCATTATTATTATTACATATATATTTCAAGGTGTCTGAACATTATCTACTGACATCTCTAATGAACCGTGTACTAATATTATTACTACAGAAAAACTACACATGCTAATACACTATTATAAACACAAAATTCAAATACAGTTACACATACAAAAAAAATTGAAACGTGATGACATCCCTTGAGGTTTGTCCACTATTTAGCCATTGATGCCGATGGTCTAGCAACTGGCTGTTCTTCTCAGCTCTTCCTATGTAGCCTAGAAATTGCATCAGCATTCAAATGTTGAGCTCCTGGACGATAAGAAATACTCAGGTTCCAGCGTTGCAAGGCAAGAGCCCATCTAGTGAGTTTGGGGGGTTGTTTCAGTGAGAAATTTTAATGGATTATGATCCGTTATGATCTCAATTTGAGATCCATATGTCCTTTTTTCAAACTTCCGCAACCCGAAGAGAACACTCCAAGCCTCTTTCTCTATAGTCGGCCAAGCACGCTGAGCCCCTGATAATTTCTGACTGGCAAAAGCTATCGGTTTAAACTGACCCTTCTCATCTTTTCGAGTAAGACAACATCCTACTGCCAGGTCTGAAGCATCGGCGTGAAGCTGATATTCCCGGCCTACGGTAAGTGTAGCCAAACGCGTCACGTTACATAACTCATCTTTAAGGGTATTAAATGCTTCTTCTGCCCTTTCATCCCATGGTACCGTATTTTTAATCTTCCCTTTAGTTAATTCCGTTAAAGGTATAGCAATTTCTGCATAATTTGGAATATAAGATCGGTAAAATCCCATTAATCCCAAAACCGATCTAATTTCCTTTTTAGTTTTCGGTCCCTTTAAGTCCCTTATTGCTCCTATTTTCTCCTCATCAGATGCGTGCGTTCCACCCCCAATTACATGACCTAAAAACTTAGTCAATTTCTCTCCAAATTTACATTTGTCCAGCCTAATCGTAAAATTTCTATTTTTGAGTTCTTCTATGACAGCCCTAACATGCTCACAATGCTCTTCCCAGGTGTCGGAGAAAATGATGACATCATCAATATATGCTTGTGCCTACCCTTGATGACCTTGAAGAACCTCATTCATATCTTTTTGGAACGTAGCAGCAGCCCCTGATAATCCAAAAGGCATAGTACGTCACTGATAAGTCCCATTATGAGTTGTAAACGCTGTTAAATGTTTACATTCCTCAGCCATTTTAATCTGCCAATAACCCCTCAATAAATCAATCGAAGATAAATATTTAGCTGCCCCCGCAGTATACATGATTTCCTGCAAATCTTTCATAGGAAATGTTGGGACCTGCGTTACTGAGTTTAAAGCTCTATAATCTATGCAAATCCTAACAGTTCTGTCTTTTTTCGCCACGCAAACAATCGGATGATTAATTTCTGCATTTGATACTTCGATTAGATTTAATTCTAATAACTCCTGAATCTGTCTATCTACTTCCTCTTTATAAGCAACAGGTACACTATATAACTTTGGCCTTTTCCTTGCCACATCCGGTTTCAAATCAATACGGTGCTCCCCTACTTCCGCTGGTCGCACCGGACCCATAAATACCTCTTTATTCTCCCTCAAAATGGACATTACATCCTTGACTTGACTATTAGATAACCCTTTTATTTCGAATCTTTCTATGTCCCGTTCTACCTCTTGTTCCCGGTTTAAAATAGGAATTTCCCCAACTTCTCCAAATTCCTCATAACCTTCAAAAACAATATCCACTATGTTACACCTGACAATAAATTCCCCTTCATTTTGATATACATACTTTTTGCTACCATCCGCCATATCAACTAAGACTCTCTCACTCACTTTCACTTTTCTAGATAATTGACATTCTAGACACGATCTACAAAACTTTTTAGTCTCTTTAGTCATACCTTCCAAATTAAAAGATTGCCTAATTCTCTCTAAGGTTTTCTTTGCCGCGTGATGTTCTCCCTCATTAGACACATGCGCTGACTTTAAGATTCCTTCTCTTTTGACTTTAGGCACTTCTAATTGAGCTATAGCTCCTTCTACAAATTTATCTTTATGATACAATAAGTCCTTTTCAATATAATAACCCCCTTTATCAATTTTAGCTAATTCCCAAACTCTCTCTAAATTTTTGCCTTCCAATTGGCATTTCTTAATCACATCTGAATTGCTAACGATATCTTTATTATTTTCCTCCACTTCCGTTTTTTCTGCATTCTGACTTGGTAAATTTCCCGATCTCTTTTCTATTGCGTAAACATTACAATTATCGCTACTCATATCTTTCCTTTCACTCGATTTATCAATACTAATTTCCGAACTTTCTAATTCTTGGAACTCTAGCAATGGCTCATCGCGATTGACCCCTGATAACTCCTTAATCACCTCGGGATGTAAAATTACCTGCTCATTAATATTATCGGTCACCGCGCAAAGTACTCCTTGATGAATTATATTAGTTTGTCCGAATTGCGGAATAGCTAATGGTAATTTAACACTAGAACGGCGGGAGGGGTCATTTTGACACCTGAGTACTTTCGCCCGTTGATAACTTTTGTTTGCTTGGGCGAAATCATTTGAAATTTTTTTACTTTTCCTAAATAGATAACATATATTTCTGAAAACAAATTCAGCTTTCTAGATTTGTTAGATTTTGAAATATTGACTTGTATTCTTAGAACGGCGGACGGGGGTCATTTTGACCCTTTTAGTAAAATACTCTTTGTACTCGAAGCTGCTTTTGTTACTATACTATATGTTCGAGGAGCAATAAAAAAGGGTTTAGATTTTAATTCATTGTCTTCCAAGGCATGAGGAATACTATTTTGCAAAGAAACTATCTCAAGAGATAGATTCAATGAAAGAAAAAGATTTTTAGGTTTGATGAAAAGACAACGAGATCTAGCAGACTACAGACTAATAAATTTGCTCTTGCATCTGAAATGTGGAATAAATTTATTGAAAATTGCAAAACATGCTACCGACCAGGACAAAATATTACAGTTGATGAACAATTGTTCCCATCTCAAGATAGATATAAATTTACGCAATATATGCAAAATAAATCGGATAAATTTGGAATAAAATTTTGGTGATCTGTTGAAGTTGGTACTAAATACCTCTTGAATGAATTTATTTATCTAGAAAAAGATGAAACAGCCAATCCTTAATTACGTTTATCGGAAAATGTTGTCATGAAATTAGCAGATCCCCATCTAAACGAAGGGAGGAATATTACGACAGAATCGGATAAATTTGGAATAAAATTTTGGTGATCTGTTGAAGTTGATACTAAATACCTCTTGAATGAATTTATTTATCTAGAAAAAGATGAAACAGCCAATCCTTAATTACGTTTATCGGAAAATGTCATGAAATTAACAGATCCCCATCTAAACGAAGGGAGGAATATTACGACAGATAGCTATTTTACTAGCAGCAAATTAGCCGAAATGTTAAAAGCTAAAAATACAAGTTTGGTTGCACAATGAAAAAGAACCGAAGAGAAATTCCTATATCATTGAAAAATATGCGCAGTACTATTTATTCATCGAAGATAGTGGAATGTGATAATATGACACTTACCATCTATCAAGCCAAAAGAAAAAAAAGTGTTTTTCTACTGAGCTCATTACAGTCTACTATAAAAACTGAAGACGGTCTCAAGAAGTTGCCCGATTCAATAAAATATTACAACGCAACGAAGTATGGTGTGGATATCCATGATCAGATGTGCCAAAAATACTCCGTAAAATCGATTTCTAGACGATGGCCTGTACATAACTTTTTCAATATTTTGGATCATGCAGCTTTAAACACCTGGATAATTTATAAAAGTGTAACATGCAAGCCTATCAGTAGAAGAGATTTTCTATTAAGTTTAAGAGATGTGTTCAGAATGGATCTTATGGTTTCAAAACTCCCAAAGATCTTTTCTGAGTCTTCAGAAAAAAAAAAAAAACACAAAAATAAAATAGATATGAAGAGAAACAATGTCAAGTACAGACATGCAATGGAAACAAATCTCAAAAGTTTTGCGCACCATGTTTCAAAATTGTGTTCAGAAAATGAACTGGAAAAATTGCAATTTTTTTGTTACAACTGAATTAATTCCTAATACGTGTGCGCAATTTGGAGTATTATAAGCATTAAACAAAATATGGAAACAGAATGCTTAACATATTAACCATTCAGCTACACTTATAATGAAATAACTGAAACAACAGAACAAATGTCACATTTATGGATTTAGAGAGGGAATCATTCGGCGAATAAGTTAGATGAAAATATATATATATATAATTTTATAAATTGTGTTTTATTTTAGTTAACATTAGTTTTAATTTATGAAAACATTAATTTTAAATCGATTTTTATATCAAATTAATGAGTTTTTTGAGTAGTTGTAGTATGGTCCAATTAATCGCCGTGTAGGCGTTACATATACAGTACTTCTAAAATTCAATAAATTATCGAGTAATATTAAATATAAATTATGAAATACACGGAAATTACATATTTTTGCCAATGTATGGCATTTAAAAGTGTTTTAGCGTTGTTATTTCAGTATTTTCATCGAGGGGTCAAAATGACCCCTTCTCGCCGTTCCAGTAGGTAAGATTTTCCCGCCGTTCTAGTGTTAACCAACGGTGATTTAACTGCTTCACCAAATAATCCTTGTAAATAAATACTACCCGCTCCTTTTAATTTCTCTTCCGGTACCAAATCTTTATGAATAACACTAATTTCACATCCGGAATCAACCAATCCTTTCGCTTTTTGCCCATTTACACTAACTTCAATTTTCTCGAGTTTATTTAATTTCTCACCAATAACAGTAGTTCGCTGTTCGGCCTTTGCCGATATCCTCGCCACAATAGCTCCCTTAGGTAATTCTTTATTTCCTTTCACGACAATCTTATTTACACCCGCTTTCTGTTCACGGCTTTAATAGCATTATTATTTCCCTCATTACCCGCTTTATTACAAAAACGTTAGTAATGACCTCTTAAACCACATTTGGAGCATCTAGGAGCTGAATCATCACTAGGTTTCTTAAAATCAGTTTTCCTACCCGAAAGAGCATTAGTCTCATTATTCCCGTTTTGCCTCCAATTACCACTAAATGTACTATCCTCTCTCGGTTTCACTTTTTCACTGTTTACATAACTATCTTTAACCTTAAAAGTTTTATACGTAACGGCATAAGACTTATGTTTAGCGTCAAAATAATTGTCACATTCTTTAGCAATTTTAAAAGCTTCTAACCATTTACTCTGCTGAGTTAACCCAATACATGATGCGGTTTCTTCATCTAACGTGTTTAATAACTTATCCGTAATTATTAACTGGTTGACCTTCTCATATGAGTCAGCACCCCTAATCTTACAATAATTTTCCCATGTTGCTATTAAACGCGATACAAATAATACCTGAGTTTCATTCTGCTTTCTCCTAGCCTTCTTAAAATTTTCCAAACACGCCTTCGGTGTCGGCTCATGTTCCCTTAGAACTAACTCCTTTAATTCCTCATAACTCTCAATTTGTTCCCTAGTGGTTTAAATTAACTAATTATCTGCCTTATCTCCTAACATATTTAGTAGAATTTCGGCCTGCTGGTTTTCCGGTACATTTTTAGTTTTGAATGCCCTTTCTGAACTGTTGAAAAATAAATTCCATGCCTCAGTCCCTTCTGGAACTTTGATAGACCGAGTTTTAACACTTTTGATCAATTTTTCTAGGTTACTTTCATTATTAGATTCCCTAGACCCATTTGAGTTATTTGTCGAACCTTGTACCCTTAGCCTCTCCATTTCTAATTCATGTTCCATCCTTAATTTTTCAGCCCCCTCTTCTCTTTCTAACTTTTCAGCCCTCTCTTCTCTTTCTAACTTTTCGCGCTCTAATTTTTCCTGTTTTTCTTCGCGCTCTAATTTTTCCTGTTTTTCTAACTTTTCGCGCTCAAATCGTTCCTCAACAATAGTGTTAGATAATTCCATAACAGCCCCCTCGTCATAGTCATCGCTGTCCATTATCTTTTTCTTAAGCTGAAATCTGGTATCATCTTCCGTGAATTCAACTCCCAATTCTTCGGCTATCATCTGAACATCCACCCTTTTTAGTTTCAATAAGGAAGCCACATACATTCACCGATTACTATTACCACTCTACAATAATATTTAAACCTACCAAATTAATATTTCCTAAATTTCTACCTTAGTACAGTTACCTCCACTTATACTAATTAATACATTTCAGATAATCGATGTATTATATTTCTAATTTAACCTACTGCATAATCTGATTTTCCTCAACCATTGATATCACACAATTTACTTCCAATAAAACAAAAGGTAAAACAATAATTTCGATTTGATTACTATGCAATACAGATTCCAATTTATACATTAGATAATAACATACAATTTACATAATAATACTGATACGCTGCAAATTGAATAAAAGTATTGATGTTAATAGAAACATCCACATAAAGAAAAATTGTATAACATACACCTATAAATTTCTACAATTATCCTCAATAAAATATTTCCAAATTCAGTACTGGTTCTCACACTTAAACCAAATACAATCAAAACCTTCACTTTTTTTTTTTCCTTTGTGAGGCCTTTTTTTTTCTCGATATTTACTTCTATTCAATTAAAATTTTAAGCAAATGTTCATTACTCGTTTGTTATCAACTCTTCAAACTTAAAACAGTATTGCTCTATTTAAATATTACTTTAATAATAATTTAAATTTAAGTAAATTCAATTATTCCTTCCAACTATTATTAACAGAATGCATTAATTTTGTTCACTACCATTATTAGTAAAAAAAATAGAAAATCAATATTAGTATAAGTTATTATGACCTTTTCTTAAAACAATAGTAAATATGGCTATTAATATCTCCTACCTATCTGAACACAATTATTTGATTGCACATAAATTATCTAGACAATTTATCTTAAATTACTATCAATTATACAACAACAAATATATTTGGTTCGAGAATGTCAGCAGACAGAAATGATCAAAACACCTTACCTTATACTTTATCTGCTGGGGTACTCCGCTGCTCACACGTAGTTTCACGATGAATTCAATATTTCGCACTTTAAAGTCACTTTGATGATATTCAACACACAGGCTGTAATGCAATGTAATTTGATATACTGTAGCGATAATAGGGCACAAACAATATTTCGGTTCGCCGTAACGACGATAGGGCACAACACTTTAGTTCGGTTCGCTGTAACGATGATAGGGCACAACACTTTAGTTTGGTTCGCTGTAACGATGATAGGACACAACACTTTAGTTCGGTTCGCTGTAACGATGATAAGACACACACACACTGTATTTCTGCTCGACGCTTGGTTTTTATCTCTCTAAAATTCCGCTCGACGATCCGGCATTTCCACGCAAGAATTCCACTGGGTGCTCCGGCACTAACACACTGCAACACGGCACGCTGGTCACTAGTCTGAGACGATTCTATCCCGTCGCTGCCATCAATTTGTCGGAGTTTCCTCTTAGTCCGCACAACTTTGAAGAAAGTCCGTGTTATTTATATGCTGCCACCACCGATATGATTACGTGATATCGGTCACGCACTGAGAGGATTGTTTAAATGAAAACCAACGCTTTCAATTAACTAAATTAACAGTTGATTTACACGCTATTTACACAACACAAAACACTATTTACACTTAAAACTCGGATGTAGGTGATCAGGTTCAACATTAAATTAAATACAGTGAATGCTGGCTGTGTGCTGTTAAAACTACGTTATCTCACTCTCACTCTATACACGTTAAATAAGAGTTACCGGAGATCAATCTCAATCTCCCAACACATGGGCTCTAAGCCTAAGCTCTCCGAGCCTCACTCAACCTTACGCTCTCTCTCTCAGATCTATCCAAGGAACTACCCTTGCGCTTGGCACTCCAGCCTTCAACTCAATCCTACGCTCTTATCTAAGAGCTATACGCAGGAACTACTGTCCACCCTGCGCTCTCGGCTCCAACTGACTGTCTCAGCAGAAGAGCCTGCCCCTAGCAACCTTCTGCCTTTTCTCAACGTAACCCCCTCGGGGTTTTCTACCTGGCTCGCATTCCAAGCTCTTTTCTTCGTTCGTGGAATGCCTTTGTCTCCCCATCTTCCGCAGACATCTCAAAAGGTGGGCAAACCCCTCTCCAACTATCTTTTCCCCCCTTCATTCCATCTATACATTTTCACCGGCTTAGATCCAGTTTTAGACAATGAAAGAATGTTATTTTGAAATTCCAGTACACAGACCATACAATATATAATATATTAAGACAAAATAATATAGAACCCCAGTTCTAATAGCAGATGTTTCTCAGAACCTGACAGTGCCCACTATCGAGACTTTTTCCTCTATTTAGACAAATGTACTTTTTGTTTTTAATCTTATTCTACTCTAGTTAAAATTATTGATCATAATTAATACAAAGGTGAAGGAGATTTAAATTTTCAGCTTTACAAAAATTGCATACCCAATTTGGTGCCCCCTAAATTTAGAAGGAGGGGGGGGAGGGGCATGACCCAATTTGCCTATGCTTTAATCACGTCCTTTCTTCTGTAACAAGCGTACCCCTGTTTTATGGTCAAATATTTTCCCAGTATTGAAGGTGGTCAAATCATGGCTAGGTATAGTGCTTATTATTATTATTGTTTTCTTAAATGTGATAAAGAAATGTCTGCCTGCCTATTGCCAGGCCCCGATCATGGCTAATTGGGGCCCTGGGCAAATATAAATTAGGGGGCCCCATTCGAATCGTTGCAACGTTATTCAAATAGAACTGATGGTCAGTCATATGTGTAATTGCATAAACAATATTTTAACCCCTTGGATTTAATTAGAAGAAAATTCATAGCTTCATCAATTCTAAATTAAGTACTACTTTAATTAATAAAAATGCCACTCTTTAGTACAGAACAAAATACTTTTAAATAAATTTAGCAACTTGTTATATTACTCTAAGACGGTTGGTTGGTTGGTTGTGTTTATGACGGCAAATTAACAACACGAGGGATATGGGCCCTAAGGGGGGAGTGCCCTTCGTGGGGGGTCTTTCTAAGGGAACCTAACCCGTATTTACGCTTGGTTGGTTGGTTGTTTTTTTATGACCGATTATCTACGCATGGAATATAGGCCCAAGGGGGGGTTCCCTCCGTGGGGGTCTTTCTAAGGGAACCTAACCCGTATTTACGCATGGAAATCCATGGTTCGAAGAAAACCGCGAAAACTCCGAACGATTAGGCCGACGGGCACGATTGGGATTGAACCCAGCACCTTCCGTCTACCCGCTTCGAGAGCAGAACCTCTCTGCCACTGGTGGGGCTACTTTAAGACGAATTAATTTAATAATTTTATCTTATGGAAGAGTGTCAAATACTCTAACATGTAAATATGAGTTAATCAAGTACTTTCTTTTACACCTTTTTAAGTTGTACTACACGCAACATAATATAAAATCAAATACATCCTACTTACAAGTAGAAAGTGTTTTTTCAATAAATCTAAAAAATGGCAATTTTAGGTTTGTTTTCATATTTCACTCAAAGGTAAAAAACTTTGAATACGGAAGAAAATTTATCTCATGACAATTAGAACTGATTATTTTCTAAAACTACAGTTTAGATATGACTTAAGTTCATTGCTAATACAATCTATTAAAATCAAAATATTATTTCTTATTTTAAAGTCGTTGAGGTTAGCTTTGCGAAAGCACTAAGATCTGCGAGTTCAAAAATGAAACTTGTTTTTCAGAATGTTTAATAGAATCTTTTTAAAGATGAAATTTGCATTTTGTATTTGAAAATTTTCAGAGTAGGAATTGGAAAAAGAAAAGTAAATATTTTGTAAATTAATATGTGGATTTGGGGCCCCCTTGAGATCCGGTGCCCATGGGCAAAGTCCTTATTTGTCCATGCGACAATAAGGGCCTGCCTATTACCAACAAGTGAGAGGTGGGTCAAACATGGACGCGAATCAGACATTTCAAATGTCTGAAATTCAGAAACATACAAGTGTCTTAAAAATTAAGACATTTTAAAATTTCTGAAATTTGAACACTTGGTTTCAGACACTTAAATGACTGAAATCTAGACACATATAAGTGTCTTAAAAATTAAGACTTTTAAAATGTCTGAAAATTTAACACTCCGTTTCAGACACTTAAGTGACTGAATTTCAGAAATTTCAGTTTAGAGTGTTTGAACAGGAGCGTCCACGAATTCTACAGATTAAGGAATTCGGTAACATTTGGTCATTGTGACCACTAAAATGTGACTGAATTGTGGTCTAATTATACTGTCTCAGATCAAACAAACTTCAGCCTGAAAAGAATTTGGTCAAAGAAATCTTTAATTTAGTTTAAACACGTAAAAAATTATAAGAATTTGGGCATGGTGAAAAAAGCGGTACATTTAGTATTGTGTGCAGGGGTTCGGAGAGACAGGTTTCGTGACCCTTAAAAATCGAGGCTACAGTCAGAAAATTTTCTCCAGGAAGGAATTTTACAGCTCCGTACTGGGGAAGAGCCACTCCGAAAGAGAGGGTGTATTTGTATTTTTAAACCATTATACCAAACACAAAATCTCAAGTATTAAGGGGGGAATTTTTATATTCCGTGAAGGAAGTACCACACCCCTCCCCCGGGCCACACTCAGATTTCATCACAAAACACTAAAGTCACTGAGCGCATTGTTAAAAAAATTCAAGATGTGATGTTCCTTACAAATGCATATCTATACATTCTATAATATATGTTAAATTTTTATTCAATGAGTTCTACAAGTTACATAAAAAAATCTTTCTCTGTTCTCGAAAAGGAAAAAAACAACAGAAATTTAATTTTTGCAAGGCATTTTTGTATTCACAGAATTACGATATTTTAAATTTTATGAATTTTCAGCATTTTCTAAACTTGAATTTTTCAACTTTCAATGACAAAAACGCTGAAAATTCATAAAATGCAAAATATCGTAACTCAGTAATCTTTGACTGTGCAAAAATTATTTTTTCCTTGTTTTCGTTGTTAGAACATGGAAAAAGTTTTATTTATTTTTTTTTCTAATTTAACTTATTTATTTACTAATGTCGCCCGGTGGCGTGGTCGGTAGCGACAGCTACTGCCACGGCGGGGGCTCGGGTTCGAATCCTCGGGTAAGACATGGATGTAATTGTGAATGTCCCATTGTTGCAATATACACTGCAAATGAAAATGTCTGAAATTCAGACATTTAAGTGTCTGAAACGCAGTGTTCAATTTTCAGACGTTTTAAAATGTCTTAAAATTTTCAGACACTTCTTGCGTCTGAATTTCAGACACTTAAGTGTCTGAAACAGGAGTGTTCAATTTTAAGACGTTTTAAAGTGTCTTAAATTTTTCAGACACTTCTTACGTCTGAATTTCAGACATTTCAAATGTCTTAATTGCGGCCATCTTTGAGCCTTTTTTTTTTTTTTTTTTTTTTCCCTAGCCAATATGAAGCCATCTTTGACCACTTTTCTTTCTAAGCCATATACGCAGCCATGTTTGACCACATTGAATCCTTTTTTATAAATGGGAATAATTTGTTACCATACAGCAGAGCTGATTGCAGCGTGGGAAAACTGGGGTGCTTCTCTGCCCCCTGATTTTAGGGTACCCCAAATTGGGTATGAAATTTTCATAAAGCTGATATTTTAAATCAGTTTTGACCTTATGAGGATTGTAATCAGTATTTTGTAGTTTTAGAATAGGATAATATATATATATATATTTTTCACCTAAATATGTATTTATGTGTTATCATATATGCCCTACGGCATCAAAAATGTTTATTACTTTTAGTGAGAACTTCAAATTGCTGCTAGTCCAAAGACCTAGTATTCATTCACCCCCTCCCCCCATTGCCTACATATACTGTTACAAAAAAAATTAAGCCTATTCTATGCCGTCAAATACAAATTTGGATAAATATACCATTTTCTTTAGCCTAATCATGTTCTAAAAGTGCAAAATATTTATTAAAATAAGTGTAAGATCAAACCAAATTTAAAATATCAGCTTTATGGAAATTTCGTACCAAATTTAGGGGCCCGTACAGCTAAAGGCCCATAGAAACAGCCCAGTTTGCCCATGCTGCAATCAGCTCTGCTTTATGGTAACAAATTACTCCCATTTATAAAAAATGATTCACTTCTTCAGAAAGAATCCCATCCCTGCTATGTTATGCAATTTTTTCCCATTTAAATAAGATATTCCCAGTAAATTAGTTTAAGCATTTTTATTTCTGTGTTAAATAAAATCTAACACTGGATTCCCCCAAATTTACAGTATATGAGTATTATATTGTAATATTTATTAATCAATATTTATTATTAACCAATATTATGAATTTCTAGAGTAGAATAAGGTTAAAAACAAAATATATTTGTCTTAATACAGTAAAACCTGTCAATAGCGGGTACCTCGGAACCGTGGAATTTGTCGACGTTCGGAGGTGTCTGCTTTTCTGAGGTATAAGTGTATAAAAATTTTGCATATTTTCAATAAAAAAATGTGTTTCCTAAATAGTGGCGTCCTTTATTTAGGGGTGTCCGTTATGGAGATTTTACTGCAAAGCCTTCATACAAACAGTTGTCTTTAGCGAACACTCACCTTTATCAATATACAGTAAAACCTCCCTAAAGCGACCACTTCCGTTCCAATAAAAATTGGTCGCTCCGAAAGGTGGTCTCTTAATGGAGGTCATATTAAAATCTTGTAAATTAAATTAAAATCTTGTAAAATATTAAAATCTTGTAATATTAAAATCTTTTAATTGTTGAAAAAAATGTAACAATTAATGTTACTAAAATTATATTTTTGAAATTAAGAAAACATATGAAAATTTAAGTATCAAAACAAAAGTTAATTACATAAGTTAATTACTGCAGAGTTTAAAAAATGAATACATTGGCGTTTGCTTCGCTTTTATGGTTTTATCTACTATAAATTTTATTTCCAAGTCCTTTCGAAATTCAGTAAATAAATTCTTTTTTTTTTTTTTTTTTTTGGTCTGGAACAAATTAAGACGATTTCATTACTTTATCTGTTCCTTTGAGCGTTTCCTGACAGAATAGGGCAGGGGAGTTTATTGACCGTCATCCTTAATTTGTCATCAGAGTTAAATTTATTGCCTAAAAAGGAACAAAGCGGTTTAAACACTTAAAAGTTACCGGAATAAATAAAAATTCTAAACTTAGTTTAGAAGTTTGATAAATAATGCGCTCTCCGGAATTATTATTCTAATAAAACCTTTTTCAAGCGACCCGGAAAAAACGGAATTTGTTTCATTTTCTTCAAAGAAATGGGTCGTTCATGGAGGGAGTTCAACTGGGGTGGTCTCTGAATAGAGGTAAAATTAGTATTGAACCTATGGGAATAAATTTCGTTCCATGAAAAAAATGGTCGTTCAGGGAGGTGGTCGCACAGGGAGGTTTCACTGTATGTAGACAACCTCATAAAAGCTAACACAATCGAATAGCAGACAGATTCAGCGTTCTGAAGGTGCCCGCGATTAAGAGTTTTTATTGTATTTAAAATTTTTTGTACTTAACTTTTAATCTTATTCTACTTTTTAAGTTCAAAATACTGATTATAACCAATATACAATGTCCAAACATATTTAACGTATAAGCTTTAAAAAAATTGCATATCGAATTTGGGGCAGCAAAAATCGTAGGTGATGGTGGTGGGGGCGGGGGTGGGGGACGTGCCAAAGTTTACCCGTGCTTTCATCAAGTCCTTCTAGAAAAATCCCAAATCTGCATTGTGATTCGGTAAATATAGAATAATTCAGCTTTAAGTGCAAAATCTAGTAGTTATGCTCAAGTAAATATAGTATAAAATTCTATCTTTTTACTGATATTCATTTTAAATTTCAGATTTCTTTTTTACTAAAAATAATCAAAAAATCAATATTATAATTGATTTCAAATGAAATATAGCTGTATATATTTACCGTATTTTTACAATTATGTTAACAGCACATAATTACATGAATTTAAGAATCTACAAATAATCATGACTAATACAGAGATAAGGCGAGAACCTTTTCTAAATCGTTAAATAAAAAGATTTATTGGCGACGCCAACAAAATTTTCTCCCCTTCTACGTCTACAGATTTCAGACGATTTCTGATGAGTCTTCAAATTGTGGTGTGAATCACCGGGCTTGAAAATGAAAACATCTGAAGTTGACTACTTTCAATATAGCAAATAGAATAGTTCTAAAATGCTCGGAAACAACAAAAGTATATAGCAGAAGGAAAAAACAGATTCCATGACCGGATTTAATGAGTTTTATCAGTCAAAACAGTTTAAAATAAATAAATGAACACAAGTAATTCGCTGTATGTATGCGGGAATTAATGATATGGGTAAATGGAAGGATTTTCGAACTATATTCTTTTAAATAACTTAAAATTTATCGCGGTGTATAAAATATGACACGCAAGAAAACGTCATCAGACATGAAAAGCATACATAATAAATAAAAGCATACATAATAAATAAAAATTAAATAAGGATGTTTACTATAAAGATTTGGGAATTTCAGTACATATCACATATTAAACCTATGGGAAATGTAAAACCGATGTGAACGTTACAAATGCTGTCGCATTAAATGCTTATAAAAATATTGTATTCATAAATAAAACCCATATAAAAGGTACTCCGGTGTAATAATTACTCTAAAAAAACACTGTTAAGATAGTCTTGATGGTAGTTAAGAAATTATGAGCCAATCAACAGGTGCTGTCACCGCTATTTTTAAAGTAATGGCGTGCGAGTATACAGAGAAAGAAGGCTTAGGATGGTGTATCTCAGTAGATTCAGTAACCACTAATGCACCATGCAGACACGCCAAAACTTATTTTAAGGATAACATTGGATGGAAAATAATGCAGAAACATGATTGCAGATGATTTGAATAGTAGATATTTAAATTTTAGCAAAATAAAATTTTAACATGGAAATACCATAGGCAAAATGATTTGAACATATTTTGGCATAACTCAGGAACTAATAAAGCTATAGACTCGTGTGAGGTATCCATTTAAAGATAAAACATTTACAGAGAGTTTTAAATACATAGTTAAGACCCCACTTACCTGGGAAAAGGTCTGATTATTCCAAACGCACATTCGCCCAGAGGACGTCCGGATTGGAGGCTACGTTAGTATCCGTTAGTTAGGCAGAGTTTGATGTTTAAAAAATAAAATCCCCTTGCACATCCGGCTAGCTCTGTTAAAAGAACGGAAAATTTCCATCCTGAAAACATAGCCCGCCAGACAACAGTTCTCTTTACAAATTTGACGAGATGAAGAACACTATATTAGTGTTATAGATAAATATTAATACGGAGTACCACTATGTCGATAGAAATTAAATCCCGGAACTTCACATTCCGCAAAAAACAATCAAGTCAAAATAAATTATTAGTTAAAATGTACGCGTACATAAAAACAAACATTCAGTTTGAATTACAAACGAACATCGAGTTCGAAAGGAAGACGCATGCGCAACTGAGAGTGCCCCCTAGTGAATGCGGAGCGGAGTTACAAAGTGTCTTAAAATTAGACACTTGCAGATTTTTTAGACACATTTCTCAGTTCGTTTACACCATGATCATAGTAAGACACTTATATGTTTTAAATTAAGACATCTATCATGACTGAATTTTCAGATTCAGATACTTAAGTGTCTTAAATTCCTTTTCAGTCACATATATGTCTTAATTTAAGATGCCTCTATTTGCAGTGTATGTAATGGAAAAATAAAAAAATTGTTGTGAATTGTTGTGGTTTCTGTATGATAAGGATCATTCGAGGCGACAGCCATAGTAGCTATAGGCCCCAAAGCATTCCTCTTCGGTGGACTTCAAATGTCAAAAATGTCAAATATTTACTAACACAAGGAATGTATAAATTTATTTCATAAATTTTAAAAACGGAATTATTTTGACTTAAATGTGGTAGCATTTGATGCATCTTTTTAGATCCTCTAAAAATAACGGTTTAGAAATTAGCTAATCGAAAAGAATAAGGACTGGCACCCTGTATATAATACTGTAATTATTGAAAAAGCCGACGAGTGATAAGCAATATCTTAAAAAAGAAACAAACAAAAATCCTTTAACCTCTTGGCATCCATGTTGCATTATTTATATAAGTACTTATATAGCAGATATTTATGTTTTATTTTTTTTTGCACCTTTCTTTTATTCTACAAGAAATAAAGTGAGAATCTTGTCCCTTTTTGCTATTATTTTTTTAATCAAGCGAAAAAAGAAAATAACTACCTACTACCAGCAATAATTTGTAGCTTAACGACAACTTCATGAGGTACCAGTATACATTATTGATGTCAAGAGGCTAATAGTGCCACGATTGCAACCTCTTCTTTTTGTTTGTTTTCCAGAAGCAACCCTGCCCAGGGCTTTTTAGATCCGCTGGAACTGAAGAATATTTTATTTTATTTCATTTTTTAATGGAGTGAAGAAATGACTCGGCTTCTGGTTCTGCGTTCTGCGCTCATTAAAGGAACAACAGCACTTAATTAATCTTATGGAAAACAACTGATACTGATCTAAGTTTTTCTTGGGAACTATTGAAGCGATTGAATTTTTTTCTGCAGTTTTGGCAGTAGTTAAACTATAAATTGATATTAAAAAGCAGAAGAACCAGCGTTTAACATGCAAAAATAATACAACCAGCATTTTAAATGCTGGTTTTTCTGCCTTTTAATATTGTTGCACAAAGGCTTTATTTGCTATTTTTATATAAATTGATAGTTTGGCGACAAAAATACAATATGCAATTTGTATGTGATTTTGCGAACGAAAGATCCAGGCTTATTTTTAAATTTACGTTACTAAAAAGGAATTTGTTTCTCAGAAAACAAAACGATCGAAATATTGCTAAAAAAGTAAATAAACCTAAAATATATTAATACATGAAAATGATTCCAGAGAGAAACATTCGCCTTGCATACAATATTTCAAATGAAAATCAAATTTCAAAGTAAACTGAATCGCACTGATTGTATTTATGACATGTATTAATATAGTTTCTGTCGATGCTGGATTTAATTAAATTTCGTGTTTGTCACATGTCGGTGGCTCACGATAAATATTCTATCTTGTACTGCGTTTGTAGCGTTGCCAACATATAATAGTGAGACATTTTCGAGGCTGGGTATCGTTCCATGAGGTTTAGTCGGTAGAACGTCAGTGCGCTATACTGATGGCCCGGGTTAGAGTCCCAGCATGGAATTTTTTTCACTATGTTGGCCTTTGCGCCTCTTAAGTAATTACTTTGAAATTTGATTTTCATTTGAAAAAAAAAAACTAAAGTAATCTGAAATATAAATATTGAAAACCTTTCCTATAGCTCTTGAGGACAGGGTGCGTCAATATCAGCTGTTTTCCTAGTTTGAGAACGTGTGTGTGTGGTTATTTGCGGTTGAAATAGTTAAATACAGCTGTTTAAAAATCCAAAATTAAATTCTCACGGAAAGATTGTAAGTTTAACGCTCTGTTGTAAAAGATTAGCTTTAATTTTAATCGTATTCTAACTTGGGGAAACACGCGCAGGATATGCATACCCTGCTTGCGTACGGTTTTTACATTTATGTCATCACTATTTTACGAAAAAGTAATGATCGACTTGTTTCACCACAGAGTGTGTGTTGTTAATACGGTAGTTATTTGGATGTATTGGTGGTAAAATTAGAGCCGCACGAACCATGGTTATGCCATATCCCATGGGTATGTCCTCCCGGGTTAATCCATTTTCTATGACTTATTTTTCTGAATCGCATGCTAGTCGTCCTCGTTAAATTAGACTTACCGGATACGTAGTACGCTAAATACATACATATATATATATATATATATATATATCCAGGGAAAAATAATGCAATATTCACTAATTATTTTGCATTTTCAAACTTAATTAATGGCTAACGTTAAAATAGCGAAGTATAAAAGTACGAGCATACACATACAACGAACAGAGATATCAGATAAAAACAGACGCATCGAGATCGACAGACAACAGAAGCTCAATAGTCGTGGGCCTGTTTCAATTTCCAACTTAAAATTCCATTTTACTTAATATAATAATACTTTTCCTCTCTCTGGAGGTGCTTACTAATGTCTGAAGAGGTTATGCGGACCTCGCTTCGCATTTACAGAGTTCGAGGAGGAGTCCATCTCTCATTGCAAGGACATCTGCTCTCCGCCTTACCAGATTTTCATGTAAGTGATATACTATATGTTATATAGTCACCATCTAATATGCATTTCTACCTTAGCATAGGGGCAACACGTAGCAACACCTTCCCCGTGGTGTTCTTTCTGACTGTTTGAGGTATTTTGGCCTTCCAACCTCCCCAGATCCCATTTTTGGGTCCCCTGATATCTCTCCTTCCCATCCCCATTTCCATTTTTTGCCTGGGTGGCCTATTTTTTCAGTTATTGCTATTTTCCGCTTTAGACAGTATCTCATTACTTATAATACTTATGTGCACAAACTTGATATCCATGTTATGGTCAAACTCTGAACCTGAATAATTTACGACAATCCTTACCCTGGGCTTCTATGGGCCCTAGGTCGCTTAGTTTCCATGCTATGGTATTTTATGACAACTTCTCCGTTGAGCTCATCCGTTTTAGGCAGTTTTTTAACCTTTTCAATCCCTTCCAGTGGACCGTAAAATATGTTTTAGCTTTTTGAACCAATGGGCCACTGACACATGTTCACTATTAGCTTGAATCTCTCGGATATTTATTTAAGGTAGAAACAGGCAATTTTTTCACATTTTCTATCGCCAAGGCCTCCCCCACCATTTCTTTTATCATTGCAAGACTTCTTTTATGCTTCTTTAACTTCTATGTAATTTTAGTGAATATAGGATCTTTCTAACGTTTTTTAGTATTTTCCCCCATCCCCTATGTAGCGCTGCTGCATAGTGCACAGCATTTCCTTTATTCGATATCTCAGGTTTTATGGGTCCGATGTTCACGCAATTTGGACTGTTCGTCTTGGTTTATTAACCCCGCCACCATTTCGTCCTGTTCTCTCCGCAAGGGGGTGCTGCTGCATAATGTGCATTTCTTCTAAATTCGATATCTCAAGTTCTGTGGGTCCGATCCTCACACGAATTGAACCGTTTGCATTGGTAGGTTCCCCTCACATACACACGGCCTCCGTTTTAGTTCTGTTCTCTTCGCCAGGGGGCGCTGCTGTATAGTGATTCGATATCTCAGGTTCTGTGGGTCCGATCTTCACACAACTTGGACAATTTGTCTTGGTATGTTCCCCCACCTCAACCTACGGTTTTTTTTCTGTTTTCCAGCACCAGGGGTCGCTGCTGCATAGTGTACATTTCTTCTTTATTCAATATATCAAGTTATATGGGTCCGATCCTCACACAGCTTGAACGATTCGTCTTGGTTTGTTTTCACACAAGCAACACCATTTCTGTTCGGTTCTCTCCGCCAGAGGGCACTGCAGTTTCCTGTATTGGTTTTTATATTGTCTTCTACTCCCATTTTCGACGTGTTTTTGCTGAATGAACCTTCCCTTGAGGAGTTTGGCTACCCTCGGCTCTTCTTGGAACTTTAAGAAGGCCTACAATGTTTCAAGAGTTGATGTGAATCAGTTAAGGCAAAACTAGTTAACTTATTGATCACTAAGTAAAAGTCAATCAAGCCGTTTGCATTGGTATGTTCCCCTCACACACACACGGCCTCCGTTTTAGTTCTGTTCTCTCCGCCAGGGGCGCTGCTGTATAGTGATTCGATATCTCAGGTTCTGTGGGTCCGATCTTCACACAACTTGGACAATTTGTCTTGGTATGTTTCCCCCACCTCAACCTACGGTTTTTTTCTGTTTCCCTGCGCCAGGGGTCGCTGCTGCATAGTGTACATTTCTTCTTTATTCAATATATCAAGTTATATGGGTCCGAATCTCACACAGCTTGAACGATTCGTCTTGGTTTGTTTTCGCACTAGCAACACCATTTCTGTTCTGTTCTCTCCGCCAGAGGGCACTGCAGTTTCCTATATTGTTTTTATATTGTCTTCTACTCCCATTTTCGACGTGTTTTTGCTGGATGAACCTTCCCTTGAGGAGTTTGGCTACCCTCGGCTTTTCTTGGAACTTTATGAAGGCCTACAATGTTTCAAGAGTTGATGTGAAATAGTTAAGGCAAAACTAGTCAACTTATTGATCACTAAGTAAAAGTCAATCAGACCTCAGACCCGCAACAAAAAATATTAGCTTTGGGTTGCGTTTGGATAAAATCGGTTTACCCAACACAAAGCAGAACTCTACGTGATATACTGATTTTGTCCGAGTGGTTTCAACAAGAAGGGTGTTAATCTTAAAATTGATTTATCATTCCCTATGTTCCAGGATCCATTATCGGATGAGATTTCTTTTGTTTGACCCTAATTAATTCAGAGATCATTATGATAAGTCTTTGTAATTTTGTTTTAAATTAAAAAAATCATGCACCTGAATGAGTGATTCTCTTCCAATAAAATAAAACAAACGAAAGCTTTCCAAAATTCCACCACTTTAAGAAAAAACTTACTTCTTTCTAGGCTTATCTTGTTCAAAACGCATCTGGTCTTGAATATTTTCAATGCAACACACATTTAAACAAGCAAAATAAAAAATACTTTACACATAATATTTTTGTTTAAGAAATTTTAAAATATTAAAACATTTTATCATACTGCACTAAATATAAATATTTACCGATTCGAAAATGACGCACCCATCACCCGTTTAAAATAAAACAAAGTTTGAGACTGGCGTGTTATATGTAAATATTAGGACTTCGAACAAAACTAAATAAATATTATATATATATATACATTTCTTGTTAAAAGAAAATTTTAAAAAGAAACAGTACTTTCAATTCAGAAACGGATGAAAAATTAATTTTTTCTGTTCCAGAACTCAAAATCATTTTTATTTCCAAAAATTCAATTTAAAAAATAATCAATTGGTAAAAGTATAAATTAAAATACAAACCAGTGAAAACTTCCGTTTAAAATAAAATAAAGTTTGAGACTGGCGCGTTATGTGTAAATATTAGAGCTACGAAATGTAACAAAAAAGAAAAAAAATTATATATTTCTTGTTGAAAGGAAACTAAAAAGGAAGAGTATTTTTAGTTCAGGAACTGATGAAAATATATTTTTTCTGCTCCAGAATTCAAAAACCTTTTTTGTTTTCGAAAATTTTACTAAAAAAATTAAATTATTAAAAGGATGAATTAAAATAAAAACCGGTGAAATCATAAGCATACTTGAAGTCATTGTCTCATTTTAGAATTTATGATTTGTGTTATTCGCATTTCATCTTTTCTCTTATCCCAGAATTCGCAGCTTATATTACCATTTTAATTCATTTCCCAGTATTCCAGAATCTATAATTTGTAAATTATATTTATTTAATTTTTATGTTAATATCATAGTAAAATTAAGTTCCGATTTAAATACACATTTTCAAAAAAAAAAGATCGAATTCGAGATAAATGAGAAACAATGTGATTTCCAAACATGGGCAGCATTTGTCAGAACGAAATGCATGAAGAGGCACAAGATTTAAAAAATTATATGTCTGTACTCCCTATCCTAGGCCTTTTTTTTCTTTTTTTTTTTTTTAAATGGAGAATATAAATTTGAAAATAGATAAAGAACTTTTTTAATTACATTCCCGCCCCTTTGTGTAAAACATCTAACATATTACATTTAAACATATTAACAATTAAAAAATATATTAAATATTAAAAAATAAAGCTTTTCCCGAATGGAGAATTGAAATATTTATTTCTATTTTTCGCAGGGTGTATGTTTGTGTGTGTGTGGGGGGGGGGGGGGGGTGCTCCCGAATCCACTGTTTAAGATAATTTTTGTGCCTTGGGAAATATGTTGCACGAGGAGTGCTCCCTCCCGCGAGTTCTTTTAACATCAAATGAGTCACTTTCGAATAACAGGTTTTACTTTTTTCTTTCTTTACATGAGAAAAAGGCAATAATTAAATGTCAATACCCAGTCGGGGACAACTGTCCAGGTTCACGGACACCTCATATTCAATTAGCATAAATAGCTGAATCTGCGATGACTATTTGTAATTTCAATACACAGAGGCAAACATAACCACGCAAGATAAATATTTTCATTGCCATCGAACTAACCGAAAAACTTTACTATATATCCAGCATTGAATATAACAAACAACCAACCCAGCAAAAATATTGCCAAGATTTAACCCCTTAACGGTCGCATTAGATTACGTTTAAAAATTCAAATTGCTTATTGGCACCACTTAAAAAAAAAAAAAAAAAAAAAAAAAAAATATATATATATATATAGTATATATATATTCACCTTATTTAATGACAGGTAAAAAGAATACCATAATAAAGCCAACTACACTATTTTATAAAACTGGTGGGAATCAAACAATCTGAATAAAAAACACCAGGGGCGCGCCAGCAGTATCCAGCGCCTCTGTGCAGAACTTCAGTTGACGACCTATAGCCACCCACCCCCCACCCCCCCTCCGAAAATAAAGCTTTCTAAAAAAAAATTCTCTTTCTATTAATGCATAGCTGCCATCCTGCTGGAATTTTATATCAGCTCAAATAAAGCTTTTTGAATCAGAAAATTATTTAATAAAATGTATCTTGTTTCTATAGGGTTCGTTTTTTATTTCATATATTAAATAAAATTTCTGGTTCCAAACATGTTTAAATTACTTCAAAAGTAAGGAAGGTTGGCAGATATGCAAATAAAATTCGAAACCCAGTGAATCTTATGAAAATAAAACCTGACTATATCAGAATCCTGCATTAAACGGTAAAATTTCATTATCTTTGAGAAAATAATGCAATACAATAATAATACATTGCATCCATAATTATTAAAAGAAAGTTGTTTCTCATGTCTAATTTGCATATCTATACTGATAAAAGAAAGACGTTTGTCTTTACTCTGCATGTGTTGGCGATGGCTAAGGAAATATCCCGTAGATGGAGGTTTGAAAATTTAGATAAGGATAGACGATGGCAGGTCCAAATGCACCTGAGGCTAAGATTTTTTTATAATTAGCCGAAATATAATTAAAAGCCATAACGATAAACGCAAAATGGCGAGCTCTCTCTCTTCAAAGTAAACATGCCTCTGCATTTTTCCAGACGTTAAGCGTTTCTTCACACTGACGAAAGCGTAGAGTTCGATTTTTACTGCATTTTGAAACTGGGATGTCCGGGTCCCCGTAGAGTTTAAAAAAAAATCGCCTTATCTATCCGATTCCAACGGTATCTTACGTTACTATTTCAAGAAACTTTTTGTTTGCCCGCAATTCGCGTCAGTTTTCAAGTTTTCAAGTTTTTCCGTTTTTCTAAACTTTCAAAAAAAAAAAAAAAAAAAAAAAAACCCACTTATTAATATATTTTGCCAAATTTAACGTTATTTGTGAAAATATATTAATATTTACTATTTCAAAAAAAAAAAAAAAAAAAAAAATCTTGAAGTCATTTCAAAGATTCGCCAAAGATGTTTTTTCTTTCAGTTACAAGTTTTCTCAAGGTATCGTAACCCATCTCAGTCAGAGATATGTTTGAATATAATTTCGGGTTTTAAAAAAGTGGGGGGTGGTGCGTATTTTATATTATTTCTGTTTTATAAAGAATTTTTGGTCAGAATTGAAACTTTTATGCATCTAAATGCCAAAAATTAAATACAAATTCGAGGTTCGCTTGAAAAATCAGACCGGAGAGTGGATATATCATCTCCGGTGTACGCTGCAGAAGGCAGTAGGGGGCACCCAATTCGAGAGTCGTTTGGATGGATCTTTATTTTAAAATAAAAAATAATGCAAAGTCAAGGTTGTATGTTGTCGAAAGCAGTGCTTCTGACAATATTTAGGCTCGTTTGGAAATTTTTTCGTTTAATCAAAACAAACCGTTCAGTGCGTTTTGCACGTCCAGTGTATATGCTGCTGAAGGCATTGCGCCCCCCTCCCCATCTGTAGGTTCGTTTGAAAAATTATTCGTTTAAAAGTATAAATCATTCCACATTTGATTTTAGGCGCATTTAAGGTTTTTATCATTTGCAATGCCGGATGGATTAGTAGGGTATAGCACGGAAATTTAAAACTCTTTTTTTCATAAATCTATATTTTCCCGTTCCAATTACAGCGATCATTGTATCTTCTAACTTATTTATATCTAAATTGAACTTTTTTTGCTCTGAAGCGTCTAAGGTTATATGTAATGCTAATAAGTGCTGATATTTCAATACTTTCAATTATGTGTTCTATATTAAAACAAAAAAAACCTTACAATCATCACAGTTATTTATTCAGTATGTAATTGGACACGACCGTACGATGGGGGTGCAGGGAAAGGACGCCTTTCTCAATCTTTGAAAAAATAAGAATTTTCGGACATTTATTAACAACTAGCCGCCCTTGGCGACCAGTTTGGTCTCCGTTAGATGTGTGCTAAGCATTGTACCATGTTACTTTTATCCAAAATTTAATTTACTTTCTCAATATTTCGCCAAATCAGAAGTTTCTAGTAGAGAAATAAAGAACTCAGTATTTTTATGGGTACTACTTGGTTATCCCGTCGGCCAAAAATATATCGCCAAACTATAAGATTAAATATCAATAATGGTTGATCGTAAATGTCATATTCACTTGTTTTTAAGCAAGTTACACGTGTTTACGTCATCAAGTTATTTTTATTTCGACGTTTTATTTGTATTTTTATTAATGTTATACTAATTTATTTGTTCTTTCGCTATCTAAAATAAAAATTATGTCAAATTCTAGAATTTGGCGAATGGTTTGGCGATTTATGTAATTTGGCGAAATGGGTCGACGGTATAACTAAGAAGTACCTTTTTATGCTAGCCAGGCGCAAGTGATAAATCATCAAACATTGTCTTTCCAATCGCATTTTTTCATATTTCCATAGCTGCCAACTTGTACGGATTTTTGCTACCACTAAAATTTTACAGAAATTTCTGCCTTATTTAATTATTAACATTCACTGCAATTCGGCGATTGAATTAGGCAACATTTTCTATTAAATTTTAGTGATAGCAAAAATCCGTACAAGTTGGCAGCTATGTATTTCATTAAATTCATCTAAAATATAATAATTTCACTCATTTTATTTAAAATACATAATTTTATTTCAAATGAAAATCAAATTTCAAAGTGATTGCTTAAAAGTCGCAAAGGCCAACATAGTGAACAAGATTCCAAGCCGGGACTCGAACCCGGGCCATCAGTATAGCGCACTGACGTTCTACCGACTAAACCACTTGGAACGATACCTAGCTCGGAAAATTTCTCACTATCATATGTTGGCAAGGCTACAAACGTAGCACAAGATGGAATATTTATCGTGAGCCACCGACCTGGGGCGAGCACGAAACATAGTTAAATCCAGCATCGATAGAATCTATATTAATATATGGAAATTATTCCAGAGAGAAACATTCGCCTTGCATAATGGAATAATTTCCATATATTAATATAGATTCTATCGATGCTGGATTTAACTACAAGCTGAGATATGGCAAGGGCAACATGTCAAAACAATATTGCCAAACTATTGTTTTGTTGTAGTCACAGCTAAGTATTTATCTCAGAGTGTCATTTAAATTTATTTTTTTTATTATCTTTAAATATTAGTAACAGAAAATAAAGCCTTTTGCAAAGCTTAGAAATGAATTTAAAAAATAATTATGCCTAAGGCTTTGTACGGTTTCAGTAATTTTTCTTGTAATTTTAGCAACTAAAAGAAATCTCGACACTTTTACATAAAGAAAAAAAAAATTTATACAAGACCTAAGACAAAAACAGAATGGGGAAAGAGAAAAGCTGTTATTTTTGTCATACTTGTTGAGACATGATCAAACGTGTCAAAACACGTTCTTGCTTGTTGGTTTAAAAACCACAATTTTGATCTTTCTCAAAATTATATTTGTAAGAACCAAGTCTTGTCATCTCTTAATAACTTGATTGAGGTTCTTGGCCCTTCTGGCTCATAGAAATAAACTTTGAAATCACTATGTGCGAGTCTCACTTCATTAATAATTCCTAGCTTACTTCTTATGCAAAAATGTCATTTTTCTACAGTATGAATTTTGAATGGGCTCTGAAAATTACTTGAGGCTGATGCATGGTAATATCGTATAATATTTCATTTACAGGAACATACTTATGGTAGGACCATGTTTCAGGGACTGGCAAGCAGCATTAAAATTGTGGTTTTTAAACAAACAAGCAGGAATGTGTTTTGACACGTTTGATCATGTCTCAACAAGTAGGTCAACATTAACAGCTTTTCTCTTTCCCTATTCTGTTTTTGTCTCAGGTCTTGTATAAAAATATGATTTTTCTTTATGTAAAAGTGCTGAGGTTTCTTTTAGTTACTAAAACTACAACAAAAATTACGGAAACCATAAAAAATGTATTACTTAGGAATAATTATTTTTTAAATTAATTGCTAAGCTTTGCAAAAGGGTTTATTTTCTGTTACTATTATTTAAAGATAATAAAAAAATTACTTTATATGACACTCTGAGATAAATACTTAGCTGTGACTACAACAAAACAATAGTTTGGCAGTATTATTTTGACATGTTGCCCTTGCCATAACTCAGCTTGAAGTCAAATCTCCATCCTGAAATTACTTGTGCATAACACTACCATACAATACTCTCAGGATCCCGAATTTCAGATTTTTATCTCGTGTCCCACCAGAGATATCAAAGCCTCAAAAGTGCGATTTTTGAAATTTTTGAAAAATTTGGGAATTTTTTTAGCGAAGAGAAAGAATGTCCCAGATCTGGAACTTGGCGTGTGAGTACAAGTGCTTTCAGCCTATTTGTAAAAAAAAGTATGTCATGTTGACAGTTTTCCTTGCTAGAAAAATTTCGTCTTGCAAACGGACAAATTTTGGGAAAAAACTGAAACTTTATGCCTAAATTTCACCAATAAGCATTTAGTTTCGGAAACTACTCTATTACCATATTTTTAGCCCAATGTATTCTGTACAAATTGCTGTAAACCGCACTTGAATTGGAGAAATAAACGATGAATTATTTACATTTCCGTAAACCCTTCCTGCGAGAAAATTGCTGCAGACGATGAAACAAAGATGGCCGCCATGCACAAACAAAAATTAATAAAATTAAAATAATAGTCATTTTGAACTTCCATCATGTTAGGGTTGTTGTACAAAAAATTTCAGATTTTTTAAAAATGGTCGAGCAACGAGTTAATGATCTTCTGGACCACTTGAAATGGATTGGCCCTTTCAATATCAAGGCATTGTTTTAATTTACCACGCGAAAAATAAAAAATGTAAAAAATGGTCACCTGGCATATAAAAAGCGAAGCGGACAGCCCGGAACTATTGATGACAGCCACGTGACTTAGGCTATTATTATAGAGATTATGTCCGAAATGTTATTAACAATGTCCCTTAACAAAAATTCTGCCCAGAGTACAGTACAAGATAGTACAGATAAAAAGTATTTGTTCTGCTCGGAGGTCTATATAGTCCGATAAAACACAGAATTTTTGTCCAACACATAATGGTTTCTACAGAAGTGATCATTTGTAGCAGCGCTGAAAAAGGATATTGCTTCGGCCGCCTAAAGTAGACTTTACTCTATGAGCGCAAAATTCACAGTGTTAAACCTATGATATGGAATGCCAAAACTTTCACAACGACTGATGCTTCATTTTTCCAATTAAAATTTGTTCCATAGCTGACGTCAGTCTCTTCAATCTAAAATCTCTACATAGAACAATGTAGAGATTTTACATATTCTCGTACATATTCTCACACAAGCTCTGGTTTTACATTGTTTCTCTATTCAGGGTAGAGGTCCGCACCGCCCGTACCCGGCCCAGAAAAATGAAGGCAAACTTTCAAACGAGTCGGGCCGAGCTGGCAAAATAAAGAATTTTTTTTTTTTTTTTTTTTTTTAACGGCCGGGCCGATAAAAAAATAAATTGACCGGGCCGACAAAAAAATAAATTGACCGGGCCGACAAGAAAATAAATAAATGGGCCGGGCAGACAAAAAATTAAACGGGACACCCGAGTCAATAGAAAGATTGAGCGGGCGAAAAATTTGAACGAAGCCGATAAAATATTTTTTTCAATGGATCTGACTATGAATAAGTATAATAGTGCTGAGCGAGCCGGTGCTAGTTTGACTACATCAATTCAGAAATATAACATATACAGCGTAGAGATCGGCATCGGACAGCTATATTGTACCCGGGCTCGGGCCAGGCCGGTGTGAGGCTTACATTTTTTTCTACATACTCGAGAGGGGCAAGAATTTTACTTAATTGTTCCCAGGAAGTGTCGGGCAGGCAATGTTTTGTAAAAATAGTAATAGCGATAATGAACGTTAACGTTAATGAACTGTTAACAAAATCATTGTAAATATACCTTAATAAATTACAGAGAAAATTTTTCAAAAATGTACTTTTTATTATACAGTTTGAAAAGTTATGATGCTTTTAACCCTCTTTTTTGTTCTTTTATTCTAAATTACATTTTTTTTGTGAATCTTTATTCGAATGTTAAAGTCTAAGAGTCTAAGTAATCATTAATGTTGCTGTTGTGTAACTGTCTGTTTTGGGAACACATAGTAATCTAACATTTCTTCATAAATACGTTTCTAGTATTCTTTGAAAGGATTTTAATCATATGCATTGTATATTAAGAAAAATTGGAATTTTTTGTAAAAATTGGACCGGGCTTGGGAATTCCGCTTTAATTCAGGGCCGTCTTATGCGAATCCACTTTGAAATATGCTTGCTTTAACATCAATAATATTTCAATGTGGTTCTTTTAATTGTTATCACTGACCGTTATTTAGTGTTAATTGTTTAATGTTATTAATTTGTTATTTAGTGATTAAGGTTTCTGGCCTCTTCACCAAAATAACTTTTGAGGTAGGCTGGCCGTATAAAAAATGTAATTTTAAATTTACTATGATTTACATTATTTCTGCAAATTGTGTTTAAATAGAGTTTCTGAGTCGTAGGGGACTTATGGCTATCACCGTGAGATGTATGAGCATGTGAAGACGTCTGTGAATCATAAGTCTACCGCTATTTATGGCTTGATTACCACAGGAGAAATCATTCCCAGTATTTCCGAATAGTAACTTTCATCTTATTTATGACGGAAATTCTGCTGTAAGGAGGAGATTACTATTAAAAAAAAACAGAAAAGAAAAACAGGTGGAATTTAGATCCTGTGGTAATAAAACTGTACTATGCTTTACCAGCAGTGAGATAATAGTGTTGTATGTTTTCAGTCATGTGAATTATGGCTTCTTTCATTGTTTGCAACTACATGAGGTGCGCCTATGTTTATTGACAGGTTGGTTGGTTGGTTGGTTGTATTGAGTTTTATGGCGCAAAATCCCTTTAGGGACATGCTGCGCCAAACAAAAAGCGAGTCAAGAAGAACTAATGAGATGAGATACAATGGAAATAAAAAAGCCATCTAGATGGGGTACCCATCAAGATTATTGACAGGTTGGACAGATCTAAGTCTAAACAACCGATTAGAAGACGCAGAACTATAGAATAAAAGGAAAATGTAACCTTTTAGTTTAATTCAATTAAGGATTTTTTTTTTTTTTTTTTGAAGTGTTTGCTCTTTAACTGAAATCTTTGGCGCCTTTACTACTTCGGCGCCTGTGTGCGCCGCACACTTTGCAGACTGGGTCGGCGCTTTTTACCGGTGGGGAAGAATTTTTATTTTCCTCGTTATTTTCCTCGTTCAGTTAAGTCTAAATTTTTGCGTGTAATCTTTCAAATTGTTAATCCATTATTGACTTATCTAGAGTATAATGTAACTTTTTCCTTGCGTAGATTAAATTTAAGTAAATTGCGGGTCGGGCAACTTGAAATGTCGAAAATAGCAAAGTTTTTAAAAGTTTGTTATCTTAAAACTATTTAACACACTTGTACACAGCGTTAACCTTTAACTGATGTCACAGAAATTGTCACATAACTAGTGTGAAATGGTCTGTGAGACCGCTAAAATTGAAACATGAATAAAAGACGCGATTAACTCATAGGATGATGTTTTTGTACTAAACTTTTTGTACCGGAGTGTTATAATTAAAATTCACCTATTCAAAAGTCTCTGGTGATAGTACTAAAGTTCTAAACAGAACAAAATTTCGCTAGTGTTTGTAACTAAACTGAAATTTGCAAGTTAAACTAGCAAAACTGAAAAAAGTCGTGGTCTGAGCCGGTAACATCAGTTAAAGGTTAAATAAATAGTTAGTAAACTGTAATCGCGTGAATTTTTCTTTTTAAGAAATTAAAACTCTTAATTTTTATAATTTTGTCAGTTAATTTTTATACAATACATTAATTTAATCTTAATTTGTATTAATTTTTTTATTAAAATCGTTGCACTTGCGCACGGGATAACACTCCCATAAACTAAGCCGAGTAAGCTTATTTTTGTTACTTGGAACCAGGGCCGTGCAAAGCGGGGGGCGAAGGGGGCGGCCGCCCCCGGGCGCGGAAATTGAGGGGGCGCCAAATTTTTACTACAAACCTATTTTTTCTTTCCTTTTTTTTTTTTTTTTTTTTTTTTTTGAAGAAAAGATTATATATTTACATATTGGGAATTTTATCCTAATGAAAGTACGTTCATTTTTCGTTTCAAAGTCATTGCATTGACCCTTACCCTAAACCCAAATAAAAATTTATGAATAAGGACTTCTTTCTTTTCAAAACTTGTTTTAGGTCTTTGTCTTATCCTCTTTCATTAGCTTTCTCTTTCCTGAGTCTGTAATTTTCATTCTGTGCTTGTGACAAAAACATATACTGACAAAATAGTATGGGGTTTCCTTCTGGGAATACAAAAGGGTTGCAAACTGCTATACTGTACTGTTAGATACCGGGTGTCCCAAAAAGGACTGACTGATTTTAAAATTCAGTAACTTGCAAACGGTGACAGATATTAAAAAAATTCTTGCAGGAGGGTTATGCATAAGGTCAAAAGTTTTATTACAGTGATTTTCAATTTTAGTTCGATTTACAAACAATAGATGGCGCTGTAAGCAATAGTCGCTAAATACAGGCTCGATTTTTGGTCCTTTATCTTGTTCCATGAATAAAAAGGAGATGGAAATGTATTATCCGGGCCACGAAGTACCAAAAATCGAGCCTGAATTTAGCGACTATTGCTTGCAGCGCCATCTATTGTTTGTAAATCGAACTAAAATTGAAAATCACTGTAATAAAACTTTTGACCTTATGCATAACCCTCCTGCAAGAATTTTTTTAATATCTGTCACCGTTTGCAAGTTATTGAATTTTAAAATCAGTCAGTCCTTTTTGGGACACCCGGTACATTTTTCTACTTTCATTTCCCAGACTCCCTTTGACAAAATATAAGTGCAGTTTTCTCTTATGTGATTTAGTTGTTTGGAGTTACTAAATTAAGATTAACCTTTAACTGTGATGTCACAGAAATTGTCACATAACTAGTGTGAAGCGGTCTGTGAGACCGCTCCATCGAAAGATGAATAAAAGCCGCGATTAACTCATAGGGTGTTCTTTTTGTACAAAACTTTTTGTACGGGAGTGTTAGAATTAAAATTAACTTATTCAAGAGTCTCTGGTGTTAGTACTAAAGTTCCAAACGAAACAAAATTTCAGTAGTGTTTGTAGATAAACTGAAATTTGCAAGTTAAACTATGAAAATTGAACAAAGCACCGGCCTGTGAGACCGGTAACATCAGTTAAAGGTTAAACATAAAGTTCCAAAATAAACGCGAAATATGTATTCGATAAAATTTATTTCTGTTTTTGCACTTTTCAATTTTGTGACGCATGTCACAAAGAAAAGTGTGTGTGTGTGTGGGGAGGGGGGGGGGGGGAGGGAGGCGCCAAATTGAAACTTTGCCCCGGGGGCAGTTTTCTCTTCGCACGGTGCTGCTTGGAAAACAAATGTCTGATAAATATGACCCACTGAAATATACGCATAACGTCAGGGTGTCAAATGCAAACTTCTCACAACTTTTACCGAAGGGTCTCGTGGTTTGTGAAAGAAAATCGTGTTTATATATATATATATCTGCCATTTTTCAGAAAATATGGTGAGACGTTTGCCTATGCGTGTGTGTTTTTGTGCCCAGTACCGCCACACATACATACCCATCACCACTCCTAAAGCTACGCCTATGTATTTAAATAAAACATTTTTTTTTTTTCAATAACAATACAAAAATGCCTCAAAAAGGGAGGAAAATCTGATTTTCTCTTTAATAAGAAAATCGTATTTGAAGATGATCAACTGAGGGATCAAAGTTTTATATCGTTAAATATATATTTGCATTAACTAAATAAGATCTTGAAATTTCAAATAACTGGCTGGTCATGCGGGAAAACTGCAAATCGCCGTTTTTAATAAAACTTTGAATCGAAAAGTGACTACTTTCAGCACAGTCACGAAGTCATATTTATTCACATGCCTATGAAATTAGCCGGTGTTTTATTCATACACGACAGCGTAATAATGGTCGCCCTGAGATAGCAATTCATTATATCTCAAGATGTGTGCGTGTAAGCGAATGTGTAAAAAAATTTGGCATTCTTGAACATGGATTTTTTTTTTTTTTTTTTGGGGGGGGGGGGGGGATATGGTTTTTTTATCATAACATTTGCTAATAATGAAAAGTTTTGAAAGCGTCATTTCTCTTTTCTTTGAAGTAGTGTGAATTAATTAAGCTTTACTATGAATGAAAAAAAAAATCAATTTCCTAAGTCTAAATAAACGTTTCCGACCCCTTAAATATCTTGCAGAGCTGCCAAGTCACTGCTTTTTAGGATACAAGTATCTTAGTACAAGAAATATTGTTTTATGAAATCGGAACATTCTTCGTTTTAAAAGAAAACATTTTCTTTAAGAAATACTGGTATGCAAGAAGTCTGCGACCTCGCAATTATTGAATCCTGAGATATTTTTCCCGTCACAATGTTATGACTTGTCATTATATTCACACAATTGTTTAATTATTTCGTAAGTTTAGTTATCACAGGACTGCCACAAGGATAGGCGACTATTTTTTAATTCTACATTACACCACTTTCTAAAACAAAAATTATTGACACGGTGTTCAAGAGCATTTTCAAGAGAAATATAAAAAAAATCTGTTTTGTTTAAATAGTGGTGTGAACAGAATAAAAAAATAGTCGCATGTGGCAGCACTATTATCATATAATTAAACATTACGATTATGCAATGTTTCTTACAAAACATGCTACTGGATTTTTGCACTGAAATGTTACATTACCACAAATGCTACTTACCACAGTCACAGGTTAAATACATGTGGTAAATAATGTCACACATGTTAACATATTACACACCGAGCGTAAAATTTTAACCCTCAAAAAATATCTCAATAAGAAAAAGTTACAGTGAACAGATATAATATTAAACAATCAACAATGATGGTTCAAGATTCTATATTAAAAAACATATGAAAAAGCAAATTCCCACAAAAAAGTACCGCTACTGTAACCCGTAAATATCCTGGAAGCAAAAGCATTGCCCGCACACGTTTCTTTTGCTCTCGTGAAAGTGAGTATTATGGATTTGTACTAGTTTGTTTTCAACAATTTGAGGGCGGAGTCAAATACTATGGTACAAATACAAGGGCATAGCTGCCAACTTACACAATTTTTTGTTACCAATGAAATTTTATAATTTTTTTTTTTTTTTTGTCTTATTTCATTTTTAGAAAGCGTTATATTTCGGCGATTGTTTTTGGTTAAATTTACTATTAAATTTTAGTGGTGAGAAAAATCCGTACAAGTTGGTAGCTATGCAAGGTGTTGATCATTTTCCGTTTGAGACATATTTTTATTACAGTAAATATTATTTATTCCTCATCTCGCTGTATTTTAGTAGTTTTAGCAAGTATAAATGTAAACCGGTCAAATATAAAAATAAAGTCCCCCCCCCCCCTCCCTACATACACACCTGCACAACAATGCAAATTACAGTCATTATCATACAGACATGTATAAAATATCCTTTACTATTTCATAGCTGCCAACTTTTACGCTTTCCTCTAACGACTAACATTTTATAGAAAACAACATTTTATAGAACGCAAGGCAATTCAGCTAGGGTTTTCTTATTTTACAAACTACAACAATTATTTTCTTCCACGACAAAGAAAGAAGAATACTAAACGCCTTCTTTTGTGGCGTTTTCATACTTGTTAGCAGTGTAAAATTTCTAAAGATGCATAAACTTTAAAATCCTATCTGGGCTAATAACATTTCAAAATCTTTCTAAAGTGGGCGGGGCTTCAGTTGTTTCAAAACCAGGTTCCATAGAAACAACATTTCATGTACGATTTGAGATGTGTAAAATTTCTTGATATTCTCAAATAATATATTTCATAAAGAACGGATGTATTTATTACTGACTCGAAAATAATCCCATACAAGAAAACTAGATAATTGGATATTTCAGGCATTAATAAAAAAAATAAAATAAAATAAAAGACTTTAAAATCGTAAAGTGAGCTTTTTGAGAATTCCGTGGAAGATGTTTATTAAATTACTTGATATTTTTACATGACATAATCAGATGTTATAAATTATAGGTATATCTTAAGACTCAATCTGAATTTGTGTATTTTTCCACCAAAAATTATATGCAATGAAAATATTATCCAATATCAATTCTAATATTATTTAAATAGAAATTTTACTAAAATACATACATATCTAGCTTACGTCTTCAAATCACATGTTTTAATAGTTTTAAATCTGATTGCATCCTTACATGTTATAATTTCGTGGTTCAAATTTCTGGAGTTTTGGATTTTTGTCTACAACTGAGGTAGGGTGAGGTGGGGTGGAATGGGTATAAAAATAGAAGCTTTTGAAATGATTATGGAATCATTCCTAAATGGAAAGGAATTTATAAAAAGTAATGATTCAGTGTTTACATCGCATTTATAGACATCACTTTTTCATCGTAATTGTTTTTCAAAAGATTATTTATTAACTTTAAAAAAAAGTTTTTCTGATGGCTGTTTTTATACCCATTCCACCCCATAGGGTAGAGTGGAATGGGTAAGCAAGTTTAAAAGGCATTCAAAGCAACAAATAACCCAAATTTTAGTGTATTATACATTTTATTACACATAATTATTTATTGACAATTATATTGGCCAATTCCTTTCTCATTAAATACATAATGTCCCTGATTATTAAGTGTTGGTTGGCTAAGCTTTCTGAAGGTTGTTTACTGTCGATTTCTACCTTGTCATCTTTCTTAGGAAAGGTATAGAATTTTCCTACTGATGATTTATGCAGGAATTGTACACTGTAAGTAAGAGGATCTGATGTTTCAATCACATGGGCGATAAAAAATTTTTTAGATTTTTTTAACCTAAGTATTATTTTTCTAAATTTTCCCTAAGCCTAATCATATACCCATTTCATCCAGCTTTACACTTTTAATTATAACTTTAAAATAATAAATGATTTTTCTTTCATATTTGCTTCAGTCAATAAAGGACACTACTATGTACAAACTATGCAGTAAAAAAAATTATTTTTACAATAAAATAAAAGGAGACAATAAAGTTAATGCAGCACTAAGATATGTTGACATTCCCCATGTGGCTTTTGAAATTGATTCTAAATGGACTAAATGTTGCCAATATTTTTTTCTAAACTTAAAATGAAAGTTGAATAGTTAATAAATTATATACATGATTTACAAATATTTTCTGTACACAGTAGGATTTTAATTCTGACACAAAACAGTATTGCCCATTCCACCCCACCTGACCCTATGGTGCTCTAATTTTTTTTAATTTTTTAATATCCTGTGTGTGGTGTATCTTTCTTTAGATCTCTTGGGTTTTATCATTTATTTTGATGCACGATAAGGAGCTAAATTTTGTCATTTTAGGCCTAATGCTGAAATAATTGGATGAAATAACGCATCTTCACTCTGAATTAAACCTGCAAGCTCCTCTGATGATTCTGTACGTTATTCACACTTTCTTATTTTACATATCTGGTTTCCAATGTTCATATCTTGTTCATCTTTAGAATTTTAGATTTGTTCATATATTTGTGATTTCATCTTATTTATGTATACGCATCTTCACTATGAATTAAACCTGCAAGCTCCTCTGACGATTCTGTGGGTTATTCATAGTTTCTTATTTTACAAATTCGTCTTCTATGTTCATATCTTGTTCATCTTTAGAATTTTACCATTTGTTCATATACGTGTGATTTCATCTTTATTATATACATATTTATATCCATTGTTCATTTTCTCTTCATTTTATTTATTTTTTACTATGTTTTTCAAATCTATGTTGAATGTGTTAAGGGGAATAGTTTAATTGTCAATGAATAAATTTCTTTCTATTTAAAATTTTCACAATTTTTGTTGGTAAAATGTAATTTTTTTTAATAGTTGTATATATGTATAAGGCACATTATTTTATACATACAGTTCTATATTATAGGTTTGTGGTATCCATTTTTATTGTCATTTCACAATATTGCGGTTTTTGATGATGGTATATATATATATATATATATATATATCACAAAAATAAATTAAACAGATGAGTTAAAAAGCTTTAAATAAAAATTCTGGTATACATTTTCTTAATATAAAACTTGAGTGAAATTTCCGGAGCTTCTAGTGTTAAATATCATTTTCTGTTTCAGCCAGAGCCATATTCCGAATACGTGTAGATTGTGAAAACTTCCACCAATAAAAAAGAACAGATATTTCAGTTTTATCTATCTGCGATTAAAAAAGGCGAAATTTACTATTCTTTTTTACTGGCAGAAGTTTGCACTTGTTCAAATGGATGAAACCGCTCTGATTTCAGTCCTCATATTTTTTTTTATTTCGAAGAACATTATTCTTTCCTCCTCTTGCTGATTTTTCCTCCACTCAAAAATATGTATTTAAAGACACACTCGCGCAGTTATTTTTATAACGAAATGCATGAAATTTGTATACAGAGGTTTGAAGTCATGCTATACTGGTCATCATATACGACATTTGGTTAATAAATGGAAATGCTCCTTACATGTTTCTCGTTTAGCATTTCCTGGGCTGCCACAGGCTACTACTTTTTAGTTCTATCTCGCACCATTTTTTTTCAAAATAAAAATCTTTCACATATGCATTGCCAATATCTGCAAGAGAAATATACTACAAAATTTGTATTTTAAAAATAGTGGTGCGTATTGAATATAAAAATAGCCGCCTGTAGAAGCCCTATATTTCAATATTTTTAAAAGATTCCTTTTGCCTAGGATATATTAGGTCAAAGTCTCACGTGAGAAGTTTGCACTTATTCGATTTTGGTTACAGTTTCATTTTGATAACAATTTACATTTCGGAACCAACCCGGAACTTTTTCCGAAATTGAAAGTGTCGTCAGAATAAAACTGCAAGAGTTGAAAGCTACAACAATAGATTTCGACTCCAGATATCCTATGCAAAAAGGATCACTTAACCATATTGAAATTCGAAGGAGAATTTCGTAAACTTTTCCATTTGTTTAATGTTAGCGAGTGAAATTCGTATGCTGACCAGTGTAGAGGCTCTCAAAAAACTCAGTTAAAATTATTGAAATGCAAACGAAAATTTGAAAAAAATGCTACTCTTAACCCTTAAATGCCTGGTGTTGCTTTTCGGCAACATACCCAATTTAGGCTCTAAAATACCATTAGAATAATATTGAAGCTATAATACCTAATGTTGCCAATAAAATACATTATGAAGATATTATTAAATCAATTTTCAACATGTAGATGGCAACAATTGTGTTGTTTAAGAATAAAGATAAATTTATTTTTTCAATTGTTGCTACTTGTTCTTTTTGTTTTGTTTGGAAGCTTGCGAAATACCCAATTTTGACCTGCAGTGAGCAAGTAAAATTTATTTCTTATTATAGTTCCTAACATTCTTGTGTGTTTAATATTATAGAATTTTATGAAGGGAAATTATTTTTTCAATTAAACACCAGTATTGCCGATTAGTAACAAACTGTTTTTTAGCCGAAAACTATACTTAAAACAAAATATGATTTTTTTAAAGTATTTTTTCCCATGATTTATTTAAAAAATGAAAGCCGAAAAACATTATTACAATGATTTTTGAAAAATCAGGCATTTAAGGGTTAAGGTGGTTCTCAAAAAAATATTTTTCTTTCCCTTTCTCTACAACGCAAAACTTATACATGCTTTCTGGGTCATTTTTAAACACAAAATCAAGACACATGTAGGCATTATTATTGAAGTGATTTGTAATTAACAGCTTCTAAATCTATATATATTTTTTAATTTATCGATAAATGATGTTAATCGTGAGTTATAAGCGATTGGTTGTCTCTTTTCATCAGTAGCGAGTCTAAAAATTATGCTCAAAGTGACAACTTTTACAGGTTTTACGGAATGATCTGCCTTTACCGAAAAATGGGGGGGGGGGGGGGTTCCATTGCAAAATTTCTGAATAAAAATACCTGCCAATTTTATGAGTTTCTGAACAAAAAAAAGCTAAAACTTGTGGAAAAAAGCAGCATTACTTCTCATTTGAGAACAATCTTAAATGTAATATATGAAATAATGATAAATTCTATTGAATTATACATTATTATTCAGTTTGAAAAAAAAATGGCTATGAAAAATTTATATAGAAAAGGCATCTTCACGCCACAAAATCAGAAAAACTACAAGTTTAATTTCGGTATGAAATAACTAGCGTCTCTGTGCAACAATTGGAACAAAATGTTCTTACGCAAAAGATGAAGCTAATCTGCCTAAGCCATAGCTGCCAACTTTTACGCTTTTTTCTCACCACTAAAATTTAAAAGAAGTTCTTTCTTTATTAAATGGTAGATTTCGGTGATTAAATAACGCAAAAATGTGTATTAAATTTTACTGGTAAGAAAAAGTTGGCAGCTATGCCTAAGCGTTATTTTTGCCTTTCAATTAATCTAGAATACCTAAATAAGAAACATTCCATGCCTATATTTTTTGAGTAAAAAGATAGAAAAGTATCAATAATGATAGTACCCACTAACATAGTTCTTAAACGTCGGAGAAAACTATGAAATAAAGTAAAACTTAATATATTCTCATTAAAGCATATATGGAAGGTAGAGGAAAATTAACTGAAAACCACTATTTATTTACAGAATTTTTTCTTATGAATTTTGAATGCTATTTTGGCAGCAAGATGGGATATTGGAGCTTATTCGTGGAAATAAACCCGATGTTCCCATCTTGTTTCAAAAAAAAAAGTTTTAATAATGAGGTTAAGGGGGTCCGGGACACATTGTAAGATAATTTTTATTTTTTGAGTTAAAATTTTCAATTCTTTTATGTTGGTTAACCATATAATTTGTAAACAAAATCACATGGTAAAACTTCATGACTTTTTTTTTAATTTTAAATTTAAAATTTATTAAAAAAGTGTGGTAATTTAAAATCGTTATGACTAGAAATAGTATTAGTAGAATTTCAATTTTTTATCAATCAAATAAACTGAATTATATAAGCTTTAATTTAGATTCAGCATTTAACATAGTTCTTAAACGTCGGAGAAAACTATGAAATAAAGTAAAACTTAATATATTCTCATTAAAGCATATATAGAAGGTAGAGGAAAATTAACTGAAAACCACTATTTATTTACAGAATTTTTTCTTATGAATTTTGAATGCTATTTTGGCAGCAAGATGGGATATTGGAGCTTATTCGTGGAAATAAACCCGATGTTCCCATCTTGTTTAAAAAAAAAAGTTTTAATAATGAGGTTAAGGGGGTCCGGGACACATTGTAAGATAATTTTTATTTTTTGAGTTAAAATTTTCAATTCTTTTATGTTGGTTAACCATATAATTTGTAAACAAAATCACATGGTAAAACTTCATGACTTTTTTTTTTAATTTTAAATTTAAAATTTATTAAAAAAGTGTGGTAATTTAAAATCGTTATGACTAGAAATAGTATTAGTAGAATTTCAATTTTTTATCAATCAAATAAACTGAATTATATAAGCTTTAATTTAGATTCAGCATTTAAAAAAGTTTAAAAATATTTAAAGTAAAAATTAAAGAAAAATTAATGTAACTTAAAAAAAAAAATCATATCTTCAAAAGTAAATATTTATTTTTCAAATTTGCTGAATCAAAATTAAAGTAAACTAATTGAAAAAGACATGTTCCAAGTTTTAACCATAATATCTATAACGGTTCTTATAACAATTTAAACACGAGAAGTGATGAAAAAACCTATCAAGAAGAAAAACGGATTTTCACAAGAAGTCGTTTGCATGACAACCATTGCTTTGAAAGCAAACCAAAATGAAATTAAAAAATAAAGCAATTTAACAAATTACAACGACCATTTGGAAAATGATTTTTTCAAAGACTAAAATTTAAGACACAAAAAATCGCACGGAGTTAATCATACATTACGTACGCCATGAATTAAACATTAATAGTGTTATTACACGTAAAAATTGCAAGCGACTCCTCAGATTTCCTGAAACTTACGTATTATCCAAGCATTTCATTGGCTGTTCGGGAAAAGGCTTTTCTATCGTCAGATTTCCAAGAAATCTGACGACCCATTTTAAATGAAATTTCATTCTTAAACTTCTAAACATCCCACAATATTACTTTTTACACCGTCGTATACAGAAAAAAATTTACTTTTAAATGCAATTTGTTTGAAAGCTGTATCTCAATTTCTTTCTGAGTTATTAATTTTTTTTTTTTTGTAGTTTTTTTTTTACTTTTTTGTCATAGTGCCAACAGAAGTATCCATCTCTGTTGAAAGTAAAGGGAAATACAGATTACTGTATAGACCAACAAGAAAACGAATAAAATGCGGATTCAACCAATAAAAACCTTCAGATATGCTTTTGATTTCCTACCCTGACGAGGACAATAACCATTTTTCCAAATGGTTAAAAATTAATATGTTCTGTTCTGTTCTAATAAGGATATAAATATGATTTAAGAGTCGTTTTAAGCAGAAAAAAGAGACTGTTTTGCTGCAATAAAATACTTTTAGAAAATTTGAAGATTTTTGTGTAAATTCGAACCCCCGTAAGTAACCCAAATTTTTCAGCTCTCCCCACTAGTGGGCTAGCCAGTTAGTATTTGCTAATTGATGTTTATCTAAATAAATAAGCATAAAATCTATAGCAATACAAACTTAAAAAATAATAAAGTAAAATTAAAAAAAAAATGGATCGCTAGATATCGGGAAAAAATCCGTTTGAGGCACATTGTTCCTCTTAGCATAGTTTCATGGTAGCCTCTCCTTAAATCGTGCCAGTGGAAAGGCCAAAAACAAAAAAAATCGTGATATGTACCATTTCCCGATATATTGATTGCACTAACGTTAAGCAATATGATAATCTACAATGAATTATTTTATATTTTTGTCTAAAACAATAGTTTATACACATATTCCAAGTTCTTTTTTTAAAAATTAATGGTAAAGAATGACATTTATTGTAAGTTAAATGTTATAACGTTACTTAAAAGTGCAGTTTCGAGAGGGATTTTTTTTTTTTTGGGGGGGGGGGGGGTAGGAAACACTCGAAAAAAGAGCGATATATAAAAATGAGCGAATGTTGTATTTCTTTCTTTGGGACTGTGGAAATTTTCCGTTGTGGACCAGTTCTATACACGCACACAGGTAACGGTAATTTTGTTCCAGTATATTGAGTAGCACTATTTCCGTACACTTCCCTTTGCCTTATGTAATCACAGAATTCTGCGACTATGTAAGGCGAAGATTATTACACGAAAATAGTGGTACTCAAAATACCGGAATACCATCACGCTTGTGCATATTGCATTTAAATATATTATTTATTTATTTAAAATCTAGAACGATTTCAAAAGACATTTTCCGGATCAGACCGGATATAGAGGGCTGAATTCAAGCTGTTTTGAAGGGTTTTTTGGAAGAAAGATAAATATTAAAAAGTCCTTCCGGCCAGTGCCGGGAGGAAGAGGTAGCTTTCATATTCCTTATTTTTAAAAAGCAAGCTTATATTATTCAAACACACGAAGTTCAATTTAGTGTGAACCGATTACAGAAGATTCAATACTAATTTTCACCAGTACTAAATCATTATGATTCAGAATTTCGCGAAATGAGTCAGCTTTATCCATAAGCTGCTTTTATTTAAAGTAACTTATATTTGGTTGCCAAATTCGGCGATATCTTGAAGTGCCTGCCATTTTAAGACAACATGGTGGACGAGGCTAACTAGTGAACTTGGTCGAGACCTTAGTAATTCCTGTGCACATGCTCACTCACATCGGAATCAGTTGATATACAGGAGTGCTGTCGCAGGCAAAAAATCAGATTTTTCAAAATGTCACCCACATAAAGAAATTCAAACTGCTAAATCTGAGCCATTTTTTAAGATAAAGACAAAACAAAAAATGCTGCGGAATCCTTATATCAAGGTCAAATACTTAAGAAAGAAATCTTTTTCAATTTCAAATTTTTTTGCATTTCACTTTAAATATAATTTTTTCTAAATTTAATGGCCGCCATTTGAAACAAAATGGCGGATGAGGCTAGTCAGCGATCTTGGTCAAGACATTGCTACATACTATGCACATGCCTTCTTACATCCAAATAGGTTAATAAATACGTATGGTATAGCGTGACAAATGTCAGATAGTTTCAAAATGTCAGTCATGCTAGAAATTCAAAGTGCTATAACTCAACCATTTTTTAAGATATAGGCGAAACAAAAACTGCTCCGGAATCTTTGTATCAAGGTCCAACACATAAAAAATCTTTTTCATTTTCCAATTTTTTGATACCTCATTTTAAATTTTAAATTAAAAAAAAAAATTAAATGTTCCCTTTTGAAACAAGATGGCGAAGTAAGTTGGCCAACGAACTCGGTCGAGACATTGGTATGTACTATGTACACACAAGTTACATCCAAATCGGTTCATAAATACGCCTGTTATTGCATGACAAAAATCAGGTCGTTTCAAAATATCAGCCACAATAGAAATTCAAAATGCTATAACTCAGTCATTTTTTTAGATATAGACAAAACAAAAACATTTCCGGAATCTTTGTATTAAGGTCAAACACATAAGAAATAATCTTTTTCATTTTTAAATTTTTTGGGACTTTATTTTAAATTTTAAATTTTTGATTTTTTTTAAATGGCCGCCATTTTGAAACAAGATGGCGGATGAAGCTGGCCAACGAACTCGGTCGAGACATTTGTATGTACTATGTACACACGAAGGTACATCCATATCGGTTCATAAATACGCCTGTTATCGCATGACAAATATCAGGACGTTTCAAAATGCCAGCTACCCTAGAAATTCAAAGTGCTATAACTCAGCCATTTTTTAAGATATAGACAAAACAAAAACTGCTCCGGAATCTTTGTATCAAGGTCGAATACGTAAGAAAAAAATATTTTTCCATTTTCAATTTTTTGGTACCACATTTCAAATTTTAATTTTTTTTTTAATTTAAATGGCCGCCAATTTGAAACAAGATGGCGGATGAAGCTGGCCAACGAACTCGGTCGAGACATTGGTATGTACTATGTACATACGAAGATACATCCATATCGGTTCATAAATACGCCTGTTATCGCATGACAGATCTCAGGACCTTTCAAAATGTCAGCTACCTTAGAAATTCAAAGTGCTATAACTCAGCCATTTTTTAAGATATAGACAAAACAAAAACTGCTCCGGAATCTTTGTATCGAGGTCAAATACATAAGAAAAAAAATATTTTTCCATTTTCAATTTCTTGGAACTACATTTCAAATTTTAAATTTTTAAAAAATGTTTAAATGGTCACCATTTTGAAACAATATGGCGGATGAAGCTGGCCAACGAACTCGGTCGAGACATTGGTATATACTATGTACTGATTTACCGTAAGGAGAAAAACCCTGAGAGGGGTTGCTTCTTCAGAAGATACCAACTACGAGAGGTGGGTTGGAATCGGAGGAGGTCACAGTTTTGGCGCGATTAGCATTCGTTTGATGCTCTCCTTTTTTTCTATTTTCTCTTTTCGACAACGCGAATATATCGAATTTAATAATACTAGGGGATCGTACCCGGGTTCTCAGAGTTACAGAGTATAGGAGAAAACCATTTTTTTCTAATATTAATAAGTCTAACACTTTTATTACATGTACTATATTTTTAAGTTTGCCCACTAATACCGAAATGCATTTTTATCTGAGGAATGTTATTATGCAATCAAATAAAGTTCCGAAATTTATTAAAGATTGTGCTACGTACGACAGTCTTTTTGATTCTGACCTTTTCAGTGCTTTAAGCGAGTAGTTGAACTACATGCCTGTTAAATTTGTATTTTTTTTATATTAACAATCTAGCTACTTTCTGTCACATTCCTGAATTAGTGTTTAGATCCAAACGACAGTAAAGGTGCCTTTTTTTTACTTAGGGGCAAGACGGGCATATTTTTGGGGGAGGGGCAAATGAAGATATTTCTTAAACCAAAATATCAATTTTGGTTTAAGGGTGTTCTCAAATCCAAAAGGGCAACTTTATCACATAAGTTTTAATTCATTTTTGTTCGGAAATGCATGAAACTAGCAGTAGTTGTTGGTTAGAAACTATGTAATCGAGCTGTTTTTTCCGTTTTTTTCAAACGCAATAGATCTTTCAGAAAATAGTGTCAAAATGGACGTTTTTAAACCGAATTTCCGCGCGAAAGTAAAATAACACTCAAGAAAGGTGGGAAAACGTGTTTGTCACGTGATCGAAATCGCTTTTAACTCAATAGGTAATTTATTGATCAAAAAATGGAAAACACAGTTCAATTCCAAATCGCTTCCATGGCCAGGCTTTCCAATCTTATATCTTTCCGTTAAAAAATGAATTTGTAAATGTGTCAGAACGTTTTGTGCTTGTTGAGCAGAGCAGTTAAGAACAGCGTTAAGATCAAAATTGGTCAAAATAAGATTTTGTTTGGTCAATGGCCTGAAATTGCTTAGGGGAAACTCAGAAAAAAAAATGAATGCCTTCTTAACAATGGAAAAAAAATCATAAATTGCGTATATGTTTTATAGAATAAATATGCTATGGATGTAAAAACTTTAGCAGTAGCTAAATTATAAATTTATTGTTCGGGAAAGAAATGTGCAAGAGTTACACGATTCCCAAACAAACATCCATTAAATAATAATAATAATTTTACCAAAAAGGAATTCATTTTTCAGACAAATATCATAATGATCGAACCGAGTCATTTACGGTGTAAAATGCACTCCGGCGCGACAATTTCTTTAGGAGTTTTTGAAATGTGGACGGACTTTGGGGACTCTGAACAATTTATTTTATTATTATGCTAAGAAAAACTACTCTTTTTAACAAGTCCTATGGTGTAAACAGCACTTCGATAGACAATTTGTTATTTAAAAAATAAATTTTTAAAGTTGTAATGAAATTTTAGCACATTCGGTACTAAAAAGATATAGAAGAAAATTTTGAGACAATTGTTGCGTACTCTCTTAAAACGAATGAGTGGATTTGGTTTCTCAGAAAAGAGCTCTAACTTATTGGATCGCATTTGAGCTGATTTTTAAGTGTTTCACTCATCTTGATTTGAGATGTTATTTTTCTAATGTACTCCGGAAAATCGAACACTAAACAACTCAACTCGATAAAAAAAGCAATCATTACCGAGTTCGTTCCAGACTTCGAGTAATCGTAATCGTGTAATCGTAGTCAATTATAATCGATTACAAAATCTGTATAATCGCATTGTAATCGTAAATTTTGGTTTCGAAATAATCACAATATAAATCATAATCGCGAGATTTCACTCTGATTACAATCATAAACTAATCGTAATCGCGGTGTGATATAATCGCAATGTAATCTGTATCGAAAAGCTCTGTAATTGTAATCTCCCACAAATATACGATTACGTTCTATGATTACATCTTTTTTTTTCTTCCTTTCGGCCCATCCCTAAAATATTTGGTTAGCTAAACATTGTAACGTTTGCAGCTCATTAAATCGCCCTAAAGTGAAAGTGAGAAGAGGTAAGCGATCATGAGGGGGCAGTAGCCTTTAATGGGCAAAAAGTGAAACAGAAATTATACCGTAACCGTACACTGTATACAGTATGGACATAGAAATAGTATTATTTGGTTTGACTTCGTTAAAGATATGGCTCGAGATATGGTCATTCCAGGGGTCTCGGTTTGTGAGTTACTGACGTGGGATATCAGATCACTTTAACACTATACACCAGTGTTTCCCAACCTTTGATTGCCCACGCCCCACCGAAGCATCTGAAAAATCACGACCCCCCCCCCCCCCCCAACACACACACACACCTCACACACACACACACACCTCACACACACACACACACCTCACACAAATATTCTGTAACTTATATCTCTTATTATTCGAAAATAGAATTGTATTCACCTGAAGGAAGCCTAACACTGTTTTAACTATATATTTCACATTTCTTAACATATCATAGAGCTGAATTTTCTTCCACAAATGTGTTTTTAGTATAATTTTATAAATGTAATTAAGGCTATAAATCTTCACTTTTGTGCCAAAATAGATTTGTTGTGCCTTCCCAACTTACCTGAATGTTTAACAAAAGTGTTATATGCCTATATTTTTACTGTCCCAAAATGACAAAAGAGACTCTCATATTTAGTATTAAAATTTAAAACGATGACACATTTTACTTTGAATTTTAGTAACTTACTGAAAGTTGTTGGAAAATCTTTGGCCACCAAATTTTCTTTCTATGGATAACAAAGTACACAAGAAGCATTTCAAGGTTCTGACCTTTATCAAGTTTAAGTAGACATTATTCCCCATCAAAACATATTTATCCTTTTCCCTTTCTAATTATCGTTAATTAACTGCCATGTATTATGACATTTTCAAATTTAAATTGAATATGTTATACATTGATTTACCATGTAGGAGGCCTGCACTACAGCCATAGTTATTTACAATTTATACATTTTCTTATTTAATGCTATTAAAAATTTAAAAATTTTATAAAGTTGTTAGTACCACATTTAGTTATTTCAATTATTTTTTATATTAAATGTGTTAAAGACAATAAGATTTAAGTATACTCTTAAGTAATTTCAAGTGTAGAAGTTTCTTTATGTTACATACAGAAGAATAGATAGAAAAAAATAGATCATTCGATAAATAAATTTGAAAAATTGTAAAATACATTAGTAGCCAGAAAAGTTATAGAAATTTTTAAATATAAAAAAAGGGGGGGGGGCAGAAGGCATAGTAAAAAAAAATTGCTCATATAATTATTCTGGTATTGATTCCATTTTAACATTTTGATTTTAAGTTTTTTAAACGTTCAAAAAAAATACCTATTTATTTTTTAATTCTGCATGTTTTACTTTTACTTTAGTCTAAAACCTAACTTTTCTAAAAAAAAAGGTGAGCGAAGGCTGAGTTACAAATTTGAAATTGCCCCCCTAAAGAATCAAATGTCCCCCCGGTGGGGCGTGCGCCCCACGTTGGGAATTATTGCTATACACTATAATATTCCTTCAAATGTGGGAATCTGAGACTAATGGGATCTGAGAATGAAGGGGGGGAAAAGAATGTTTAAACAGCATACGACAATTTATCTAACAACGCATTTTCATTTTTAACATCTTAGTGGGTGTTTATCGTTTAAGTTTTCAGTGTTCTAGAAATTTCTAAGAGAAATAGTAAAAAAAGCTATTTAACTGAATCGGGATAAGATTTAAATGAAAAAGGCGGGAAAGTTTTGAAATGTAAATGTAAAGTGTGCTTGTCAGATGTTCGGGTATCCACAAAAACGAAATTCAACTTGAACACCCACATGAGGTAATGTTTTTTTTAATATATATGTATACTGTATAAATTTAGTTTAGAAATATTGCATATTTATATCTTGTATCTGTTGGTAAAAGAAGCCACCTCATATATACGCAATAGTAATGCGCGCTAATATTTAGATAAATAAATAAATATGATTCTGGGCAATTTATGATAAAACAATTGAATATAATAATATAGGTAATTTCTTACCTTTATCTTTCTTCAACAGCATTCCTCAGTTCACAGCTTAGCACACATTTATATCCAGTAAGATGTATCCTTTTGCACGGAATTCTTAAAGATTTTTTTTTCGGCACTATAGTATTAAAATAAAAAATTGTGGTTAATATATATGTTTTTTTTTAATTAAATCCACTCCTGAGACTTGGTTTCTGTGCTTATAGAAAAATTATATTAAAACGTTATCTTACAGATTTAAGTTAAACTTTTACATTCTGCTGCTTTTTGCAGCAACAGTTTTAAACATTACAGGCTTTTTTATTGCAATTTACAGAACAGCTGAATTAATAATAAAAATGTTTTTTTAGTCCTTTATAGTTCGATGACGTGGAACTCTTGCATCATGCGTGGGTTGACGTAAACATATTTTATTTTTGAATGTGATCGTTCATTTTAAATAGTATAATTTAGGAAATATAAAAAGAGTTTGTTGATTTCACAATGATTGATTCCTACCTGATCTATTTATTTAAGTATGAAAATGTTTTTGTCCTTGAAGATTATTGATTTGTTTTCCTGTTTCGAAATCAATTTATTTGTATCTGAGAGGGTTATAAATCTATCACCCTTCCTTAACCATCTCAGATGCATCCTGTATTAGTTGCAGGGATTCTCGGTGTTTCAGAAATTGAGGTTTGACCAGTGGTTTGGTCAAACAATCTGCTATCATGTCTTGTGTCGGGCAATAACGAAGATCTAGTATACCGTCTTCTTTCATCCCTCTTATCGCATAATAACGCACGTCAATATGTTTTGTGCGTTTTGAGAATTTTTCATTCTCCACTATCTTTATACAGCTCTGGTTATCTTCGTACAGCAACACTGGTAAATTTTGTTTTAGGTCTAAATCGGCTAATAGTTTGATAAGCCAGGCAATTTCCTGTCCTGCGCTAGCTGCCGAAACAAATTCAGCTTCCGCTGATGATTAGGCTATACAATTTTGTCGTTTGGTGTACCAATGTATGGGACTATTTCCCAGCATGAATATGTTGCCTGTTGTCGATTTCCTCGTTCTTGTGTCCCCCGCCCAGTCAGAGTCAGAAAAACCGATGAGTTGTGGTTCGTGATGTGTGTTTAATGTTAGATTAAGGTTTTTCGTGATATTTAGATAAATAATTATTCGTTTCACAGCGTTCCAATCTTTTAATCATGGAGTTTCACACCTTCTGCTGAGGATGTTAACTGCGGCTGATATATCTGGGCGTGTAGTGGTTCCTATGTACAACAATGATCCGATCGCTTGTCTGAATTTCGTGTTATTGGGCATCAAATTTTCTTCATCCTCTAATTTGTGAAAACCAGCATCCATGGGAGTGCTTACAGGTTTTGCGGTTTCTAAATTAAATTTTCTTGCGAGTTCTTCTGTTTTTAATCTTTGATTCAATTTGTACCCGTTTTCAGTTTTTTTTTTATTTCCATGCCTAAATAGTGAGATACTTCCCCAAGGTCCTTTAATTCGTATTCTTGCTTTAAAGCTTTTATTATTTTTTTCAATTGTTTCATTTTCGCCTCCTATCTAAATATCATCAACATACACTATTATGTAAGTCGTAATGTTGTTTTCTTTTCGTGTGTATAGGCATGTGTCCACGGTGCTTTGTTGAAAATTTAGTCTTTTTAAAGATTGTTCGATTCTTTTATTCCAAGTTCTGGCTGCCTGTTTGAGTCCGTAGATTGATCTTTTTAATTTGCATACTTTATTTTCGGAATTTTTCTCAATGTAGCCCTCCGGTTGTTTCATATATACTTCGTTTTCTAATTCACCGTAGAGAAAGGCTGTGTCGATGTCAATGTGTCTCACGCTCAACTTCTTATATGCGGCTGCTGTCAAAAATGTTCTGACGGTTGTTTGTGACACTACTGGGGCGAAAGTCTCGTCATAGTTTTCCCCATGTTTTTGACTAAAACCTTTGGCTACGAAACGTGCTTTGTACTTTTGAGAGTTCTCATAACTGTCTAATTTCCTTTTGAATGTCCATTTGCAACCTATAACCTTTTTGTTAGGTGGAGGATCCACTAATTCCCATGTGTTGTGCTTTCTCAGCGAATTGATTTCCGCTTGTGTGGCTTTAAGCCAATTTTCTTTTTCTGTGGGATTATTTATTTCCAGTATTTTATTCCAGCTAGTGGGTTCTATCATATCATTATTTTTTATATAACAGACATATCTGTCTGGTGGTACCCCCCCTGTTCGATCTTTCAGATCTTCTCGGTTCATTGGTCGGTTGTTTGGACGTGGTTGGTTCTTCGGTTGTGTTGTTTATCTCTGTTTCAATGTAATTTTTGTCCTCATACGAGTTTTCTGTCTCTTTACTTTCTTTTAGGTTAATTTTGCTATTTTCTATAAATTTCACTGTTCTCCCAATTACAATTTTATTTTCTTTAGTGTATACGCGATATCCTTTTGAGTTGTTATCGTATCCTACAAAAATCCCTTCTTGAGCACTCTCGTCCAATTTTCCTCGATGTTGTTTATTCACGTATACGTAAGCTTTGCACCCGAATGTTCGCAAATAGTGTAAATTCGGTTTGCGATTAAACAATAGCTCCAATGGGGTTTTATTTGTTGATCTTGTTGGTAAGCGATTCTGTAAATGATTCGCGGTGTTAATTGCTTCTCCCCAAAATCTTTGTGGTAGATCCGCTTCTCTGATTAGGCTCTTAGTCATGTCTAATAGCGACCTATTTTTTCTTTCCGCAATGCCATTTTGGCTCGGGCAATACGGCACGGTTATTTGATGTTTAATGCCCCTTTTTCTTAGGTAATCCTCTATCCCTCTATTTATGTACTCTCCTCCGTCGTCGGATCTTATTGCTTTCGGATATTTCCCAAACTGGTTTCGAACCATAGCTATGTAGCCGATTAGTTTATCCTATACTTCATCTTTATGTTTTAATAAGTATATTACAGTAAATCTAGAGTAGTCGTCAATGAATGTTACAAACATTGTTTTACCACCTATTGTGGGTGTTCCTATCGCTGTGCATACGTCCGTGTGCACTAGAACGAGTACTCCACCTGTTTTGTTTCTATACACTGTTTTGGGATAGGGAGCATCGCTTGTTTTTGTTTGTATGCACGTTTCGCATGTTGTTCCATGATTGCAATTATTTAGTTTTATGCCATAGGCTAAATCGTCTTTGACCATTTCCTTTATGGAATTATAATTTCTATGCCCTAGGCGTTTGTGCCAAAGTTCCAGGCAATCTTTTTTTTGCATTCATGTGCCATGTTTACTATATTCCTATCTGTATTTTCTAATAATTCAACTTCGTATAGGTTATTTTTCATTTTTGCCTCCAAATAGATTTTCCCATTTCGGGACAGCGTGCATTGATGTTTATCAAATAATAATTTATACCCATTCTTTGTGGCTTTACTGACTGAAATTAAATTAGATTCTAGCTCAGGTACATATAACTCTCCGTCTCCTTTCAACGTAATTTTATTTATGCCTCCATCGTATGTTTTCGTCGTGAATGTAGTTTCTCCGGTACCTAGCGAGTTTAGAGTTTTGCCGTTGGCAATTATGACCGTTGTTTTTTCGGTGTCATTTAATTTAGTAAGCTCATCTTTATTGTTTAGGATATGTGAAGATGAACCAGAATCAATGATCCATGTTTGTTTTCCTGCTTTGTCTATTAGAAAGTCTGCGTCGCTGCTTTGATCTGGTTTTGTTTCCCTATAATTTCTCTTGTTTACTGATTCACGGTCAGTGTTTCCTATCTGGTTATCCGATTGCTGATAACATAACGATGATGAGTAATGTTTATTTTTGTCTGTTTGGTGTTGTTTTTGTGTATTTGGGTGATTATTTCGGTTTTTCAAATGCCAACATTCTCTGTACGTGTGATTTCTCAATTTACAATATGTGCACTGTTTTTCTTTTTTTAAATTATCATTTGGAAATATTTTCTGCGTTTTAAACGCTTTTGTTGAATTTTCACCCTGGTCTGCGTTCTCAACCCTTCTATTGTACTCATCTGTTAATTTACTTCTAATAAATTGTGGTGTAAGCTCGTCCTCATTTCGCGATTCAAGGGCAGGGATTAAAGTATTATAACTAGGGGGTAGCGAACACAGCAATAAAGCTGAAAGATGGGTGTCGCTTATTGTTTCCCCGATTGCTGAGAGTTTGTCATTTAATTCTAGAATATATGTTATGTGTTTGATTAAGTTACCGTTTTCTTGGAGCTTGGCTCCATAAAGCTTTCTTAACAAAAATAATTTACTAGACAAGTTCGCCCTTTTGTGTATCGTTTAAGTGCGTTCCAAGTGTCCCTGGCTGTGTTAAGCCCCTTTACATGGACTATTTGTGAGTCATCTATTGACTGGTTAATTATAGCTCTAGCCTTCCTGTCTTTTTTTTCCCAGTCGGTTATGATTGGCGTGGGCCTATCTTCGGTAATGACATCGAATAAATCCTCTTGGATTAATAACATCTCCGTTTTAAATTTCCACGTACTGTAGTTACTAGCGTTAAGTCTTTCAACCAGCTGGATTTCGCGTGATGCGGCCATTTTCTTAGTAAATTAGGTTTTGTTTGTGAGAGGAATTGCTGTTATTTTATTTTATATAAAACTTCTTATATGTGTTTAGTTTTCTTCAATTCTTTAACAATTACGATCATAAACTTCTTACAATCATACATAATTTCTTACAATCATAATTTAATCGTAATCGCGGTGTGATATAATCGCAATGTAACCTGTATCGAAAAGCTCTGTAATTGTAATCTCCCACAAATATACGATTACGTTCTATGATTACATCTTTTTTTTTCTTCCTTTTGGCCCATCCCTAAAATCTTTGGTTAGCTAAACATTGTAACGTTTTCAGCTCATTAAATTGCCCCTAAAGTGAAAGTGAGAAGAGGTAAGAGATCACGAGGGGGCAGTAGCCTTTAATGGGCAAAAAGTGAAACAGAAATTATACCATAACCGTACTCTGGATACAGTATGGACATAGAAATAGTATTATTTGGTTTGACTTCGTTAAAGATATGGCTCAAGATATGGTCATTCCAGGGGTCTCGGTTTGTGAGTTACTGACGTGGGATATCAGATCACTTCAACACTATACACTATAATCCTCCTTCAAATGTGGGAATCTGAGACTAATGGGATCTGAGAATGAAGGGGGGGGGGGGTGGAAAGAATGTTTAAACAGCATACGACAATTTATCTAACAACGCATTTTTATTTTTAACATCTTAGTGGGTGTTTATCGTTTAAGTTTTCAGTGTTCTAGAAATTTCTAAGAGAAATAGCAAAAAAAAGCTATTTAACTGAATCGGGATAAGATTTAAATGAAAAAGGCGGGAAAGTTTTGAAATGTAAATGTAAAGTGTGCTTGTCAGATGTTTGGGTATCCATAAAAACGAAATCCAACTTCAACACCCACATGAGGTAATTTTTTTTTTTTTAATATATATGTGTATTGTATAAATTTAGTTTAGAAATATTGCATATTTATATCTTGTATCGGTTGGCAAAAGAAGCCACCTCATATATACGCAGTAGTAATGCGTGCTAATATTTAGATAAATAAATAAATATGATTCTGGCCTGTTTATGATAAAACAATTGAATATAATAATATAGGTAATTTCTTACCTTTATCTTTCTTCAACAGCATTCCTCAGTTCACAGCTTGACACAAATTTAAATCCAGTAAGATGTATCCTTTAGCACGGAATTCTTAAAGATTTTTTTTTCTGCACTACAGTATTAAAATAAAAAATTGTGGTTAATATATATGTTTTTTTTTAAATTAAATCCACTCCTGAGACTTGGTTTCTTTGCTTATAGAAAAATTATATTAAAACGTTATCTTACAGATTTAAGTTATACTTTTACATTCTGCTGATTTTTGCAGCAACAGTTTTAAACATTACATGCTTTCTTATTGCAATTTACAGAACAACTGAATTAATAATAAAAATGTTTTTTTAGTCCTTTATAGTTCGATGACGTGGAACTCTTGCATCATGCGTGGGTTGACGTAAACATATTTTATTTTTGAATGAGATCGTTCATTTTAAATAGTATAATTTAGGAAATATAAAAAGAGTTTGTTGATTTCACAATGATTGATTCCTACTTGATCTATTTATTTAAGTATCAAAATGTTTTTGTCCTTGAAGATTATAGATTTGGTTTCCTGTTTAGAAATCAATTTATTCGTATCTGAGAGGGTTATGAATCCATCAGTATCTTCTTTTAAAATTGTAGTGAAGAGTATTTTTTATATTTAATCAACAGTATAGTGTTTTTAATCATAAGTATGAAATTATCTGTTTATTCAAAATTTACATTTTAATATATCTGGATAAAATACACATATAGATAAATTTTCTTAGTTACAGCACTAGTAATAAAAGGTGGTTTGTTTATATATGTTTAATTTTAACAGAATCAAAAGAAAAAAGAAAGTAAGTCTCTTTTGTCAATAAATATAGGGCGTATGCAGAACTTCGTTAAGGGGTGGAGGACAATGGTACCTAGTTAATGGTACATTCTCTTAGCATATGCGCCGGCAAGGGGAAAAACACAGTTCAATTACTCCTCCCTGAATTTTGAAATGTAACTAAATTTCCTTTATCTCTGATAATATTGGGTTTGCTCTACCCTCCCCCACTAAATACGCTCCTATCAGAAGACAGTTTTATATTTTATTTTATATTACACCTTTTTTTTAACTTTTGATGTTCATGTGTTACAATTTTATTTTAAAAGTGGGGTTCAGTGGGACAAAGCCCCCTAGATGAAAGAAAAATGAATGAATTGTTTCAATTCTCCGATTTCTTAAATTTTGGTAGAAGCTTATTTTTGAACATTTAATATTTCTTCATTTTCAAATTTTGTTTTCCTTTGTATGCCTAAATGTCTTGCAGCGGGAATTCTGAGGTAAATAATCTTAGTTTAACTTATTTCATGTTTAAGATTATACTTTGTATTTTAAAAAAGGATTGTGAAACACAGGCACTTCTTTTTCCAAGATTTAGCATTGTGCCTCCCTACCTTGCATACGCCAATGTCCGTGAATCTCAGATCAAAATTTCGCACACTACATTTCACTATTCTATGAGTCAAACATCTTTATACATGCTCTTTATTTCAAAATGGCTTTGTAATAATGAAATAAGTTCTAAAATATTCAGATCGGAAAACAAATATATAAATAGGAAGGAAGACCTCTTTTAATTTAAATCATGTAATGACCCTTAAAAAGAAAACGAAAAAGAAAAAAAATATTTTGTAAATTTGAAATTGTTTTTAAATTTTAAGACTTTTTTTAGAATACAGTAATACCTGTCAAAACAAAACATGCATAACAGAATCCTGTCTAAAACAAAATAATTTCATAGTACTAAGTCTCGGTGAAAATAATACAATAAGAATAGACAGTGCACTTGCTCATATGGAAAATTTCCCCTGTCCCTTGCGATTCCATAATACGAGGTTTTACTGTATTTTAAAATGTAATATGTTTGTTATTATATTGTCTAAAAATATTTTGATCAATTATTTGGATAAATAAATTTAATGTAGTAAAATGTGCTGATTCCGAACCGCTAAGTACCGGAGAAATTTTCAATTATAGACTGGTTTCCGTCTTAGCAGGTACAATGTCTATTATAATTTTATTGTATTCTGTTTATCGCAATCTCGAAAATTTTCCGTTACAAACAGATTTTGTTTTGATAGTTTTTACTATATATATACATATATTGAATTCTCGGGCCTAGTAAATTTTCCATTGAAGTCAGAATACTGTTACACTATGACGCAAAAGTTTAGACAATGACGTCATTCAGCTTTAAAATGTAGAATTATGACGTCAGAATTACAAAAACCTGTAAATATATTCAAAAACTGATTTAAAATGCTATGTACAAAAGACAGTCGTTTTATTTGCTATAATACTAATTTTTTTCATAAAAATTCAAATGTGCTTGTCGCAAAAGTTTAGACACTATTCTAAATTTCTTTGAATATTCGCTGGCATATGCAAATTTAGAATCGATGATGTCACAAATTTGGAATACGTAAGTTCTGCAAACGATTGCGCTTCATAGTCGACATGCCGAGAGCTAAAGAAATTCAAGTGAATGAGGTTTCAAGGATTTGGCAGTTGAAAGGTGTAGGGGAGAGCATTTCTAAAAATTTCTGCTATTATTAATAGGTCAAAAAAATATATTTATCGAGTTTTATCGAGTGGTTCCGAATATAAAGCAAAATGTCGGTCTGGGTGGCCACGTGTGACAAATGTACGAGAGGATCGCCTGATACAAAGACTAGCGAGTACTCAACAAATGAGCGTACGTGGAGATCAAAGCTCATCGGGACTCTCTGTATCAAAGGATACGATTCGTAGACGAATTTTGGAAAAAGGAACAATCGTTTATAGCAAAATGCAGAAGAAACCAGCTCTGAAACCACATCATAAGTTACAAAGACTTATGTGGTCTCGAAAGCATATGTCATATGGAGAGAAATGGCAGTCAGTCATATTTAGCGATGAAAAAAAGTGGAATCTGGATGGTCCAGATGGTTGTTTATCGTATTGGCATGACTTGCGAAAGGAACCTCGACGTTTTTTTAGTCGCAGACAAGGAGGGGGCTCGGTGATGGTTTGGGCAGCCTTTTGCTATAATGGACAAGTATCTCTGACCTTCACCAGTGGTCATCAAACTTCACAGCATTATACACAGATATTAGAAGAAAACCTACTGCCATTTGCTGAGCTTCTAGGGGGTCCTCAGTGGGAATTTCAGCAAGACAATGCTTCAATTCACACTGCAAAACATTCAAAATCTTGGTTTAATTCCCATAATATAAGAGTTCTCGACTGGCCAGCATGTAGCCCAGATCTTAACCCTATAGAAAACCTTTGGAGCATCATGTGTCGCAAAGTTTATAGCAACGCTAGACAATACTCTTCTGAAAAGGAACTTAAGACATCTATTGAGAATGCATGGTACGATATCGATCCACAAACTATGCAAGATTTAGTTTCTTCCATGCAATCTCGTGTATATGACGTAATACATAAGCATGGATGCGCAACCAGGTTTTAAAAATTGTTTATTTCGATTTTATTTAATTTGTGTCTAAACTTTTGAGACAGCAGTTTATTTTTGTTACCATTTAATTTATTGCAATATGCACAATTCCACTTTTCTTTGTTATAAATATTGTTTATATGTACAGCACATTAATTTCAAGCAGTGATTTGAAAATTGAATAAATATTTTTCAAAGTATGTAAGAATTTCTTCATTGTCTAAACTTTTGCGTCATAGTGTATGCTCAATGTTCGTTTTCACAGGTTTTACTATAAAAAAAACTTATATTTATAATAAAAAATTTATAATTAAACTTATATTAAATAATTAAAATACACATCTAATTAATTATAAAATCAAAATTATGACTTTTAAGGAATTTTGTAATTAGCAATTAACAGTATTTTATCGAACTACTTTCAAATAGGGATAATTTTATTTGTACCTAAATGTTTAAATAGAGTGAAAGCCGTAAAAACAAAAATTTTCTATAGCGGGACCTTTCTGAAATGGTAAATTTTATTGATAAACCTGAAAATAATATGCAATTATAATAGGTAGCGTACATGCCAAGACAAGAAGTTGTCTAAAACGAAAAAATCTCCAGTACCTCGCGATTCCGTTTTACCGTGTTTAACGGTATATCACAAAATATGTAAATTTTTTTACAATTTATCATGCAATAATTTTTTGACCTGATTTGAGGGTTATACCAAATTTGAACACTAAAATTTAGTCAACCCGAAACTCGACTCGAACAGAACATACTTCAACCTGAACCCGAAATTTATTGAAATTAATCCTTATTTTAATGTATTTATAGAATATTCGTTTTAATTATATCTCTAATTTAAATTTTATCTTTTTTATAAAAAAAGAAACACACTCAAAACACACATATATATAATACGCATTACTATTCAAGTATGCAATTTTTTTCACAGGACAAAATATTTAGGACCTTTTTTATTTTTTGAAAAACTGGGTAAAATCGAACCTGACTCGCAAATGCCGTAACACAACTCCAAACCAACACGAATCCGAAACATTTAAAGATAACCTGACCTACAGCCAGAAAAAGTTAACTGATCCCGGACCGCAGGGGAGATTAGCTTCAACCCAACCCAAACTTAGTGTCGGGTATGGTTTGGGCAAAATCGGGTTACACGACACGGTACAGGACTCTAGTTTGTAACATGTAGATTACGAAATCAGCATAATCGAACTTTAATCGTAATCGACTAGTTCGATAATCGTAATCCAATAAAAAAAAATTTTAATCTAAACGTAATCGTAATCCAGCATTTAAAAAAATAGATAATCAAATATATAATCGTAATCCAAGGTGCATAAATAGAAACGTAATCGTAATAAGTTTTTAGAAAATGAAAATAATCGTAATCGATTACAGTCCTCCGTAATCGACTCGAAGAGCGCGTTCACGGACCGCACCCTGGGTTCCCCAGGTTTACCACGGGTAACCCGAAACGTTCAGAGACCGACATCACGTGATTTTTTCCGAGTTCCCCGTACCGTTCAGAGCCGGAGATTACCCAGATTTCGGGGAACCCACATTACCTGAAAAATTTTGTTGGGTAAAGTGATCACGTGGTTGGGAAATCTAATTTGTTTACCATTTTATAGCTTAACTGTGACTGTTAATCGGAATAGCACTGTTTTGATCAGTTTTATCGCACATTGTTACTGTTTTTTCATATTACAAAAATAATAATAAAAACATATCTGGTCTAAGTTTAACTTTTAGATAAGTTAGAAGATAAATGTAAATTTTGCATATGACAAATCAGTTCAAGCTTGGAAGCCTAAAATGGCTAGCAAAACCTGCACTGTTAAAAATATCGTGAAAGATTACCTCTGTTTTTAAAGGCTATCAATTTTCTGACCAATGAGAAAGCTACATAAACGCCTATAAAGCGCTCTCATTGGTCAGAAAATAGATAGCCTTTAAAAACAGAGGTAATTTTTCACGATATTTTTAACAGTGTGTGATACATATTTGTTGCGATAGTATTCCCCATAAAAATTAACTTTTGGAACAGTTTCCCATCTAAAAAAAAGTGATAATTGAATCTATTTGCACTGTCGAAAGTGCAGCTGCCGCCATGTTTGTAAATGTAAATAAAAAAATCCCGCAACTTTACCTGAAAGCGTTCAGAGCCGCTTTTACCCAACCTTACACCGAGAAACCCGAGGCTAACGAGAAAGACAGGCTACCGCGGTGGGTCCGATTCTTCTTTTTTTACAGACCGCTGGAGTCACGTGATGCTCGAATGCACCAATGAATGTGTGCAAAAAGAGCATCACGTGACTACAGCGGTCTGTAAAAAAAGAAGAATCGGACCTACCGCGGTAGCCTGTCTTTCTCGTTAGCCTCGTGAGAAACCAGTATGACGTCATTATTCAATTTTCCGAGTTACCCGTGTTTCGGTCTCTGAACGCGCTCGAAGTCTGGTTCGTTCCGGCTCATTCGCTCATTTCGGAGTCGTATTGTATTTTCATTTCGCTAGCTTGACTTCTGTGACCTGCACCTGTTCCAGATGGAATCTCTGAATAAATAAGAATTGAAGGATTTTTTAATCAACAATGGTATTAAAGAAGAGGATGCATCTATTTTACTCGGTAAGTTTTATAAAAGTATTTAATTCGAATTATGCTTACTTTTTAATGGAGTTTTAATGATTAATTTTAATCTTGAAATGTAGCACGTAGTTAATATTTACGAAAACTGATTTTGAGTATGCACATACTAACTTAATACATTTCTAAATTCATTGTGTAATTTGTGTAAAGTTTCCTGCATTAATAAAATAAATATATTTAATCGGAGTAAAAATTGTTAATACAATTTAATACTTCGTCCACATAGGAATTTCACAGAACTAAACTCATTTAATCGCCTTGTGTATAAAAGCTTTGCAGAATGCGTTTATAAATACCGCCTGTATTGTGTATTTTAATCCAATTAATTTTGACCCACCATAAATAGATGCAAAATTACATTGAAATGATTTTGTGCAATGCATTCTTGTTTTGATGAAAAGTCCGTCCGAATTCAAATAAATTTTTTAAAATGCTAATACTAAGCGTCCACTTACAGGCTTTCAAATGCTTAAATAAATTTGTACTGATAACGATGTCAAAGTATAACGAAAATTTATTTTACATTTTTATGCACACTTAACTTGTGCAATTTCAATTTTCTGCTTTGCTTATTATAGTACTTAAAGAATAGATTATGGAGGAAAAAAAAATTTTTGTTGCATTGTTTTTCCTGAAAAATATTGCACCAATATCTTTCCGTACCTTAATTAACTTTCATAATCTAGGGTAGATGTGCCAGTAATGGACACCTCACAATGTTTTTGGTTTATAAAAGAAAAACAATAAAAATTTAGCCTTTATTTTTTTCATAACTCCCTCTTGCATATTTTATAATCTTGCATTTTTGTTGACACTGACTTTTAATCAACAGTGGTGTACCTACGTTTTTCGGTGCCTGGGCATAGTTGCAAAAAAGCCGGCTAAAATTAAAACAAAGCCACGCCAGTGGCTTTTATTGGTTTTAACCGGCTTTTTTGGCCAAAATTGGCTTTTATACAGTGAAGCATCTTAATTATAGACTACACATTAAAGTGTTTGTAATTAGTTTTAATGACATTTATTTGCTTCAGAATACAATAAGTAACCCAATTCTTCAATAATTAAGACATAATACGGAAAAAAAAAATACTTAGATGAATCTGCTAGTGATTTGAAGTGAGAATTGAAATATGTCATCTAACTTTAAAAGAGCCATACCATAACCCGCACGATCGTGCGGGTTAGACGTTCATTTAAATTTTTATTTCTGAGTCGCATGTAATAAAAACTCTAATCAAACTATCATTCTGGTTTGCAGATAGAGTAAAGTATCAATTTTTATCAACAGGTAGCGGTTGCATTCCATGTTTTACTTTTCTACAGGCGTGAATAGTTTTGTTTACAAATACATCGGGTCTTAAAGGGATAATAAAAAGGCAATTTCTCACTATTAAAACAATATTATGAACAGCATATATATGAATATGCACTCTTTTAAACAGCAACAAACTTTTCAAAATTTTATTTCAATTTTACTTACAGAATGCATTTTAATTCGCATAGTTCCTAGATTTATTTTTATACACTTATGTACAAAACCCTCCTTAAATATTATACCCTTTCCGAATTTCTCTTTTTATGATTACAGTAGACTAACACAAATCCGCAACCCTAAAATCCACCAACGTGTAAAATCCGCACATCATACCAGATGTAAGCAATAATACTTTCAGTTGAGATGTAGGAGCAAAATTACAGAATTTTTTAGTTTTAAATCATTCTATATGTATTTTAATAAGTAATTCTCGATAATATGATTGAAATTGTATTTTTTCACGAAGTCTAAATTTATTTCTGAAAAAGATCAAGACATTGCTTATATCACTGGTAATCGCAATCTTCTTACCAAATATATTTATTAATCAAGCTTTTTTGTTTTTTTAAGACTGGCTAAACCTGAGATAAAACTTCCTTACTTTATGATTTTGATGTGAATAGGGTACTTTTATGAGTAAAATTTCATTGAATAATTCAAGGAAAATGCATCTCATCTTTATTATGCATGCATATTTAACTATACATTATTTACTTGAGCTTTACTTTCAATAATTTAATCATTTTTTAATTTATCTTCCTTTTTATCATTTTAGTTTATTACTTAATTATTTTTACTATATTGCAAGCATTCATTATAATGTTGATTGCATTATTACATTCAAATTACTGTTTTAAAAAATGTAAACAAAACAATGACCTGAAATCTGCAAAATTCTGAAATCTGCACAACCTCTGTTCCCAAGCTGTGTGAATTTAAAGCAGTCTACTCCATAATGTAATCTCTCCATATGGGCTCATAACAATTAAGAATGTTTCTATTTTGATGTGCTACATTTTGTGATTGTTTAATGAAATATAATCTTTATAGTCCAAGAGCTGTTAAACATTTTAGGGAAGGTATTTGAGGCACCCTGAAAATTTGTGCAACACTTCTTTTGTAATGGCTGAATACAAAATCGAATGTCTGGCTGAAGGATCGTGGCCCAAAAGCTGTGCCAGACACGTGTCAAGTGCCATTTTTTGACTACCCAAAAAAAAGGTATTTGAGGCACGCTGAGATTGAGACAGAATAATATTTATACTTAGAAAAAATATTTTGAAAACGACAGACACTTTAGTCGGCCCAAAAACTGTGCCAGACACGTGTCAAGTGCCATTTTTTGACTACCCAAAAAGGTATTTGAGGCACGCTGAGATTGAGGCAGAATATTTATGCTTAGAAAAAAATATTTTGAAAATGACACACTTTAGTCGGCACAAAAACTGTGCCAGACACGTGTCAAGTGCCAAATGGCACTTGACACGTGTCTGGCACAGTTTTTGGGCCACGATCCTTCAGCCAAACATTCAATTTTGTATTCAGGCATTACAAAGGCAGGGCATGTTGCACAAATTTTCAGGGTGCCTCAAATACCTACTCAAAAATGTTCAACAGCTCTCCTATTATGTTACCTACTACTATTATACTACCTATCTCCTACTATGTGTGTAATATATGTGGGGCTATGTAATATAGAATTTTAAAACACCAGTTTAAAGTCTAACTTATATTCTTTTCAATATTTATAATTTAGTTTTTTAGATATGTTGCACTGTTGCATTCAAGATTGCGGTCAAGACTTATAAATTTCTATTAAATTTTGTCAAATAAATAATTCTTTTAGTAGAAAATATTTAAGTGTATACAAAAATAATTGATCTAAATTTAATGTGAATTAGCTGTAAACCAACTTTTAATAATAAAAACCGGCTTTTTTTAAGTGGTTAAAACAAAAAAAAAAAGCCGACCGGCTTTTTTTGGCCTGACCAAAGGCCGGCAATCCTGCGCCCGGGTCGGGAAGAAATTTTGCTCCCCTCCACCTACCATCCACCTAAATAAAAAAATAACCACATTATTTTTACTAAAGATGAAAAATATCTCTTTTCTACTTGTACCGGGAGGGAAGGGCAGCTTTCCTCTTCCTTGTCTTTAAGGATTCAGCTAATTTTACTCAATTACACAAAACTAAAATGCGCGGAACCCGATTATAGAAGGTTTATAGTTTTCGTCAAAACTGAATTTGAATGGGAATTTCAAAAAGTTAGCAGAAGATTCACGGATATGACTATGTTGTTTTAAGCGTATGTGAGTAGCAACAATGAAAATAAATTTTCAGAAAACCACATTTGTTAAATCTCCTAAATTACGCCTGATTATGGGGAAAAAAATCAGTTTCAAAACGGCAGCCACCATAGAATTTCAAATTGCTATACTGATTCATTTTTTAAGATAGAGGGGAAATCAAAAAATGTTCTTGAATCCTTCTATCAAGATCTAACGATTATGCAAGAAATAAATTTGCATTTATAATTTTTTGTATATGTATTTTTTTAGTTTGAAATCTTTAAGGGGCCGCTATTTTCAGGGATGCGACTCGGGAAACAACAAAAAAAGGGGGGGGGGGAATTACGTATGAAAGTGAAATTTACGATATTTTTCACAACATTCATGTGTAATTTTGTGAACTACATTGTATTGAATACATGCTAAATACAATGACAAATTTCCTATGTTAAAATGTTTTATAATACTTTCTGTAATGAATAAATTGCATTTCCGCAGTTGAGTTGAAGAAATCACTACTTATCAACGAAAACAACTACCTATCAACATATACAATTTTATACTACATTAACATTCTTTTGCCCAAATCTAGAATTTGGTTTTCATGTATTTTATTCAGAAGCAAATAACGTGAATATTAAATAGTTATATCTAGTTAACTATCATTTTCATATAAATAAAAAAACAAATTTATTCAAATTTACGATTTTTTTCCACGACCGACTATGAAAATAGATTTTTTTTCGCGATATCTTGAAGAAATTTGCAATTAATTTCTACACTTTCTTGACGAAATTTGCGATTTTTTTCACACGACGTCGTGACGAATTTTAATTTTTTTTCGCGACTGATTGACGATATTTACTATTTTTGCTACGGTCGATTCACAATTTTTTTTATTAACATTTCTGATTTTATTTTATGATGGTTCGCGATTAATTTCTGAAAGTGTTTACCGAAATTCGCGTTTTTATTTCCCCTACTGATTGACGAAATTTGTGATTTTATTCCTCGATCGTTTGTCGAAATTTGCGATTTTACTCCTCGATCGTTTGGCGAAATTCGCGATGGTACTCCTCGATCGTTTGTCGAAATTCGCGATCGTACTCCTCGATCGTTTGTCGAAATTCGCGATCGTACTCCTCGATCGTTTGTCGAAATTCGCGATCGTACTCCTCGATCGTTTGTCGAAATTCGCGATCGTACTCCTCGATCGTTTGTCGAAATTCGCGATCGTACTCCTCGATCGTTTGTCGAAATTCGCGATCGTACTCCTCGATCGTTTGTCGAAATTCGCGATCGTACTCCTCGATCGTTTGTCGAAATTCGCGATCGTACTCCTCGATCGTTTGTCGAAATTCGCGATCGTACTCCTCGATCGTTTGTCGAAATTCGCGATCGTACTCCTCGATCGTTTGTCGAAATTCGCGATCGTACTCCTCGATCGTTTGTCGAAATTCGCGATCGTACTCCTCGATCGTTTGTCGAAATTCGCGATCGTACTCCTCGATCGTTTGTCGAAATTCGCGATCGTACTCCTCGATCGTTTGTCGAAATTCGCGATCGTACTCCTCGATCGTTTGTCGAAATTCGCGATCGTACTCCTCGATCGTTTGTCGAAATTCGCGATCGTACTCCTCGATCGTTTGTCGAAATTCGCGATCGTACTCCTCGATCGTTTGTCGAAATTCGCGATCGTACTCCTCGATCGTTTGTCGAAATTCGCGATCGTACTCCTCGATCGTTTGTCGAAATTCGCGATCGTACTCCTCGATCGTTTGTCGAAATTCGCGATCGTACTCCTCGATCGTTTGTCGAAATTCGCGATCGTACTCCTCGATCGTTTGTCGAAATTCGCGATTGTACTCCTCGATCTTTTGTCGAAATTCGCGATTGTACTCCTCGATCATTTGTCGAAATTCGTGATTTTTATTCCTCGATCGTTTGACGAAATTTTTTATCGACCGATTGACGAAATTTGCGATTTTATTTCCCGATTATCCGACGAAATTCACTATTTTATCGTAATCGTTTGACGAAATTCACTATTTTATTCCGCAGTCGTTTGACGAAATTCACTATTTTATTCCGCAGTCGTTTGACGAAATTCACTATTTTATTCCGCAGTCGTTTGACGAAATTCACTATTTTATTCCGCAGTCGTTTGACGAAATTCACTATTTTATTCCGCAGTCGTTTGACGAAATTCACTATTTTATTCCGCAGTCGTTTGACGAAATTCACTATTTTATTCCGCAGTCGTTTGACGAAATTCACTATTTTATTCCGCAGTCGTTTGACGAAATTCACTATTTTATTCCGCAGTCGTTTGACGAAATTCACTATCTTATTCCGCAGTCGTTTGACGAAATTCACTATCTTATTCCGCAGTCGTTTGACGAAATTCACTATCTTATTCCGCAGTCGTTTGACGAAATTCACTATCTTATTCCGCAGTCGTTTGACGAAATTCACTATCTTATTCCGCAGTCGTTTGACGAAATTCACTATCTTATTCCGCAGTCGTTTGACGAAATTCACTATCTTATTCCGCAGTCGTTTGACGAAATTCACTATCTTATTCCGCAGTCGTTTGACGAAATTCACTATCTTATTCCGCAGTCGTTTGACGAAATTCACTATCTTATTCCGCAGTCGTTTGACGAAATTCACTATCTTATTCCGCAGTCGTTTGACGAAATTCACTATCTTATTCCGCAGTCGTTTGACGAAATTCACTATCTTATTCCGCAGTCGTTTGACGAAATTCACTATCTTATTCCGCAGTCGTTTGACGAAATTCACTATCTTATTCCGCAGTCGTTTGACGAAATTCACTATCTTATTCCGCAGTCGTTTGACGAAATTCACTATCTTATTCCGCAGTCGTTTGACGAAATTCACTATCTTATTCCGCAGTCGTTTGACGAAATTCACTATCTTATTCCGCAGTCGTTTGACGAAATTCACTATCTTATTCCGCAGTCGTTTGACGAAATTCACTATCTTATTCCGCAGTCGTTTGACGAAATTCACTATCTTATTCCGCAGTCGTTTGACGAAATTCACTATCTTATTCCGCAGTCGTTTGACGAAATTCACTATCTTATTCCGCAGTCGTTTGACGAAATTCACTATCTTATTCCGCAGTCGTTTGACGAAATTCACTATCTTATTCCGCAGTCGTTTGACGAAATTCACTATCTTATTCCGCAGTCGTTTGACGAAATTCACTATCTTATTCCGCAGTCGTTTGACGAAATTCACTATCTTATTCCGCAGTCGTTTGACGAAATTCACTATCTTATTCCGCAGTCGTTTGACGAAATTCACTATCTTATTCCGCAGTCGTTTGACGAAATTCACTATCTTATTCCGCAGTCGTTTGACGAAATTCACTATCTTATTCCGCAGTCGTTTGACGAAATTCACTATCTTATTCCGCAGTCGTTTGACGAAATTCACTATCTTATTCCGCAGTCGTTTGACGAAATTCACTATCTTATTCCGCAGTCGTTTGACGAAATTCACTATCTTATTCCGCAGTCGTTTGACGAAATTCACTATCTTATTCCGCAGTCGTTTGACGAAATTCACTATCTTATTCCGCAGTCGTTTGACGAAATTCACTATCTTATTCCGCAGTCGTTTGACGAAATTCACTATCTTATTCCGCAGTCGTTTGACGAAATTCACTATCTTATTCCGCAGTCGTTTGACGAAATTCACTATCTTATTCCGCAGTCGTTTGACGAAATTCACTATCTTATTCCGCAGTCGTTTGACGAAATTCACTATCTTATTCCGCAGTCGTTTGACGAAATTCACTATCTTATTCCGCAGTCGTTTGACGAAATTCACTATGTTATTCCGCAGTCGTTTGACGAAATTCACTATGTTATTCCGCAGTCGTTTGACGAAATTCACTATGTTATTCCGCAGTCGTTTGACGAAATTCACTATGTTATTCCGCAGTCGTTTGACGAAATTCACTATTTTATTCCGCAGTCGTTTGACGAAATTCACTATTTTATTCCGCAGTCGTTTGACGAAATTCACTATTTTATTCCGCAGTCGTTTGACGAAATTCACTATTTTATTCCGCAGTCGTTTGACGAAATTCACTATTTTATTCCGCAGTCGTTTGACGAAATTCACTATTTTATTCCGCAGTCGTTTGACGAAATTCACTATTTTATTCCGCAGTCGTTTGACGAAATTCACTATTTTATTCCGCAGTCGTTTGACGAAATTCACTATTTTATTCCGCAGTCGTTTGACGAAATTCACTATTTTATTCCGCAGTCGTTTGACGAAATTCACTATTTTATTCCGCAGTCGTTTGACGAAATTCACTATTTTATTCCGCAGTCGTTTGACGAAATTCACTATTTTATTCCGCAGTCGTTTGACGAAATTCACTATTTTATTCCGCAGTCGTTTGACGAAATTCACTATTTTATTCCGCAGTCGTTTGACGAAATTCACTATTTTATTCCGCAGTCGTTTGACGAAATTCACTATTTTATTCCGCAGTCGTTCGACGAAATTCACTATTTTATTCCGCAGTCGTTCGACGAAATTCACTATTTTATTCCGCAGTCGTTCGACGAAATTCACTATTTTAATCCGCAGTCGTTCGACGAAATTCACTATTTTAATCCGCAGTCGTTCGACGAAATTCACTATTTTATTCCGCAATCGTTCGGCGAAAGTTCGCTGCTTTATTCCGCAATCGTTCAACAAATTTCACGATTTTATACCACAACAGGGTTCGCACAAACTTCTTGGAAACTCCTCAGAAATGAAAATATTCCTGAGTAGTACTTAGAACTACTTACATAAGCAAACCGCTCCTTAGAAATTTCTTAAATTGTATTGCGGCTTCGGACGCAACCGATATCGCTGCCGAGGGAAAAAAAAATCGTGTTTGTAAAACGCACGGTAAATCCTTTATGCACGTCATTCATCTGAAGTACAGCATTGATTGGTTAGGATAATTTTAATAGACGGGCTCCCACTAGGCCCGTATTTCAATTATTAGGTCCGTAAAGCCCGTTTTTCGACACTGTTAACCGACCTTTATTTTAAATTTTATCGATGTTTGGCATTCTCTCTCGCCAAGAATCTCGGGAAAATCGCTCTTTTCGCAAATATGTTCCAAAAAATACCGTCAAATTTCGTCAATCGATTGGCCCCACCAGTGGCCGAGAGGTTCTGCTCTCGAAGCTGGTAGATGGGAGGTGCTGGGTTTGAACCCAATCTCGCCCGTCGGCCTAATCGTTCGGAGTTTTCTTCGAACCTTGGATTTTCCATGCGTAAATACAGATTAGGTTCCCTTAGAAAGACCCCCACAGAGGGCACCCTCCTAGGCTCATATACGTGAATTTCCCCAGAAGATCGCGAGAAAAGTGCGAATTTTGTCAAAGTATCGCGAAAAACATGCGAATTTCGCTAATGGATCACGGGAATTTCGTCAAAGGATCGCGATAAAGACGCGAATTTCGTCAAAGAACAGCGAAAGAATGCGAATTTCGTCAAAGGATCGCGAAGAAAACTGCGAATTTCGTCAAAGGATCGCGAAGAAAACCGCGAATTTCGTCAAAGGATAGAGAAAAACACTCTAATTTTGTGAAAGGATGGCGAAAAACATGCGATTTTAACCAAAAGATTGCGAAAAAACGTGAATTACGTCAAAGATCGAAATGGAATGCGAATTTCGTCAAAAGATTGCGAAAAAAACACGAAAGTCTTCCAAAGATCGCCAAAAGATGTCAACTTAAAGTTACACAAGGTTGTGGAAGAGCACATCCTTAATAAGTATGGCAGTGACCTACTAAATATTGGTACTTTACATGTAATCCATAATGCCTTTAAGCAAGGATTTGAAATAGTATTAGATTGGGACATTGTAACGCGTTACAGAAGTTATTAAAAATTTATTTTCTGTCTTTATTGTTTATTCCTGTCTCAAAATAAATAAGAATATATATATATATATATATAATGAGGACCCCAGAAGCCAAGGGATACAAGTGACAAAATTTTGATTTCGAGTAAATTGAGTTCAAAGTTGAACATCAATAGTAATTGACTGAATTGAAATATGAAACTGTTGCTGATTTCTTAGTGGTCTATAAACTCTTATTTCAATAACTGGTAAAAAAAGTGGAGTAAAATTTCTTTTTTTAATTCATAACTAAGCAATATTTATAATCATTTGGCACTTGTACCCTTTGGCTTCCAAGCGGTACACAAGAAATGAAAATTTATGAAATCAAAAAATGAATTTATAAAAATTTTAAGATCACTGTTGATAGAAATGAATGAAAGGACAAAATTTTGTTTTAATGTAAATTTTAAATATGAAAAATTATAAAAAAAAAAAGAATTAATGAAAGATTTAAGGACAATGTGCAAATGAATGAAAGGTCAAAATTTTGTTCTAAGTTTTTAAATTTTATTATAAGTTTTGAAACATTAAAATTTTACAATTTTTTAGTCGTCAAAATGCATTTCTTTAACGTATAAGAAAGTAAATTCAAAAATAAAAAATTGACACAAAAGAGCTTAAAAATATGGAACAATATTCTTCTAGTGATAACATGGGAACAAAACATCTAGATTGTCTCATCCTCATCAGTTTCATAATCCCGATTAGGCTTATCAGCCTGATCGTCAGAAGCTTGCGGGGTTTCAGCCTGTCCTAGTGCCACTTGGTGAGGAAGATGTGGATAGAAAAAGTCCTTCCGGCCAGTGCCGGGAGGAAGAGGTAGCTTTCATATTCCTTATTTTTAAAAAGCCAACTTATATTATTCAAACACACGAAGCTCAATTAAGTGGAAACCGAATGTAGGAGATTCAATACTAATTTTTATCAATACTAAATCATTATGAATGAGAATTTCGCGAAATTAGTCAGCTTTATCCTAGCTGCTTTTATTTAAAGTCACTTATATTTGGCTGCCAAATTCGGCGATTTCTTAAAGTGCCTGCCATTTTAAGACAACATGGTAGATGAGGCTAACCAGTGAACTTGGTCGAGACCTTAGTAATTGCTGTGCACATGCTCACTCATATCGGAATCGGTTGATATATACGAGTGCTGTCGCATGCAAAAAATCAGATTTTTCAAAATGTCACCCATAATAGAAATTGAAACTGCTATATCTGAGCCATTTTTTAAGATAAAGACAAACAAAAAATGCTCCTGAATCCTTATATCAAGGTCAAATACTTAAGAAAGAAACCCTTTTCAATTTCTAATTTTTTTGCACCTCACTTTAAATATAATTTTTTTTTAATTTAATGGCCGCCATTTTGAAACAAGATGGCTGATGAAGCTGGCCAGGGAACTTGGTCGAGATATTGATGTATACTATCCACATGCCTTCTTCCATCGAAATAGGCGAATACGTGTGATATCGTGTGACAAATACAAGATCGTTTCAAAGTGTTAGCCATGATAGAAATTCAAAGTGCTATAATTCAACCACTTTTTAAGATATAAACAAAAGAACAAATTTTCAGAAACAAAAACTGCTCCAGAATCTTTGTATCAAGGCCAAACACATAAAAAAAATCTTTTTCATTTTCCAATTTTTTAATACCTCATTTTAAATTTTAAATTACATTTTTTTTTAAAATGGCCACCCTTTTGAAACAAGATGACAAATGAAGCTGGCCAACGAACTCGGTCGAGACATTGGTGTGTACTATGTACAGACCAAGTTACATTCAAATCGGTTCATAAATACGCCTGTTATCGCGTGACAAAAATCAGGTCGTTTTAAAATGTCAGCCACAATAGAAATTCAAAATGTTACAACTCAGCCATTTTTTTAGATGTAGACGAAACAAAACCTGTTCCGGAATCTTTGTATTAAGGCCAAACACATACAAAAAAAATCTTTTTCATTTTCTAATTTTTTGGTATCTCATTTTAAATTTAATTTTTTTTTTAATTTTTTTAAATGGCCACCATTTTGAAACAAGATGGCGAATGAAGCTGGTCAACGAACTCGGTTGAGTTATTTGTATGTACTATGTACATGTACACACCAAGGTACATCCAAATCGGTTCATAAATACGTCTGTTATCACGTGGCAAAATCAGGACGTTTCAAAATGTCAGCCACGCTAGAAATTCAAATGCTATAACTCAGCCATTTTTTAAGATATAGACGAAACAAAAACTGCTCCTGAATCCTTTTATCAAGGTCAAACACATAAGAAAAAAATATTTTTTCAATTTTCAGATTTTTGCTACCACATTTCAAATTTAATTTTTTCTTAAAATTTTAAATGGCCGCCATTTTTAAACAAGATGGCGGATGAAGCTGGCCAACGAACTCGTTCGAGACATTGGTCTGTACTATCTATAAACGAAGTTACATCCAAATCGGTTCATAAATACGCCTTTTATCGCGTGACAAATTTCAGGACGTTTCAAAATGTCAGCTTCGCTAGAAATTCAAAATGCTATAACTCAGCCATTTTTTAAGATATAGACAAAACAAAAACTGCTACGGAGTCTTTGTATAAAGGTCAAATACATAAGAAAAAAATATTTTTCCATTTTCAATTTTTTGGTACCACATTTCAAATTTTAAATTTTTTAAAAAATTTTAAATGGCCGCCATTTTGAAACAAAACGGCGGATGAAGCTGGCCAACGAACTCGGTCGAGACATTGGTATGTACTATGTACAAACCGAATTACATCCAAATCGGTTCATAAATACGAGAGTTACAGTGTGACATAAGTCAGATATATATATATATATATATATTGATATATATATATATATATATATATATATATCAATTTTGAACGGAGGGTGGTTTCGGGGTCTGGGGGTCATGATCGATGAAAATATACCAAAATTTTTTGAAATCGCTTTCCTCCGAACGGCTGCAATAGGTAGCTTTTTGTAAAGAAAGCTACCTAAAAGTGGTACACTCGAGGTACAAACTGCAATAGTTCAATAAGATTTTTAAGCTTAAGGTACTTGAGTTTCGGTTTTTCTTGTGTTATGGGAAGCTCATGCAGAATTATAGGGCATCTTACGGTATGGTTGGACGTCACCTTTAGCTCGTGAAAAAGTTAGAATTCATCACCAGCGGTTTCTTTGTAGAATAATGCGAAGTTTTTTTTCGAAATGCAGCCACAGGATATTTCAGATAGCTTCCACTGACTTTATAAAGAATGGCAAATGACTCTATTAATAAAATCTTCATCTTTTAGCACTTCTACAGTGAAGTATTTGCTGGAATCATTTACAAATTGAGCCCAGTGCTTTGGAACATACAGATCCCTTTTATAGCTCTTCTTTCTGATTTCTATGAGCCCCAAGTCTTGGTCATATTCATCGTAGGCGTGTCTTGAAATCAAAAGTTGCTGATCAACTGCTTCTATGTTTGTTTTTTCTGTGATGTACAGCCAGAACTTCACAATCAAGTGACTTTTATTCTGTCCTTCACAAGTTTTAATACGCCAGACTTCAGAGGGAAGAGTCTTTATAAACTTCAAAAGACAGAATGCGATCTCTTGGCAACCACGAAAAGCCTGGCCTTCATGCCACATGTACATGGGCAGTTCCGCTTTCAAGGTTATGATGTTCAAGTTGTACGTCCAAAGTTCACGTAGGTAATAAGCATTTGAATTGGTTACATGTGGAATTGGCATAATTTTTTGCAAGTCCTATCGCGACCTTTGAATCATCCTTTAAATTTTGGAATGCGCCTTTGGCTAATCTGGCAGCTTCTGCTTTGCTGAAGTGTAGGTCCTTTTGAGTTTCTGCTTGTTATTTCTTATCTGCTTTTCCATGGTCTGTTTTCAAGTGTAGCTTGTCACACAACACATGTATCAGTCCCTGGTCGGTGAAAACTGAGTTTAAAATCAATGGGTGTTAAAAATGTGTCTATAGAAACTTTCCTTGACCGGCTGTACGCGCTTTTCTTCTAGAAAAAAGTGAATATAGTTTCTATATCTGCTTTAAACTGAGTTCTGAATCCAGGTATTTACGGTTAGGTATCTTTTCTCTAGTATAAGGGCTTGTGTATCGTAGAAACTTGTTTGTGTTCTTTGACATCAATACGGTCTTGTGGAATTTTATTCGACGGTTCTTTTTTTCTTCTTTCATCGCAAGAAGGTGCGACAGACACTGTTTCTTCCTGTTTGTTTACTGTTTTCCCACCGTTTCTTACAAAATCCTTCGTCTTATTGTGCCAATCGCCGTTTAAGGATGATTAAATTCGTGTAGAGATTTAAGTCATGAACTGGCCTTGTATGTCGTTGGTCGCGGTTCAGCTATGTGGAAGTCAACGGATACAAGTGCACTTATACCCCTTGGGCTCCACGCGTTTCACGGTTTCGGGAAAGAGATTAAGTAATTGACTCCTAGAACGCAGTGCATATTTAAAAAATCACTTATATCTCTTTACTTACAAATACTTATTTCCAGATAGGCTGTGTACTTAACTCGATTTTTTCAATTTTGTCACTTATACACCTTGGCTTCTGGGGCCCTCATATATATATATATATATATATATATATATATATATATATATAATATGTATAGGGTAGATTTGCCAGTAAAGGACACCTTCTATTAACCAACATCGCTTGATGTTTTTGGTTCATAAAAAAAAAAAATTACTAATAAATATTTAGTGTTTTTTAAGAATTATCCCCTTGCATGTTTTATAAATCTGGGTTATTGTTGACACTTTTAACCCGTTTGGGACCATTGGTGCATACATGCATCCTCAAAAAGTGCCTACAGCGCTTGAGTTTGATACCAGTAAAAAAGTAAAATTGATTTTATTTAATTACGACCTTTTTGTGATTTATAAAGTTAAGTCAAATAATTAACAAAAGGTGGTGCCAAACGAATAAAATTCGTATAAAAGATGCTGGTCCTGAGCGGATTAATCAAACCAGTGAGGAAGCAGAAAATAATGTTTCAAAGTTACGCTGTTTTTTAATGAAAATCTTAATGAAGATGCTAAGAGTTGGGTTCATTTAATAAATTTATATATTTCTTGCAAAATTTGAATGTTTGTGCTGGAGTAGTAATAGAAAGCTTTGAATTTTATATACTAATGTCCATTTACTAAATTTTTCTTATTTTTTAAGGTTTTAAGAGGATGGACGCCATTACTGGGATGCTTAAATACTCATTTTCCAGTAATGGACCCTCCCATGCAGACATTACTAAAAATGCAATTTCATAATTGTTCATAGTGCATAAAATATTTTGACTTAACTGAAAACTTAAATAATCAAATTTAATTTTTAAATTATTTACCAAAATGTAATACCAAAACTTTTATAAATAGCTGCTTTAAGTTTTTAATGTATATAACTCTGCCTTGCATATTTTATAATCTGGAAATCAAGCTAGTCAGGAAGCAGAAAATATTGTTCAAGGGCACAGTCAAAGAGGAGCTCATAGGGGTTAATCCCTCCTCATTTAAAACAAATAAGGGACAGAAGCCAATAAAAGTTCAGTTCTGTCTTAAATGTTTCTATATTTACCTCTGACCAACCTCCCCCCCCTCCTAAAAAATAAAATTAAATGTAATATTAATGAAAGTTATAGTCATCATGAAGCTAGTAAATCTGCAGATTAGTGGCCTCAAACATCAGTTCTAGTTTTGTTTTTTAAATTTTTATTTAATATTTAAAATATTCAACTCGCAATATCATTTCTTTCATATTTTTAATATTATAAATGACTTGTCAAGTAATCTCTTAAAGATTGTTAAAAATAGTGAGACAAAACTATACACTATTATTCCAAAACTTTTTTTATTACCTTTTATATCCCCCACGGTCTTAATAATTTGATAGCTGTAATTGTCTTATATTTTGTTATTTTAAACTATCCATCTAAAATAATTAAAATATCAATCTTCTGATAATTACAATTAATTGATGCAAACAGTAATGATTGTCACAAATAGGGATGTACCGAATAGTGATCTTGGCCGAATACTGAATATTCGGCTGGCCAAATACTTTTATATTTCAAAGCTGTATTTTGTATTAAATATTGTTTTTTGTAAGTATACAATTTGTATTAAAATGTTACTTTTTAAAACAATTTTACATATTTAATAAAAGAAACATTTTGATAAACAAGAGCTTTTCATAACTTTATATTGAAAAATATCTGCTTTGAGTTATTTAAGAAGGATAATTATGCAACTTTTTTAATTAATAAAAATTTTAATTTCATGAACTCAAACGCATCAGAGATCAGTGTTTTGAGTGTGCGATTATTTTCAGAGATTCTAAACATGCAGGTTGTTCCTAAAATCTTGCAACAAACTTTCAACGGGGATAATATGGTCAGGACAAATATTTTTTTAAAGCAAGTAACAATATCTCAATCAATTTATTCAATAAAAATTACAATACATTCAATCAAATATAGCGTGTGCAAAACAAGCCGAAACTGAATCTTTATTCACTACTTTATCAATAATCAAATAGTGAGAGTTGTTTCATATAATAATTTTGTTTGTATTAAATGTGATACCATTGAAAATGACTGAATTTTGATCAGTGACACAGTATAAATACTATGAACAGGATTTTGAATAAAGGAATGTCTAGCCCATAGTTCTTTAGCTATGAATGGTGGCATTTTCCAGCACTTATCATATTTCACAGAAATCAAAGCAAGTCAGTTGAAAATATAGTTATATCTTCATTATTGTTAAATTAAAAAACGAAAATCCAAGTTCGATCTCGAGTGAGATGAGATACAATGTATTTATGACTAAATAAGTGGATTACGATTATGGTTTCTAGAATAAAAATTGTCTGTCTTATATCTATTATCAACCCCAATTTTTTTTTCATTTTGTTTAAAAACTTAGTTGTGAAAAAGCAAGAAACAGAAAATTTACTAAACAAATTTTCGGAACTTGCATTTGTGCATCGTTAATTCCTATAAAAATCCTAATTAGTCATTTTAATCCTCCTCATGGTTAATTTTCTTAAGTTATATTTTACAAACAGCAAATGAATAATCTAAAAACATTTTATTTAAATATGATTTTGTTCCTAATTATTTTAAATATTTATAAATTGACACTTGAAAGAAGAAATTGTGAAAAGTTTTTAAAAATGTGTTTCAAAAGGTTTCTTTAAGTATTCGGTTCGGTCGAATGCTTTGATATTCGGCAGGCCGAATATTTGGCTTAACTGAAGAGTTTGATATTCGGCCTAACTGAATATTTGGTACCATGGCCGAATATTCGGTGCATCCCTAGTCGCAAATATTATGTTGATTATTCATATCCTAATTGTTAAATTTATTCGAAAATAACTATTTTGCTTTATTAGTATGTTTTCATTACATTCTGGTTGTAAAAGCAATCATAAAAACAATTTTATATTTTTTAGGGGATGTCCATTACTGGGCCAGAGGATATATACATTACTGGGCTTTTGGGTGTTTTCATATACATTACAGGACCTATTATCCAAAATCCTTGGGACTGAAGGCTATCCGGATTTCGGGTCCTTCCAAATTTCACTTTTTTGCGATTCATTGACGAAATTCGCGTTTTTCTTTCGCGATCCTTTGACAAAATTCATGATTTTTCCGAAATTCTTTGACGAAATTAGTTTTTATTCTGTGATCCTTTGATTAAATTACCATTTTTTCTGTGATCCTTTGATTAAATTACCATTTTTCTGTGATCCTTTGATTAAATTACCATTTTTCTGTGATCCTTTGATTAAATTACCATTTTTTCTGTGATCCTTTGATTAAATTACCATTTTTTCTGTGATCCTTTGATTAAATTACCATTTTTTCTCTGATCCTTTGATTAAATTACCATTTTTTCTGTGATCCTTTGATTAAATTACCATTTTTCTGCGATCCTTTGATTAAATTACCATTTTTTCTGTGATCCTTTGATTAAATTACCATTTTTCTGCGATCCTTTGATTAAATTACCATTTTTTCTGCGATCCTTTGATTAAATTACCATTTTTTCTGCGATCCTTTGATTAAATTACCATTTTTTCTGCGATCCTTTGATTAAATTACCATTTTTTCTGCGATCCTTTGATTAAATTACCATTTTTTCTGCGATCCTTTGATTAAATTACCATTTTTTCTGCGATCCTTTGATTAAATTACCATTTTTTCTGCGATCCTTTCACAAAATTTGCATTTTTTTCTGCGATCCTCTGACCAAATTTAATTTTGCGCGCAACCCCTTGATGAAATTTGAATTTTTTCCGAGATTCTTTGACGAACTTAGTTTTTATTTCGCGACCCTTTGACAAATTTCACGTTTTCACAATCCTTTGACAAAATCTGCTTTTTTTCCCTCGATTCTTTGACAAAATTTGCATTTATTTCTACGATCCTTTGACAAAATTTGCCATTTTTTTTTATTCTTGAGAGAAATTTGTATTTTTTGGAATCCTTGGAAGAAATTTATTTTTTTTAATCCTTGGAAGAAATTTGTATTTTTTTTTAATCTTTGGAAGAAATTTGTATTTTTTTTTAATCCTTGGAAGAAATTTGTATTTTTTTTATTCCTTGGAAGAAATTTGTATTTTTTTTTTATTCCTTGGAAGAAATTTGTATTTTTTTTTATTCCTTGGAAGAAATTTGTATTTTTTTTTATTCCTTGGAAGAAATTTGCATTTTTTGGAATCCTTGGAAGAAATTTGCATTTTTTGGAATCCTTGGAAGAAATTTGCATTTTTTTGGAATCCTTGGAAGAAATTTGCATTTTTTTGGAATCCTTGGAAGAAATTTGCATTTTTTTGGAATCCTTGGAAGAAATTTGCATTTTTTTGGAATCCTTGTAAGAAATTTGCATTTTTTTGGAATCCTTGTAAGAAATTTGCATTTTTTTTGAATCCTTGTAAGAAATTTGCATTTTTTTGGAATCCTTGTAAGAAATTTGCATTTTTTTGGAATCCTTGGAAGAAATTTGCATTTTTTTGGAATCCTTGGAAGAAATTTGCATTTTTTTGGAATCCTTGGAAGAAATTTGCATTTTTTTGGAATCCTTGGAAGAAATTTGCATTTTTTGGAATCCTTGGAAGAAATTTGCATTTTTTTGGAATCCTTGGAAGAAATTTGCATTTTTTTGGAATCCTTGGAAGAAATTTGCATTTTTTTTGGAATCCTTGGAAGAAATTTGCATTTTTTTTGGAATCCTTGGAAGAAATTTGCATTTTTTTGGAATCCTTGGAAGAAATTTGCATTTTTTTGGAATCCTTGGAAGAAATTTGCATTTTTTTTGGAATCCTTGGAAGAAATTTGCATTTTTTTTGGAATCCTTGGAAGAAATTTGCATTTTTTTTGGAATCCTTGGAAGAAATTTGCATTTTTTTTGGAATCCTTGGAAGAAATTTGCATTTTTTTTGGAATCCTTGGAAGAAATTTGCATTTTTTTTGGAATCCTTGGAAGAAATTTGCATTTTTTTGGAATCCTTGGAAGAAATTTGCATTTTTTTGGAATCCTTGGAAGAAATTTGCATTTTTTTGGAATCCTTGGAAGAAATTTGCATTTTTTTGGAATCCTTGGAAGAAATTTGCATTTTTTTGGAATCCTTGGAAGAAATTTGCATTTTTTTGGAATCCTTGGAAGAAATTTGCATTTTTTTGGAATCCTTGGAAGAAATTTGCATTTTTTTGGAATCCTTGGAAGAAATTTGCATTTTTTTGGAATCCTTGGAAGAAATTTGCATTTTTTTGGAATCCTTGGAAGAAATTTGCATTTTTTTGGAATCCTTGGAAGAAATTTGCATTTTTTTGGAATCCTTGGAAGAAATTTGCATTTTTTTGGAATCCTTGGAAGAAATTTGCATTTTTTTGGAATCCTTGGAAGAAATTTGCATTTTTTTGGAATCCTTGGAAGAAATTTGCATTTTTTTGGAATCCTTGGAAGAAATTTGCATTTTTTTGGAATCCTTGGAAGAAATTTGCATTTTTTTGGAATCCTTGGAAGAAATTTGCATTTTTTTGGAATCCTTGGAAGAAATTTGCATTTTTTGGAATCCTTGGAAGAAATTTGCATTTTTTGGAATCCTTGGAAGAAATTTGCATTTTTTGGAATCCTTGGAAGAAATTTGCATTTTTTGGAATCCTTGGAAGAAATTTGCATTTTTTGGAATCCTTGGAAGAAATTTGCATTTTTTGGAATCCTTGGAAGAAATTTGCATTTTTTGGAATCCTTGGAAGAAATTTGCATTTTTTGGAATCCTTGGAAGAAATTTGCATTTTTTGGAATCCTTGGAAGAAATTTGCATTTTTTGGAATCCTTGGAAGAAATTTGCATTTTTTGGAATCCTTGGAAGAAATTTGCATTTTTTGGAATCCTTGGAAGAAATTTGCATTTTTTGGAATCCTTGGAAGAAATTTGCATTTTTTGGAATCCTTGGAAGAAATTTGCATTTTTTGGAATCCTTGGAAGAAATTTGCATTTTTTGGAATCCTTGGAAGAAATTTGCATTTTTTGGAATCCTTGGAAGAAATTTGCATTTTTTGGAATCCTTGGAAGAAATTTGCATTTTTTGGAATCCTTGGAAGAAATTTGCATTTTTTGGAATCCTTGGAAGAAATTTGCATTTTTTGGAATCCTTGGAAGAAATTTGCATTTTTTGGAATCCTTGGAAGAAATTTGCATTTTTTGGAATCCTTGGAAGAAATTTGCATTTTTTGGAATCCTTGGAAGAAATTTGCATTTTTTGGAATCCTTGGAAGAAATTTGCATTTTTTGGAATCCTTGGAAGAAATTTGCATTTTTTGGAATCCTTGGAAGAAATTTGCATTTTTTGGAATCCTTGGAAGAAATTTGCATTTTTTGGAATCCTTGGAAGAAATTTGCATTTTTTGGAATCCTTGGAAGAAATTTGCATTTTTTGGAATCCTTGGAAGAAATTTGCATTTTTTGGAATCCTTGGAAGAAATTTGCATTTTTTGGAATCCTTGGAAGAAATTTGCATTTTTTGGAATCCTTGGAAGAAATTTGCATTTTTTGGAATCCTTGGAAGAAATTTGCATTTTTTGGAATCCTTGGAAGAAATTTGCATTTTTTGGAATCCTTGGAAGAAATTTGCATTTTTTGGAATCCTTGGAAGAAATTTGCATTTTTTGGAATCCTTGGAAGAAATTTGCATTTTTTGGAATCCTTGGAAGAAATTTGCATTTTTTGGAATCCTTGGAAGAAATTTGCATTTTTTGGAATCCTTGGAAGAAATTTGCATTTTTTGGAATCCTTGGAAGAAATTTGCATTTTTTGGAATCCTTGGAAGAAATTTGCATTTTTTGGAATCCTTGGAAGAAATTTGCATTTTTTGGAATCCTTGGAAGAAATTTGCATTTTTTGGAATCCTTGGAAGAAATTTGCATTTTTTGGAATCCTTGGAAGAAATTTGCATTTTTTGGAATCCTTGGAAGAAATTTGCATTTTTTGGAATCCTTGGAAGAAATTAGCCTTTTTTCGCAATCCTTTGACGAAATTCGCGTTGTTTCCACAATCCTTTAACGAAATTACTGATTTTTCCTGCAAACGATAGATATAATTTTTTTCGACGACCATGTATCGAAATTGGAGTTCGCAATAGGTTTTACGTCTGAATTTTCAGACTAAAGACCAATTTTTAAATTTTTTCAAAACCGAATGCCTTAACATTTCGGAAAATAATCATCCCTGGTGAAATATCTGAGGATTTTATTTTTCTAACAAATCATAATATAAATTCATTTTAAACTAAAATTTGATAGAGAAATTATTTCTGTGTGTGTGTGTGGGGGGGGGGGGTGTTCCCCTGCCACTGAAGTAACATTTTAGTGGTTACACATTGAAACGTAATGGGCTGAAAAAAAATAGAAACCTGTAATTTTTTTTAAAAAATACTGAAAATTTAGTAAATATTTACAAATTTAGAAACTTTTTTAAATTTTCCCGGATTTCAGAATTCTGGATAATGGGTCCTATACGTTATTTCTATTATTTAAAATTAATTTTTGATTCCCACTGGGAAATGAAACTATAAGAATGGTTAAATATTGTTAATAGATTAATATAATTGAAAAAAAACTGGAATGTAATAATTATAACAATTAATACAAAAAAATAATTTTAAAAAATTCCTTTAGGGTGTCCATTACTGGCGCATCTTATATAATAATAATTATAGTAATCATGGAACTAGTAAATATGCAAATCAGCGGCCTCAAACATTAATTCTACAGTTTTATTTTGAAGTTATTTTTAGTATTTAAAATATCCAATTCAAAGTATCCTTTGCTTCCTTCATATTTGTAATATTATTACAAATAATATCTGGAAGTTTAATTGTTAGAAATAGCGAGACGTGAATTTTCTGTGCATCTTGATATTTTTGATATGTCCTTTACTGCTTTTAAAGATAAATGTTCTGAACTTTTAATCTCTTAATTTGTATTCGTATTGTATATGATTTATTTCTATATGTTTATATATTTGTTTTTCCTTATTTTTTATGTTCTTGCAACACTGTAAATGGATTCGTCTGTAGTGTGCATTTCAATAAATAAATAAATAAATAACCAGATATAAACAAACCGACACTGTTTTGGTGCCATCTATTGGTCATAGATATAAATGGAGGAACTTATATCATCCTGCATTTTTCTTATAAAAAATTATAATTCGATATCTATTTTTAAAATCTGATTATATAATTTTAAAATTTTGTTCAATATAAATTGAATATTAGAATTTAAATTGTCTTTTTTTTTTTTTTGAGCTTAGCATTTATCCGCTTCATTTTTAAAATTTTGTTTGCATTATAAATAAAAGTAGATCATTATTATTATTATTCTTTGATTGGATTTGCATGACTGAAAATTATTTTTTCACATTCTCTTAACTTTGGCGTGAAAACAAAATTTTAATTTATGTTCAAATGTTACTACGTTAAAAATTTAAATTTTATCTGCATTGAAATAATTTACAGGTTTTACCTGTTTTTACAGGGTTGGCTCACTGTTGGAGTGAAAAAAAATCATTTTATGCACATTCTAAATGGATTAAAAATAAAGAATTCGTAGATAGTTTTTTACACAAATGGTACACACGAAAGCTACTTGTGTATAGTTCTGCTTATCTTTCCCATATTATGGAAATGCTACAAAAAGTGAGATAATGAAACATCAAATGTTACAAGCAAAATTGAGACTGCATCTGCATCATGTTTTTTTTAAATACAACGATGAAAAATTCCTAGTTTAATGTATAATGAAGCTTGCCGTCGACAGCTACAAAACTTTCTGCCACTGGGACTGGGAATAGAAGCATGGTCAAACTTTAACCATGCTAAATTTGGTTACACCAATTGTGATAATTTTAGAGGTATTGGGTGTTTTTCAGGAATAATCCCAATTCGCCCTACAAATTGAAAATTGTTGCAACGAATTTATCTAGTATAATTAAAAATAGATAATTCTTTGGCTTCATTATAAAGACACATTTAAAGTTTTCTCAAACATTTTTGTTAAGTTTTTTTTTTAATAAGAACCACACATAGAAATATCTTTTTCTTTTGAGCACAAAAAAAAAAAAAAAAAAAAAAAAAAAAAACAAATACTATACTAAATATTGTGATTATTGTAATTGCACAATGGTGATTAACTATAGTTTCTAATTTTCACTTTCTGTATTTTCAGGGGTTTTATTCTTTCCTTGAAATATACTAAAGTTTCAGCCATGAAGTATAAATGTTATATATGTCAAAAAGATATCTCTAACAACATTAAAGGTTTGGGAAATCATTTCCGACGTGTACATAATCTTTCATTAACAAAACCTTGTGAAACAGAGTTCGTTTGTGTGCAAGAAAATTGTTTTAGCCGTTATGCATTGTTTGCCAGTCTTTGCAGGCATTTGCGAAAGCATCATGCATGCCATTTGCCTGGTAATTCTGACACATTGTTGTGCAAAAATTTGGATAACACCAGCACAAATAGTTGCACACAAATTCAAAGTGACATATCAGGAATAGCAGATTTTGGCCCTATTGAAAATACTGATACAGTATTGCACTTGAATGATGCTAGCAGTTCTACACAATCTGAATGTGAAATATCTGCTGAATTGCCTAATTGCCTGCCTGTTCAATGAAACTTCAAGCTTTGAAAAAAGTTTGACTGATCTAAAAGATAACATTGCTAAGCAGCTATTAACTTTTCAGGCTAAAAACAATGTTACCCAAACTGTAACAACCGCTGTCATAAAGACATGTGAAACAGTTATAAAATCTGTAACTGATACATTAAAGACAGAAGGGTTGGAGTTTCTGAAAAATGAGAAAGTTGACACCAATGAAGAAAAATGCAATGAATTGTTATTAAAATTTGATGAAATCTGTAATCCGGTTCAAGAAGTCAGTACAAAGAACAAGCAGCTTTCATACTATAAAAGAAACTTTGGGTTCATTGAGCCCAAGGAATATTGCTTGGGAATAAGGGAAGAAAAAGTCTTTAACCAACTCTTGAACGAATATGAAACAAAACTTGTCCCAGACACATTCCAGTACATCCCTATAATTGACGCACTATCCATTTTGATGAATAACCAAGAAATTTTCAAATTTGTAACAACCAACACACAGTAGTCATCTTCTGATGGCTACTTACGTTCTTATTCTGATGGGGAAAAAAAATCAAAATGCATCCTTTTTTTTCAAAAATATCATGATGCTATTCGAATACAGTTTTACTTTGATGAAGTTGAAGTGTGCAATCCACTTGGATCGAAGACCAAGATCCATGAAATAGCTGCTTTCTATTTCACAATTTTAAATCTCCTGGCAAAATTCAATTCTTCACTGATGAATATTCATTTATTATATTTATACAGTACCCAAGATTTGAAAATGTTTTTTCCGAAATACTAAGACCATTTATGACAGATTTAAATCGTCTTGAATCAGAAAATAGCACTTTAATTTCTGTCTATGGTGCACCATATTCACTTCGTGCCACATTAGCATGTGTTTGTGCTGATGGACTATCTGCACATGCATCATTTGGCTTTCTTAGTCCATCAAACAAATATTTTTGTAGGCTGTGTCTAATTAGCCGAGAGCAGATGCAAGAAGAATATAGAGTGGGAGAGTTTAGAAAAAGAAACAAACCCCTACATGAACAACATGTCCAAGAAAGCTTGCTAAATGCAGAGGCTTCATAGAGATCAGGTGTAAGAGAAAACTCAGCATTACATTAGTCTCTGTATTTCCATTGAACCGATAATTAATGCTTTGATGGAATGCATGACATTCTGGAAGGCATATGAATGATGGAAATAAAGCTGGTCTTAAATCAATGTTTGTAGACATGATAGAGAATCTAAATGTTGAGGTCCTGAACAGGCGAATACACAGATTCAATTATGGTTTTTCGGACATAAAGAACAAACCATCTTCCAATTTCACAAGACAAATGTTAAGTAATGTGAAAGACTATACAATTAAACAGAAGGCAGCTCAAATATGGTGTCTAATGAGAATTTTGCCATTTATTCTTCGATTTAGTACCATTTTCCAATAAATATGTCAACCTACCTGTTACAACTTTTTCCAGAATAATGCAAATTGTTTTTGCACAAATTGTGATAACAGGACTTGCTGCATATTTAGTCTCACATTTTGGAGCATCACGAAGAATTTAAAAGTCTATTCCCAAATACAAATTTCCTTAATAACCATCACCTAATTCATTATGCAGATTGTTTAATTCAGTTTGGTCCACTCGCAAAAATGAAATGCTTTCGTTATGAAGCCAAACACAATTACTTTAAAACTAAAGCCTCCATAAACTGTAACTTTAAAAATATAACTAAGTCATTAGCAGTTGCTCATCAACTAAATCCTTGCAGTGCTTGGAGTTTCAATGATCCCTTGTCTAATGCTATTAATATGACCTCCATTCAAAGTTGTTGGGTAGCTTCGTGCAAAAGTTATAATCACCTGAAATCATTAGGCTATGACGATGAATATGAAGTTACAGTTGTGAAAACATTGAGCATAAGTGGGGGTAAATACAGAAATGATATATATATATATTGAGAAAAATTCTACTGATAGATACATTTCCTGTATTTTGCTAAATCATTGAAATTATTAAATTGTCATCATATTTAAAGTTTTTCGTAAATACATGGAAAACTGCTCATTTGCATCCTTTTTTAAATGCTTTTTGTATTAGACGGCCCAAAGAAAACGAACAGAAACTGATTTATCCTGATATATTACCCGACTTTCATACTTACAGTGCTTGGACACCTTTTGGATCTCGAGATAGGTATATTTCTTTGAGTAACATTGTAGCGTAATCCAAGATTCCATTACAGATGCACCAAATTATAAATCTGCAGTATGCGAGGATGTTTGGTTTCAAGAACCTGCATCAATAGTTTTTCTTCATTGTTTGCATCCTGCATAAATGTTTTGCTGCAAGAACTTGCGTTCTTGACATCTGAAAAGTTTGTTCTAAAAACCGTTTGTGTATTTTTACATCTTCAAGCGTCCCTGCATCAATAGTTTTTTTTTTCATTGTCTGCATCCTGTGGAAACATTTTGTTGCAAGAATTTTTGCATTTTACATATGAAAAGTTATTCATTTTTAAAAGCATTTGTGTATATTTATCTTCGAGCATCCCTGCATCAATAATCTGTTTTCATTGTCTGCATCCTGTGGAAACATTTTGCTGCAAGAACTTTTGCACCTACATCTGAAAAGTTATTACCGTTTCTGTATATTTGTATCTTCGAGCGTACCTGCATCAATAATCTGTTTTCCTCATTGTCTGCATCCTGCGAAAACATTTTGTTGCTAGAACGTTTGCACTTACATGTGAAAAGTTATTACCATTTCTGTATATTATCTTCGAGCGTTCCTGCATCAATAGTTTTTCTTCGTTGTCTGCATCCTGTGGAAACATTTTGCTGTAAGAACTTTTGCACTTGACATTTGAAATTTTAAAACCATTTGTGTATATTTATATGTCTGAGCATCCCTACATCAATAATCTGTTTTCTTCATTGTCTGCATTTTGTGGAAACATTTTGCTGCAAGAACTTTTGCACTTGACATCTGAAAAGTATTACCATTTCTGTATTTTTTTTTATATCTTCGAGCATCCCTGCATCAATAATTTTTCTTCATTGTCTGCATCCTGTGGAAACATTTTGTTGCAAGAAATTTTGCATTTCACATCTGAAAAGTCATCATTACTGTATTTTTATATCTAACTTCGAGCATTCCTGCATCAATAGTTTTTCTTAATTGTCTGCATCCTGTGGAACCCCTTTTTCTTTGTGTGAATTTTCTGGAAATTTTTTTAATTCAATCATTTCTTTTATTTTTCATAATTTACTGTGTTTATAGGGGTCAAAATATATGTTTAGAATTAAGATAAGTCCATGCATTTTGTCACTTATATTTGCAAATTTTCATTACATTAATAAGCTGTACTTTCGTTAGATTTTTTACTTCTATAAGTAAATATGTAGTTCTATTTATTTAAATGCAAAAGAACTTTCATTTTATTTTATTTTATTTATTTTTTTTTTTTTTTATTGCAGCAAGATATATGCACAGAGATGCATCATATTAATACTGCTATAAGTTTTATATTCAGTATTAATATTTAATTTAAATGGAAATAATTTTCTTTATACTTTTATTAAGAAACAAAAGTATTAATGTAAATATTTTAATTATGATCAATTTTAAAATCATCCTGTGCATCATCGTGTGAAAACTGAAGTATTCCTAACCATATTATCTTAAATGAAAATAATTTCTATTTTTCTTTATACTTTTGCCGAGGAAAAAAAAATATTTGTTTAGATAAATTTATTTTAATAAATTAATACAGGGGTTGTACTTGTCCTGAAAAATGAAAAAACGTCCTGAAATATGGCCCAGTGGCAGAAACGCAGTGACACGGCGACATAGTCGCGGACAAAAAAAATCTCTTGCAGACAAATTTTGTCTGCACTGAAATCAATTAAAGTTGTCCACAACTTTCAAGCATTTTTTCCCGCAAAAAAAAACGAGAATTTCGACAAAAAATCGCGTAAAAAAGCGTGATTTTCGTCAAAGGATCGCGAAATAAACGGGAAATTGTTTTGTACAAATTCTGCTTGAATAGTGTGTTATATCATGAAAAAATATATAACCATATATACATGATTTTGTGTTAAGGCAATTTTTTTTCTTTTTCATGTTATATGTAATATAGTAAATATTTCTGTAGTAATAATGTATGTAGTAATGTTAATATTCAATAGATATTTTTATGGATAAGTTTAAAATTGCTAATGTTAATATTATTTGTTACATCTGGCAGATCAAAATGTTGATGGAAAGTCATTTCTTTCTGTCAATAATGATGATTTGAAAGAAATTGGCATAAAGCTTGGAGACAGAAAGAAGCTGCTGTGTTTGAGACTAAAAATCAAAAAGGAAGCCAGGCACCTCTTGCATATACTGTTGTAAATATCTTTATTTATAATTGGTACTTATTGTAGTGAAATTTGACTCGGTAAAACATCACTTTTTTTTTAACTATTTAAAATGTATATATACACACAAATACATACTGATTTATTGTTGTTGAAATTTTTTCTCATTCTATAGCATATACAGGTTTGTTATAATTAAAGTTCCACTTCGAAATGGTCATAGGGAATTTATTTCCATCTTCTCCCCCCCCCCCAAAAAAAAAATCAAATATACACTGCCATGCGGGGGTGGGGGGGAATGGCACTGTATGTAATATTGTTAAACTAAATAAGACATGAAGACATTGGTTTTTTAAAAATTGGATTAGGAGAAAAATCAAGATTTTTTCCATTCGATCACAAGAAAAAGCTGCAAAAATTTGCCTATTAGTAAGAAAAATATCACGAAATTTTAAAATCGGTCACAGGTAAAAAAGTGCACTATTTTCTACAATCGGTCGCAAGAAGATGCTGCAAAATTTCTTATCGGTGCAAGGAAAATTTCACAAAATTCCCCAATTCATCGTCAGAAAAAAAAATTGAAATTTGTCAGTGTAACGCCGAAAAAAAGAAATTCATCGATCAGGTGTGGAAAAAATCCAGAATTTTTTTCCAATTAGTCGCAAAAAAGCGACCGTTTGCCAATCGGTAGAAAGTAAATATCGTTAAATTCGATCATCATTTGTGGCTAAAAAATTGCAAAATCTTTTAGTGGATTGATGGAAAAAATCTGAAATTTGTCAATCCAATCAGCCACAAGGAAAAGAAAAAACTGCCAATCAGTAAAAAAAAAATAATGAAATTCGCCTATCAGTCATGTGTAAAATCAGATGATTGTCAGAAAAATCAGGAAATTATTTGATCCGTTGTGGAAAAAGTTCATGCTTTTTTCTAATCTGTCGCAAGAAAAAGCTGGAACATTTGACAATCAGTCGTCGGTAAAAAACACTAAATTTGTGGATCAGTCGCGTACTCAAGTGAAAAACTAAGAATTTTTGCCAATCGGTTGAAGAAAAATATAGCAAAATTCACCTATTGGTCGCAATTTTAAAAAAAGCGTAAAATTCTTTTGTGAATTACAGAAAATATCTCAAAATTCTGTAACCTAGGGAAAAAAGTTTCAAAATTCGACGATTGTGTCCAATAAAAAAAAAAAATTGCCAGTTGACAGAGAGAAAAATCTGAAATATTTAGAAAATAGTCAGTCGATTGTCAGAAAAAACAGCATAATTCATCATTCGATCTAGGGAAAATCGCAAAATTCGGCAGTAGATTCTTTCGTGTGTGTATGCCATCGTTTTACAAAGTCTTTTGTATTTCTATAAAAGGTGCAATTGCACTTCTTCATATATACGAAAATCCCCCTGTGTCTTTCTTTTGTATTCCCGAAGAACATTCTTAATCAGCTGAAGTTCGTTGCAGAACATTGCAAAGTATTCTGCTTTGGGGATCAACATAAAGTTTTATTATGCATTAATCAATCTGTTTATGTAGTTTTTTCTGAAGATTTCTTTTTAAATAGGTACCTGAAGTTTCTTCACCAGAGATATGTAATATTATTTATGATGGATCTACACCTCAATGCACCAACACTCCAACTACTTCAGCTATTTGTAGCCCAGATGCAGTTTCATTTGCAGCTACTTTAAAGTATTCAAAACCTGATGCAAGTATAAACGTTTTTTGTTCTCTTTAAGACATTAGTTTGGCTTGTAGGTTAAAATACTGTATTAATGTGTATCAATAAGGCAATTTTTTATTACAGGGCTTGAATTTCACGGTGGGATTCGCGCCGAAAATTTTGAAATCCTGCCCAAAAGAATATCGTGGGTAGGAGACTACTGCTCAAAAAGTTTGAAGGCAAATTTTGCATTTTGAAACTACAAACTCCTGCGAATGCCTTCATAATAATTTCGAACAACCGATTAAAACATTTTGCGGCTATTTTGACTATGAAAGATCGTTGTAATTTATGGTTCTCCCCCCCCCCCCCCCCCGCCACAACAAATAAAGTTTCGCTATTTTCCCGAGGTTGATTTGGTTGAAAGTTAAAAGTAGACTGTATAAAAACTTGACTTTTTTTTTAGAAAATAAAAAATATTTTGCATAATTATTCCGAGTTGATTTAAATTGCTTAAATAGTATTTTGTTATGTCTGTATTGATGTAATTCTTTAAATAGCACGTAAAATAAGTGGGTCCACCACCTGGAGAACCTGTTAAAATCAGGGAATTTCAATAATTTTTCCAAAATCTGGATTTTGATAAAATTTCGTTGTGGTATCCATGAAAGTATTGCCTTTTGGACACCAGAGATGAAAATATTCCATAGTTTGGCAAAATAATTATCACAAGGCTCCATTTACCCACTGAAATGTCTTTATTTGCTTTGTCCCCTGTTGGAAATGCAGTTTATCTGGGCATTAGTGACTTTGATACAGTTGAAGTAAATGGTAGCTCAGTGCACAAATACTGTATAGCAAGTTTTTAATAGCTTGTTGGAAAATTATAATGATTATTAAAGTGAGTAATTCCATTTGTAGTCTTCAGAGAAATTTGTGTGTTTGGGGGGGGGGGGAGGATAAAAAAGAGCTTTTACTTATCCATATCCAGGAAATTTGAGTGTTAGTCATGCAGTATTTGTTTTACTCTCGGCGTCTCCACTGTGCACTACACCGCTAGACTAGAATTTTCATGGCATGCACCAGGAAAAGTCGGGGAATTTCACTCTCCTGTATGAGTAGCAATTCTGGTGGATTTTAAAGATTTTTTTTCCCTCCCAAACATCTCAACTCTTCCATTTATAAATGTTCATAGGGAGACTCCCCTCCTAGTAAAAATTGAATTTCAAACCCTGTATTAAAAATTATAGTAAATGTTTTGTTACAATATTTAATTATATTGTAATTTATTAAAATTTCTAAAGTGCTGTTTAATTACTTTTTAGTGTTCCTGTGCGTGAATCTGTAAGATCATCTGACCGGGGGAGGAAAATTCTTGAAAGGTTGAAAAGTAATAGCAAAATTATATCGCAGAAAGAAGTGCAAGAAATTATAAGATTAGTAGTTAACACAGCAGCTAAACATCTGGAAACACTGTATGTTATGCTTTTTTATAACTGCTGTGTATCAATTTCAATTATTGCGCAGCTTATTGTTCTATTTGTATTGTAAATATTGTATTTGATTAATTATCCATTAATGTATCCTACATATCAGCAAAAACTGAATATTGACCAAAGGCATTGTCATTCAGTTGCCTCAGCTCAAGGGTACAAGAGAAGATTGTGAAGGATATGTATGTCATCTAAGTTTAATTTCTTATTTATGTTCTTTAAAAAACAACTTTAATTACTGAGAGTAGATATTCCCTGCAATGTTATTCACTGGCAAAAAGTGATTGTTCCTTTATGCACTTTTGTGACTATTTTAATTTTAAAATCATATTAACTTTTTGATTTGAAAGAAGTACTGATTATTCCAAAATCTGAAATTTAAGGATTTTCAATCTCTTCTGATTTGAAAACAAAAATGACATCTAAATATTTTTTTCAGTTTTTTACCAATTTGCATAATGGTGCAATCATTTTTTGTGGTGGAATAACTGAATTGAAGAATACTTACTTTCAGTAAGTGGCACTGCATTTTAAATTATTAAATGTTTTTACATTGTGAAATTTTTATATATACAGTAGACCACTAATCTTCACACCTTGGTTCAAAGAGTTGTGCGGATGAGATGCCTTTTGCAGATTACAGGTCATGTCCATTTAATTTTTGTTTACATTTAAATTCATTTTTGGGCAAATTTAGCTGTTAATTCTTAAATACGTAAAACACTCAACAATATAACTAAGGTAAAAACTATTTTAATAATTTATTTTAAACATGGCATCAATTGTTGTCTTTGGTTTATTAAATTTTATCCTTTGACGAAAAGCGAATTCTCTCTGAGAAGAAGCCTTAATCTGATTATTGTAATAAATTTTAATTGCAAAAAAGGCATAGCTTAATGCATGTTAATGAGTATCTAGTTATCCGAAAACATGTGAACCCAAACATTCCAGATAACTAACTTGAAATTGTATATTTTTATTTATGCAACAGTACCATCCCTCCTATTTATTGCTTGGGCAAACTGGAAGGAAAGGAATACGCTTTTTTGTATGTTTCAGGGACTTTCGTATGAACTCATCATTACGTCTGTGTGTTAAAACTTTTTGTTAAAAATCATCACTGGGGAACACACGTTCTGTTGACTTAGATCTGGCACTTGTTTTTGGCTAATTATTGGCATCTAAATCCGAAAATGACCCTAGTTTTTTTTTCTATCACGTCAACTTTTTAAGCTACAGGATACCCCCCCCCCTCCCCCCCCCCAAAAAAAAAATCATACTTAATGTGGATACAAAGGAAAATAAAGAAAGATTACCATATATTATTCATACAAAGGATGTATATACTTACTATACACTACATTGTGTACAAGTAGAAAAATCCTTTTACAAAACGAAAAAGTATTTATTAAGAGAGAAATTTTCACTTGTAGCGTTTCCTGGGGTGTTGAATTTGTGACCAATCTCGCTTGATGTTCCAACAATAATCAGCCATCATATATTCATCCCATCTACCTTGATACCGCTCTTCCAGGAGCTTCAATCTTGGTGGAATCGCTCACCCTGCTCATCACTGACTGCATCAAGATTTTCCGGGAAGTTATCAAGATGGCTATGCAGAAAATGAAGTTTGATGCTCATGCTGCAACCAAGCCTTATGAAGCTCTCTAAAAGTTGTTGGACAATTTTGGTATAATTTTCTACTCTCATGTTTCCAAGAAAGTATTTGACAAGGTTTTTGAATGCCAACTAAGCATTCTTTTGGAGTTCTGTCATTGTTCCGATGAAATGTTCATCTCTAATGAGCTGCCGAATCTGTGGACCGTTAAATACACATCCCTTTACTTTTTTCAAAAGTCAGGTTTGTAAATTTCGATATGAGATACTTGGAACAGTCTCCTACAATTGACAAAGCTTTCACGAACTGCTTCATTTGATCCAGTTTTATATGCAGAGGTGGAAATATGTTCTTTCTGTCGGCAAGTGGCTGATACAAAATGTTTGGATCACCAGGTTTGATGTAAGATCTTGGAGGCCAATTCGACTGGAACCAATGCTTCTCACGAGCTCTGCTGTCCCACATACACAAAACACAGGGATAATTGGTATATCCACGTTGCTGGCCAAGAAGGAAGCACGCCATTTTAAGGTCAACACAGACGATCCATTCGTGAATGTGATATTGCAATAAATCAATGGTTCTTTTTATGTCTTCATATTCTTCGCTCAAATAAAATGAATGGCTTATCGATACTGCTCCAAATAATTTTCCATTCTGTTCCATTGTGTGAGAGCAAGCACATCAAGCTCCTCTTTGAGCTATCGATGAAAAGTCGCCATTCAGTTCTGGTATAGGATGGAATTCCCAACTCCTCCATTGAACCATGTGCAGTCGTGGAAAAAAAAAAAGTAAACACCCCCTATTAACTCCTCAACAAATCATCGTAGAAGAAAGTTACTGGTACCGAACGATTGGAAATAAAGTCTACTTTTAAATGATGTATATAAATTTTTCTTAGGGGGTCATCTACATATTAAAACGAATCCAAACTTCATTTTTTTCAATAGCAATACCCAATTTTAACGAGATATTTCAAATCTTCGGTTCAAACTATGCCTAGACACCAAATTTGAAGTCATTTGAATGATGAGTTTTTGAATTATAAACATTCAAAATTTAGTGCTTCTAATGTTGAATTACATTTTCATATTTTTATTTATATCTCCCGAAATTATGCTCCTTATGTGCTAATATTTTTGTAGTAATAATACTAATATACCCAAACATAAATAAGCTGAATTTGCAATTTTTATAATTTTATGATATGAATTATGAATTATTAAATTAATATTCGAAAAAATTATGAATTGCAACCTACAATTTTTTTGATGGATTTAGATTAAGTCCTGTTTAATGGAAATTCAAAAATTTCACATTTTTCTTCCAAGTAGTTTTCAAATTATGCTTAATAAACGGCAAAATGATGGTTTAAGGGGCCGTCTATGATGGAAGTGAGTAAACATTTTGAAATTTATTCTGCTGTACTGTAATCTAACACGCTTCATTGACTCCTTGAGTGGCGCTTAAGGTGCCTTGATCAAGGAAAGTGCACTCTCGGTTAACAATCCAGTACGGAACTTCAATTTGGATACAGCCCTTAAAGTACGCTCGATTTAAAATAATTAATTTTCGGAAACTTATGGTACGAATTGCATAAAAATTCGTTTTTATGCTAATTGAAGGGTGTAGAGTTGATTTATGCTGTCAGAATTGGGTACTGCTATTGAAAAAAACAAAGTTATGGTTCGTTTTAATATGTAGATGGCCCCCTAAGCAAATTTTATATACATCATTTAAAAGTAAACTTTATTTCCAATCGTTCGGTACCAGTAACCTTCTTCTACGATAATTTGTTGAGGAGTTAGTAGGGGGTGTTTACTTTTTTTTTTCCCACGACTGTCCCTTATGGCAAAAAACAAATCCACCGTCACTTCAAAAGTATTGAAGAAATTCACTTTTCCTTGATCGAAAGTAGGATACAGTAGCTCCCTTTTCAAGCAAATTTTTCTCGTGCAGTCTTGATGCTAAGAGTTCTGAAGCTTTTTTCCTCCTATGACTCACGCCCGAATTAGCGTAGATTGGTCACATTAATGTAAGCTGTAGAGAAAAAACTCGACGTGATAGAAGAAAACTAATTGCAGTTTTGAAATTGGCACACTTTTTTGACTTAAAAACAGCTGAAAAATCGAACTCAACAGAAATTGAGTTAAAAATTGTTCCCCATTGTCATTTAAACATTTTAAATTGAAAACATTGTTTTTGCACATTTTAGAAACAACTTTTATCTTATCGCTCGAGCTGGAATGATTGAATGGAGATTTAAAACAATGAGATTAAGTTTAATACCATAAAAAAACAAGTTGGAAATTGCTCGTCAAACGTGGCAAATGAGGTGCGTTCGTACTATAACTAGTTTTATAATTATTTTTTGCACCCCACATTGTACTGAATGTATAATTTTTTGCACTTCATAAAGCGCATAGTCTGATACATCATTAAAATGCACTTCCAATAATTTTTTCCCATTCCCCGTAATGTAACGGAGCACTTTTGACTGTCCCTGTAATTAAACTATACATCCGATTTTCCTAAAATTTGAAATAGCTCAACAAAATTTTGCAACAATTATAGATTTAAAATTTCAGACCATTCGGAAGGCTGTAATATCATTAAAATGCACTTGCAATAATTTTTCCCATTGGCCGTAATGTAAAGAAAAACTTTTGACTGTCCCTGTAATTAAACTATACATCCGATTTTCCTAAAATTTGAAAGGGCTCGACAAAATTTTGCAATAGTTATATCTTTAAAATTTCAGATCATTCGGAAGGCTCTAATATCATTAAAATCCACTTGCAATAATTTTTCCCATTGGCCGTAATGTAAAGAAAAACTTTTGACTGTCCCTGTAATTAAACTATACATCCGATTTTCATAAAATTTGAAATGGCTCGACAAAATTTTGCAGCAATCATATATTTGAAATTTCAGACCATTCGGTTGGGTAGTTTTTGCTCTGTTACATGCGGACAGACAGACGGACGGACAGACGGACGGACAGACGGACGGACGGACTGAACGACGACTATAGGTGCTACGTATTTATATAATTACGAACGCACCTAAAAAGTAAAAACAAAGAAAGAGGACTATCAAAGAGGAGCATGATAATCCTGAGGAAGAGGAGTATAATCAGCAGGAAATAGAAAACAAGGTATAAATTTACATATTAATCTGAAATATATTTTTGAGTTTTGATTTTGTCATGGAATATTTTTTTTTTTTTTTTTTGCGTGTGTGTGTTTAGTAACCAGACCAGTGATAATTAACATTGTATTGGGCCAGTGTGACCTTACAGATACATATGTGGGAAAAAGTTTCATATTGGTAAACTTCATAGTATCTATTTTTCCTATGTGTCTAGAATGCAATGCTATCCAGTTTCAGCTCATTTATTTAGTGCCATCTCTCAATCAGATACATTTGTCCAATAACACACATCTTCTTTCGAGATTAGATAGAAATCCATGACATGTGTTAGATTTAGTTTTTTCTTTTTAATGATAGGTAATTTTTAATTTAAAGTAATATTGGAAGTATAGAAATAGCATAGAAAATATAATTTTGTCAACATTATGCAATTTAGAAAACAAGTCTGTACTTCTGAAATGAATACAATACTCCCTCAAATCCGCAACCCTAAAATCTGCAGATGTCTAAAAGCCGTATATCATCACAGATGTAAACAATGAAACTTTCAGTTCGGATGTAGGAGCAAAATTGCAGATTTTCTTAGTTTTATATTATTCCGTATGTACACTGCTCAAACAAATTAGGGGAGCAAGCAAAAAACTGAAGAGAACAGAGCAAGACAGCCATGTATGGGCGTAGAATGGATAGTACACGTGTATCAATGCGCAATACCGAAAAAAAGACGCAAAAAATTTGTAAGGGAGCTTTTATTCTTTGAAAAGATGGAAAGAACATGAACAGATGGTTTGGGGCAATAATTTGGTTTCATGTAAATGATAAAAAAAAGTATTGTTTAGAAATGATACAAGATTTTTAATATGGCGTGTGATCTCCTCGAACAGTTAAGACTGCTGCACACCTGTTTTCCATGGATGCGATGAGGTTATCGATAAGAATTTCGGGAATACTGTTCCACTGCTCAAGAATTGCGATCTCCAAGTCCCGGACAGTAAAAGGAGGCCTTGGTCTCGACACAATGTGTCGTCTGAGTATGTCCCAAACATGCTTGATCGGATTTAGGTCAGGAGAGCATGCTGAACCTTACATACGCTGTATTTTTTTTTAGCTTCAAGCAAGTTTTCCACAAGATGAACTGTATGAGGTCTGACATTATCAAGTATGGAAAAAGTGAAATCATTAATTGCTGCAACATGAAATACGACATGAGGTCCCAGTATCTCGTCTGTATAACTTTGAGCCGTCAAAGTGGCATTCCGAATGATATGCAGGCCCGTACGTCCACCTATGCTGATTCCAGCCCATAACATTAACCCACCTCGTCTGTAATGTGATCTTTCACGAATGAATGTGGGATTATTTTGAATGCCTCTCTCTCCATGCCAAAACACATCAGATGTCACATCCAGACTGAATCGGGACTCGTCTGTAAACAGAATTTGACTCCAACAACGTTGCCTCCAAACTCGATGTTCAGTTGCCCACCTTCTTTGGACTGCACAGTTGCTTGAGATCAACGGAATACAGACCATTGGCTTACGTGCATAGAGACCACCCTGATGAAGCCTATTTCGGACTGTTTGGCTAGACACCCTGCGTCCCGTGGCCAAGAACAACTGTATTTGCAGCAGAGTAGCATTGCCCGCTCCGTCTCGACGAGCTGTTAATAGGACGTATCAGTCATCAGTTTCTATGGTAGCACATGGCCGACCTTACCCTTGTCGATGTCGACCATTTCATGTGTCTTGGAATCGATTCCACAGCCTTGCATTGACACTTCTTGCGGCCCCAACAGCGTCCGCTACACTTCGTTGTGTTTCCCCTGATTCAACTGTCCCGATAACACGCCAAGCAATGGATTTCGTTAAATCACATTTTTGTAACATTTTCAAGTCACCTTTTATCAAAACACAAGCTGAGCAATTGAATTTCGCAACTGAGACAGTGAAACAGATGTGCCTGCAAAATCCCGATTTCTACACTTATTTCCTTTTTGTACTTTCTGACGTCATAAACTTTAATTTGCATGGGAAGTTTTTCTTATGTTTTCTACTACGCTTCAAATTATGGATGTTTAATTTTACGTTACTTATCGGTGTAAATATTTGCGTAATTTTGTTAAAACCATGTGCTCCCCTAATTGTTTTGAGCAGCGTATTTTAATGTGTAATTCTCGATAATAGGATTCAAATCGTAGTTTTTCATGAAGGAAGCATAAATTTATTTCTGAAAAAAATCAAGATATTGCTGATATCACTGGTAATCACAATCTTTTTACCAAATATATTTATGTATTAATCAAGCTTTTTTTGTTAAGACCGGCTAAACCTGAAATAAAACTTCCTTACTTTTTGGTATGAATTAATAGGGTACATTTATGAGGAATGTTTCATTGAATAATTCAAGGAAAATGTATGTCATCTTATTATGCATACTTAAGTATACATTATTTACTTGACCTTTACTTTCAATAATTTAATCATTTTTAAAATTATCTTACTTTTTATCATTTTACTTTATTACTTTACTTACTTTAATATTTTACTATATTGCAGGCATTCATTATAATATCGAATGCATTATTATATTCAAATGACTTTTAAAAAAATGTGAACAAAGCAATGACCAGAAATCTGCAAAATTCTAAAATCCGCACAACCCCTGGTCCCAATCTGTGCGGATTTGAGGGAGTCTACTCTATTCCTAACATGTATTTAATAATACGAAAAACATTTTTGATAAAAATAGTTTAAAAAAATGAAACAATTGAATTTTCAAAATTCACTGTTTACAGAAAAAAATTTAACAAATTTCAAGGAAAGTAGGGCTTTCAATATTTTTTTTTTCATTTTCTTACATAATTATTACTTTATTTAATTATGACTAAAGATACTATTAAGAATACTGAAAGTTTCTATTATCTTTGAGAAATCAAGAATTTTCTTAAATCTAGTCTTAATCCTGATACAGGATTTTCGAAGTTATGCTGTATTAAATTAGACATGTATCTCTCACATACACGCATTTGACTGTTACACTTGTGTGGCACATCCATTGGAGTGCTGAGGAACAGGTCACTATTTTTAATAAGTGTTTGTAAATGTGGATTCTTTACTACTTATTGTTTATATATTTTTCCCTCTTTAGATTAACTGGTTAAAATACGAGGTGCCAACTGAGACCCATAGGACAGAAATTTTTGAAGCTATGGCAGCGATCTTTAAAAACAGAAGAAAATTTATTTTAATGGCTCCATCCATAACAGAAGTAATAAACTTATTTCCAAATTTTATGGAATTTGATGGAGACCTTGCGAGTAATTTTCTCCTACTTAAGTGAAAAAGTTTAATGCATTGCTCTCTTTTCTGATTTTTTTTCTTTACTTGATACATTTTAATTCCTTTTTAGTGTTTTATTTTTAATATTCAATGATATTTTAATTTACTCTATTTATTGCAGATTGATGCGGAGTGTTCCCGGATGTTTCCAGATTGTGGGACATTGTTGGGAAAATTACCATCATTTTATACTCCACGAATTCTGAATTATTGCCAAGAGAAAAGGCTGGATATATATGAAAGATACGAGAGTGTATTAGATGGTAATTATTATAAATTGATTGTATCAGAATACAAGAATTTCCACTATTCATGATTGTAATTTCTTTTTCTTTTTCTCAATTTGATGTTCTTATTTGAAAATGTCTAAAAATATGATTTATGATTTATAAAAACACAAAATATTGGAGAATTGAAAGGGATGGAATGTTATATGTAAATATTTAGTACCACTACATAACTTAATGCAAGACAAAATTTTACAGCTTCAATTGGTCTAAGCGAGATTTATGATCAGATGCAACTGACTATTAGTTACTACTTTGTTAGTATATCTGTCTTCGTATAGTTTTCAACAAATATGAAAAAACAGAATTATGTTTATGAATGCCAGCACAGATTTTCTCAGAAGAGAACGAGTGTGTGTATACCTACTGCAGGATTCTTATGAAATTTGGATTTGTCAGGGAATATAAAAGCATTTCCAAAAATTCTGGAAATTAAAGGGAACACTTTATTTTTAATCAAAAGCCTGAATTGTTAGTGAATTTATTTTTCATCAATGATTCCCAATCACATAATTAGATTATTCAAGCCAGAGCACATGTTTGTCAAGATTCACGTAGAAATATTTTTGTCAAGTGTATCTTGTTTGAATTTTATAATTTTTTATTGGCATAGTTTAGATAGTATCTCTGTACATGTGTATAAACCAAAATTAAGACTAAAGTCATGTCAAACCTGGAAAAGCCAGGAAATTTTTTTGGTTGTATTGTATAGGATCTAATATTTTAAGTATGGTTATTAGAAAGTCCTTATTAATGTAAATGAAAAAGTGTCAAGAAAACTGAGGAGGGGGGGGGGGGGTAATTTTTTTACTTATTTATGCCTAAGGAACTAATGGTAGGTCAAAGTCAAATGACACAAAAATATAGATCACTAGGGTGCCGAAGTAAAATTTCTAGTTGTAATTTCTATAATTGCTTCACTTACATAAAGTTATATATAGGCAATATTTTGATTTAATTTTAGTTAACTGAAGTTCTTATTCTACAATAACTTGATAATTAAACAGTGCTGTAATGTGAACTGAATTTATTTTATCTATGAGTAAAAACAAGTATTTAGCATGTTAATTAAATAATATTTGGGTAATTTTTTGTAATTCTGTTAATTTAATGCAAAAAAAATTTTTGTATATATTTGTATATATATATATATATATATATATATATATATATATATATATATATATATATATATATATATATATATATATATATAAACTTTGTAAAACATTTTTCAAATATGCACAGAAATTGTGTTTTTGGCACAGGATTTTTTTCACTAGAAATTTGATGGTTTATGAAATCTTAATCATTTTCCCTAGGATGCTACTGTGGTTATATATTAAATCTGCGATAATAACAACATATGGTATTAATCGTTATGTATGTTTTCATCTCATTTTATACTTTTTTTTTTTCAGAAGACCTTTCTGCATGTCTGATGCTCTCTGGTATGCTTCCAGTGACTGGATTGCGTTAAAAACTGGTATATGAACTAATGTTAGTAAATAATATCATTCAAACTTTATTATTGCTTGATATATAACCATTAATTAAACATAACCTACCACCATCAAAAACCGTAATATTGTGAATTAAAGCTGTAAGTATAAAATAAAGGGCCAAATAATTTATTATAAGAATTATTATGGAAGAAAAAAGAAGAAAGTGGACACCGACAAATAATGGAAAAGCTTATATATTGAATTACGTTTTCAAGGGCACAGAATTCAATGATATAAGCAATATGGTTGTTTTCTGTGAGAAAAAAAAGCTAAAGCTAAAAAATTTTTTTCTCTGTGCCCGAACAACCATTATAATCATATATATATTTTTTCTCTTTTTGCCAATTCACAGAAGTAGTTGGAAAACAATTGCCGGCTGATTGCTTAGTAAGGTTTTATGGGGGTAAGGTTAAACATCATTGCTGTAAAACATTCCATATTTAGAATAAACGTAATTTTAAATGTAGTTTCACCCCCCCCCCCCAAAAAAAAAAAATTAGACTTGTTTAAAAAGATATATTTGTATACATTTTGAAAATGTTAACAAAAGGTGGATTTTCAACAATATTTTATAATGTTGCTTAAGACCTTTTTTTTTATTTTAAATTTGTTTTTAAAATGGTAATTTATTTTAAGATTATATCAGAAATAACATGATTTAAACAAGTGTGATCGTACAGAGGGTTTAATTTATTCATTTTCCATTTTGTTCAAAATTGGCCGAATTTTCATTGGTGTAACTTTATATAAAGCTAAAAGTTTTAGTGTATGGTTTTTTATTTTCTTTGACTATGCATGGGGATGCTATTGTGTGTGTTTATTTATATATTTTAATCTAAAACTAAAATATTTTAAAAGGTTCATAATCACTTCTTACCATTACAATTATTGTTGTTTAACTTAATTTCAATATTTTCTTTTAACACAGGAGAATAGTGACCTCATGGAGGAATTAAATTCCACTGCGAGGAGTGGAATTAAACAGCCGTATCTAATCTTTCAAGGATCAACAGAGAAGTATAGTTATTTTCTTGTCTTGGACAAGAAACTTTTAAACGTTGGAAGTTGCGGAATAAAAGCTATTGACAAGTTACGCAAGGCCCATTTTGTGTTTGATGTTAAGTACGAGAAACAATGTTCATTGTATTTTTTCTTTGTGGAAAATTATATTTACAAAACATATAAAGGTGTTGTAGAGACACTTCACATGTTGATAGAAAGAATTGTTATTGATTGTTAAGTTTTTTCTTTTTTGTTAAATAAAATTGTTAGTAAATGTTTTTTCTCCTCCCACGATATTCTAAACTGCACATTTGGCTCTTGCTTTTGACATAAAAAGCTACAATCTTATGCCGTTTTAAAGTTTTATATTTCTTTAAAAATAACAGGATTAACGAGGAATAACTTCAAGAGTACCTAATGTGTTGGTAAGACCTTTCAAGACATTGTTCCTTCTAATCATTAACCAGTAGCTAAGTTCTAAACAGTTATTCTTGAACATAATTTCAAGTTTCAACAAATGTTTTAAATGATATATATAAAGAATTAAGTTGCACGTTATTTGAGTCAATAAATTTGTCATTTCTCAGTTATTTATGCGTTTAACTTTTATACTACAATATTTAGTGGAAGGTTCTTCATAAACTGTTGTACAAAAAAAAAGAAAGTATCCATGATCAAAATTCTAGCTATAAGTTTTAGTATAATTTAATCCAAATCAAATTAAAGTACATTTAGTGCATGAAAAATGGATAAAATTCCTAACATTTGCATATTAAGACACATTTGTGTGTCTATCAGTCGGTAAAGGCCAGTTTAGATTTGCATTGGCATTAAAAGTTATTTTCAAATGTTAAATAGTGAACCCGAATATTATTTTTCAATATTCTAAAGTTATTTTGGTGCATTATTTATTCATAAATATATGAACTGTTTTAAACTTACATTTAGCACTCGGTGCTAATTAACATAAAAAAAGCTAAACAAAGTCAATTTAAGAAATAGTGTGAATTAAATCAAGGGATAATTACAACGAAATATATAATGGTTTGGTGTTTATCCATTTTGAAATATTTTCAGTTTACTTATTAAGGCCTTACGCTAGCTGTGTGACAAGACCCTGTGAGAATGTTAATCCCATGGGGAAGTCATTTTCAAATATCTTGCTTGGTCAATATTTGTACATGATTCTTTTTGCATATGATAGCTTGAAACAATCTGTATGTTGGCTAGTTTTTACTTTTTTAATTTGTTATATATTTTAAATACTTTTCATTTTCAGAACCGATTCTAAAATTGATATCTTAATATATAAAAAAAAAAACTAACCAAAATCTCAAAACTAAAAATTAGCCTGCATAAAGATCCCCAGCTATCCTACGCCCCTCCCCCCCCCCCCCCGCAAAAAGAAAAATAAAAAATTTATATATATATATATATATATATATATATCCAAACAATGTATTTGAAAATAACTTCCCCGTAGGATTAACATTATCATCTGGGTCTTTTTGAGCAACTAATGTAGGAGCTTAAGGGACGCAGTCAGCTTTTAAGATTGTGGTGGTGCTAAAGCTCACTCATTAAGATTTTTCCTTCCCTTGGTGATTTCAATTTTACATTTAGATATTTAAAAAAAAATTCTTAAAATTTGTTTTTATAATTGTAATTTTTATTTAATTATAAATCACGATTTTTTCAATCGGAAACTAATTGTCATTTATTTAATAATCAGAATTACAATTATATAAACCAATATGAAGTTGTGAATTATCATATTGGAAAATATCTAAATGCAAACTTGAAATCAGAAGAGAAAGGAAAAATCCCATTGACTTCAGCACATGATCAGAAGCTGACTGATCCAAACACCTATTATTTATTTCTGATTGTTGTCTTTTAAACAACACTTTGCCACAAAGTGATATCGTAAAAAAAATATATATATTTATATATATACTGTATGTTAAATATTCTTTTCAAATTTGTATTTTTGAGGTCATCAGTATTTTTTTTATTATACTTAATAAATCTATTACTTTTAAAATTAATCTAAGAAAATACTTATGCTGAAAATTCAAAAGTTTAAAAAATTCCGATTTGAGGGAATAGTAATGAAAATTTCATGCAAGTCCTGTGTAATTTTGTATGATTCAATCTCCTGTTTTCCAAGGGATTAAATATTACTTCCAAAAATTGCCTCTAACTCCTTATTTAAAAATTTATAATTCGTTATTTTATAATTTTTTTAAATCAATATTTCATTTACTTTCACTGTTTTCTGGTGAGAATTTTTTTTTTTTGTATTAATTTTAATATTGAAAGTTTTCATTCAAAATTAAATAAGAGATAATGAAGAGATTTCTAATGATTAGACATTCAATAAAGTTTACAGAGGGGTAATAATGCAGAAAACACTGAAGCTTTCATTCAAAAGGCATGAAGCAATTTCTAATATGATTAGAGATCTAATAAAGTTTAAAGAAAGCGAGTGATAAAAAAGAACATGCTGGAAAATAGTGAGAGTTTTACTAATGAAATGTTCAGAAATATAAATAATAAAATATAATTTTTATAGAGTATAAAATTTATTATTTTAATTTGAAAATGTGGCAAGAATTCTGTGCTATTTTGAATTTCGCTGATAAAAATCAATCACAGGTTACTAAACTTCATTTTAAATGACATGATTTGATTGACATCAGTTGATTAAAAATCGGTCAAGGTTTTTTTTTATTATCATTTTAAGTGAGTTAAACTGAGCGAGCTCTCTGAAGAATTAGTTTATTAGAAGTCACTCAAGGGGTTTTGGATGAACACTTACATGAGTTGATTTCATCCATGTATGAATTGCTCAGTAGTTCTTTTGTCTTTAGTAGAACAAGAACAAAAAAAATTAATACTTGATTATTGCTCCATTCTGATGAATTACTTTAAATATACGGTCTTCCATCGACAAATCAAGGTTCTGTATTGTTCCTGGTTGAATTTTAAAACACGCGTTCTCATTGATGTCTTTAAAATTTTTAACTGAAGAATACTGCTTTCCGTTTGGATAAACTACATGAGTGAGAATACCCCACATATTTTCTATAGGGTTTTAATCGGGGCTAATTGCTGGCCACTTGAAAACAGATTCTTTTTTCGACTTAAGCCAAGTTGAAATTGAGTTTGAGGTATGGATCGAAGCATTATGTTGAAATAACCATTTTTCTTCCCCCAAAACCTCGGCAACAGGGAGCAAATGATTGGCAAGTGTTTCTTGATAGTTTTCAGAGATTTCACGACCACTGATGAATGCTAGAGATGTCTGACCATTAAAAGAAATAGCCCCCCATACCATTACGCAACCACCACCATGTTGTCGGCTAAATATATTCCTAGGTTCTTTGCGGAGATCGTGCCAATAGTACTTAAACTCATCGGGGGCTATCGAGGTTCGATGTTTTTAATCACTGAATATGACATTCAGCCACTTTTCAGCAAATGATATATGCTTTTTGGCGCACTGTAATACAGCTTCTTTATGGCGTCGTTTCAGACATGGTAACCGAGCCATTTTACGATTTTTGATGTATTGCGATTCCAAAACTGTTCTATGAACATTTTTTTTCGACATTTGTCCTCCAAATGCATGTTTTATTTACTAAAGAGAGTAAATACCAGTTGAAACCAAGTTTCTGATGCGACGGTCTTCGCGCAAAGTAGTCACTAGTGACCTTTCTTAACGGAATTTTCGTTTGAAATCATTACCAAGAGCCAAAACTTGATGAATACCTCGTTTTGGTCTTTTTAATGCACTTGCAATTTCATAGACAGACTTATTTTTTTCTTTCATACTCCAGATATTTATCACCACCTCCTCTGAAAATTCTTTCGACTTAGGCATTTCGTACTAATTTAAAAAACAAGTGACTGCTTCTTATACACCCAGAAATTGTTTGCGTGCGCAACCGCTTACATCCGTTTGTAAAATTTGCATAAAAATGATTTTGTGCTTAAACTTTTGACACGGTTGTTTTTGTTCTATTCCTAAACTCCATGGTTTGAAATAAAATTAAAAAGATAATTTTATTGAATATGGTGTTAAAACTGCTATTATTAACATATACAATGAAATAAAGTGAATATTTAAAGTTTTATTTTTAAATTGTTATTGTACTTAAACATTGACACGCACTGTACCACCCATCAAGGGGTTAAAAATAAATTTCGAAATCCTCCTTTCCCCCTCCCCACGTTTTTGACGCATATTTAAAATTGCGCGAATATTTGTGATCAGAATCTTACTTAAAATAAAATGCGATACATAAATCACTTTCAATTTATTAATTTCAATAAAATAATTTTAATCATGAATGGATTTTATTAATTGAAAGTTTTTTTTTTTTATAGTAAACCAATTTTAATATATTTTTTAAATTCACTGTGAATTTTTAAACAAAATATATAATTACATCTACATATAATGAGACAGATATTGTGAAACATGCGAATTGATTGACTGACTGCCATGGATTTCTGATATATGCCAGTTTGCATCAGTTCATGACTTCTGCCATTTTACCATTTTTTGCCATTCATGACTTTTACCAGGATTTGTCCAATGGTTAGTACTCTTGATTACAAATCACAGGAGGGACTAATTACGCAAAGAAACTCGGACGCCAATGTTAAACCTATGAGAGAAATCTTTACACATTTCCTGATTGTATTTTTAAATTTTTAAAGGATTTTTTTAAATGGGATATTTCTGGTCGATATCTATTTTTAGTGCGTTGGTACTTTTCGATGTTGGTTACAGTTTTGCTTTTTATGAGGATAGATTCACCTTCAGAACCGGTTTCAACCGGTTCCAAAAGTGGAAGTATCAGCATATAAAAAATTGTAACTAAAATCGAAAAAGTGCAAATGTACAACAATAGAAATCAACCCTGGGTATTCTATGCAAAAAAAATCATTTGAAAATATTAAAATGTGAGAGAGATGTGTAAAGAATGCTCCCATGAGATTAACATTAGCTTGAGCGATTTTTTTCTATTATTACAAATTTATACAATTTTTTGAATGAACTCTATAAAAGCACGATTTCCATGCTATCAAACAAAATGGCTAGAAATTTCTAATATAGTTTCGGAAACTGTTTAACTCAAATTTGAAGAATTTAATGAGAATCTAAATCCAAATATTAAATGGTAAATTTGGCAATCGTAACGGTTTTGACAAATGCTCCTGGGAAGACATTTTTGACCAAAGCCATTTCAAAATATATGTAATTCGCTTCAGATTTTTTTTTATTTCGATGACACTAATGTTGATATATCAGTAAAGCAGAATTATTATCAACACTAATGAAATTAAAAATTTCTTTGGAATAAACAAAGCTAAACTATTAAATTTTCTTTTATAATAAGAATCAGTTATTCGAATTCACAAAAACTAGCTTTAAACAAATTTCAATTCTATTACAATATTAAAAAACAAATTTAAAATAAGATAATAAAAACCCTTAGGTCCTACAAAATCCCCTCCGAAATATTTTTCTATACTTGCTTGAAAATTCGCATAATGGAAGTGTGTCAGATTCCACTTTAACTGAACCCCTCGGGCAGCTTACCCCTCGTTTGCAAAGGATAGTTATGGCCAATTTATCGTTCAACATTTTAGCGTTTATTGTTCAATTTTTTACAAAATTAAATTTCACCAGACCATGATTAAACCTACACAAGTTGATGGCTCAACCAGAGCAAAAAGTAATCGAAGAAGTTTTCACTATTTTATGGTGGCAATTATTTTGGCACCATGTTTTGGTGAAATGAGTTTGGTTTTAAAAGCGTTGTGTTTATGGTTTGTTACTCCGAGAACAGGGCTGCCACAAACAACTATTATTTAATTCTAACTGGCACCACTTTCTCTAAATAGAAATCCTTAACACACACTTGACAACATTTGCAAGAGAAATATACTTCGAAATTTATATTAGAAAAATATTGGTGCGAACAGAACATAAAAATAGTCGCGTGTGGCAGACCTGCTAGAAGAAACCAATTGTCATCATAGTTACTTAGTAGTATAACGCGCCTTGTTTAATGACATAATTCTGTCACTATATAATGTGAAAAATACTATTAAAAATTATTAATGGCAATTGGCACAATGTTGCAAGACAGCTTTGTCTTTCGATAAATGGCGTCGCGCTGTTTCATCTTTAAGCCATTCAAGGACTATTTCAGCTGAAAAATCAAACTAACATTAAGGTTCACGCAATACAATTTCTATATATAAATTCTAAGATTTACAACACAGATTATAAATTGACATTTTCCAAATTAAAAATCATTTTTTTTTCAGTAAAACAAGTCTATAATGAATTAATTATTCTATTATTCCTTAATTTTGAATATTGTGCTATAATGCATGCACTTTGCAAGATTTTTCTAACAACTTTTACTTATTTAGAGTCTTGTTTATCAATAATTTAAAAAAAAACAGATTTTTAATTTGACTGATTGTAATTTTTTCAGTTACTGTATTATTTTTTTCATATCACTAAAGTTCCAGCTATTTTTGTAATGAAAATAATTCAAACGTTTACAGGTGATAATAAATTTTAAATAATTTAATTTATAAAGTATTCATTTAACAAATACAAAGGTACTATTTCTCCGCTTTAATTTCAAGATTTGCGATTTTAATTCGTTTTGAATAAAATAAATTAATATGGAAAATATTTAAATTAAAGTAGAAACACTAAAACACTCTGAGATCGCATAATATAGTTGAAAACACGTTTCCGCAACTACCGCCAATAAAGAGAAATTAATTTTTTGTGCATACCTGTATATGACCTACATATTATTATACAGGGTGTTTCACTACCAGACCGACAAACTTGCAAGATGGTAGGGGGCACAGAGCAATGCAAAATCGGAAATGCAATCCTAACGAGATAGAGGGTTTGTTAGTGGCTGAATCATTTACTGATAGAAAATTGACATTTAAAGACCATAAGCTTAAAATAAGTCATGACTTTCCTGATAAGTTATCCGATGTTTCGTAATGTGTGAATGAAACATTCGTAACATGGAATCTCGGATGTTTTGAAACACGCCGGGCGTGTTTCGGACGTTTGCTGTAGCAACGAAGATGCGCCATTTCAAAACGCGTACTTCAAACGTGCAAAACCGTAGATGGGAAGAACAAGGTACGAAGGCAGAAAACTTCGAAGAACTTCATTATCAGGAAAGTCATGACTTATTTTAAGCTTATGGTCTTTAAATGTCAATTTGCTATCACTATATGATTCAGACCCTAACAACCCCTCTATCTCGTTACAATTGCATTTCCGACCCTGCATTGCTATGTGATTCCGAGTTGTCTCTGTGCCATCTACACTTCCTGCAGATGGGACACCTTCCTGTCTGTCTGATACAGTGTTTCCCAACCTTTTAGTGCCCACGCCCCACCGAAGCGTCTGAAAAATCACGATGCCCCCTCCCCCCTCCTGACACACATTTTCTGTAACCTATACATCTTATTATTTGAAAATCGAATTGTATTCACCTGAAGGAAGCCTAACAGAGTTTTAACGATAACTATTCATTTCAAATTTCTTAACTTATCATAAGGCTGAATTTTCTTACACAAATATCTTTTTAGTATCATTTTATAAATGGAATTAAGGCTATAAATCTTCCCTTTTATGACAAAACAGATTTGTTGTGCCTTACCTGAATGTTTAACAAAAGTGTTATATGCCTGTATTGTTATTGTCCCAAAATGACTAAAGAGACTCATATTTAGTATTAAAATTGAAAATGATGACACATTTAACATTGAATTTTAGTAACTTATTGAGAGTTGTTGGAAAATCTTTGGAGACCAAATTTCCTTTCTATGGATAACAAAGTACACAAGAAGCATTTCAAGATTATGACCTTTATCAAGTACGTAGCCGATATTCCCCATCAAAACACATTTATCTTTTTCTATCCCCAATTATCGTTAATTAACTGCATTGTACTACCGCATTTTGAAATTTAAATTCACATGTTATACATTCATTTACCGGATAGGAGGCCTGCACTACAAGCATAGTTATTTACAATTTATTCATTTCCTTATTTAATGCTATTAAAAATTTTAAAACTTTATAAAGTTGTTAGTACCATATTTACTTATTTCAAATATTTTTTAGGTTAAATATGTTAAAGACAATAAGATTTAGGTAATATATTCTTAAATAATTTCAAGTGCAGAAGTTTCTTTATGTTACATACAGCAGAATGAATAGATCAAAATAGATCATTCGATAAATAATTGAGAAAAATTGTAAAATATATTAGTAACCAGAAAAGTTATAGAAATTTTTATAAATAAGAAAAGGGAAGAAAGTGATGCTAAAATATTTAAGAAAATTGTTCACATAATTATTCTGGTATTGATTCCATTTTAACATTTTGATTTTAAGCTTTTTTAAAATTCAACAAAAAAAAAAAAAAAAAAAAAAAACTTAATAAAAAAAGGAGAGCGAATGGGTAAGTTACAAATTTGAAATTGCCCCCCTAAAGAATCAAATGTCCCCCCGGTGGGGCGTGCGCCCCACGTTGGGAACCACTGGTCTGATAGTAAAACATCCTGTACATATCACATAATGTACTAAAACTTAATTTTGCTAGAAACATTATAAAACATTTTAAAAGACTTTTCAAGGTATTAACGTCAACGTATGGTAATGTATCTATATATCACTGAACTCCATATAGAAGAGAAGTACGGACTCGGCAGTATCCCGACTGCTATTTGAAACTGGAAATTTCGTTGGAGATAGATTTGCTGTTGTATGTGGAGCTCAGTGATTTATGTGCTTTTGTGCAGAAAACGAATTTATACTATATTCTCTCCAACAGTATACAAAAATTTGGCTCAGTTGTAAAAAAACATGTAACATACTTTAAAACGTTACTTTCAGTAGTTCCCGAAGTTAATTCAGTATATTTTGGACATCCCTTTATACTGTCTACAGAATATATATACATTGCATAGCGTACTAAAATTTAATTTACCTTAAAAACGCAAATTCTGAAATTATCGATCGGAGACTATAATGTATTTGAATTATTTTCTACGTCCCTGTACAAAAACATCAAATGCCGAGGGTCGATCCAGGCAAAATTTGGGGCCTATTTAGGACCCCCTTCACAAAAATCTATTTAATAAAACAGGCCCCTTCACAAAAATGAATTTAATAAAACGGGCTACCCTCACAAAACTGAATTTAATAAAACGGGCCCCTTCACAAAAATGAATTTAATAAAACGCCCCCTTCACAAAACTCCTTTTAATAAAACCAGCCCCTTTACAAAATTCCTTTTAATAAAAAAGGCCCTTCACAGAATTCTTTTCCATAAAAACTTACTAATTTATTTTTATTTTGCTAGGTTTGAAAATGTGAGATTTTTAAATAAAACCAGTTCACCAGAAACAAAAATTTTAGAAAAAAGGTTAAAGAAGTTTTTGTTAATAAATGCTTCGTTCGAATTTGAGTAACTGGATTTCAGCATTTATTAAAAAATGTCATTTTTCACAAAAATATAATAAAATTCACAAAATTAAAATTTTCATTTTCACATAATGGGCCTCAAAAAAAAAAACCCTGCATCGACCTATGAATGTTAAAAGGTGTTAGTCATAAGAAAGGTATTAGTAAGCACCTAAAAAAATGTCAATTTTAGAAAGCGCACCTCAAACATATACTGTCCACAGATGCAAGTTTTACAGGGTTCGTATGGGTACCGTTATTTTCAAGGCCCAATATCAGAATTTTTTTTTATAGAAAAATAAATCTAGTTTAAATGGACGAAATTTCGCCTTATTTCAGGAGCGATTTTCCATAAGAAAATACTGGTGCCGAAGAATTTTTTAGTCTAGAAATCAAAGCACCCGTACGAACCCTGTTTCATAGATCCTCTGTTGTAAATAGTTATTAAATAGGGGAGACCGAGGCTAGTTGGCTACAGGGGTAAGTAGGCCCAGTCCTCATAAATCGCCTGTTTGTGGATAGATTGCGCAACCAGTCACAAAATACCTTTCTTCTTGCTTTTTACAATCCTCATTGTAGTTTTACAGCGTTACCTACGTGCAGTGGACATTTATTTAGCTTTTTCAGTTTTTTGTACTCATAAGTAATTTTTTCTTGCTTCATTCTTTTTCTAATTACTAATACTTATCTTAATAATTGCGATTTAACTTGTGCAGTTTTTCTTAGTGTATGATTAACTGTACCTACCCCATTTGCGATTTACTTGGATTATTTATGTTTAGAAGGTTACGTGTCCCTTTGTGAAGAAATTTATTATGGGGCTAGTAGGCGCATTGAACACGGGGCAAGTTGGCTCGGTGTCTGGTGTGTGCTGGTAGCTTGAAAAATAGCAAACACCGAGAAAAGTGGTTGCAATGCAAGATTTTGGGCACATGAGGCTTGCCCAAACGGTGACAGTCAAATTTTTATTTGTGACAGCTGTAACTCTGATGATATCGAGTAGGATAGAAGTTATTCAATGTTAATGTTTTATTCATTATTTTTATGTCTGTATAATTTATAATTTACATTGTACGGCAATAACGCCTTTGTTTAAACTTACTGGTAATAATGAAATTGATTTCTCTTAACTGCGTGTCTTATTTGAGTTTTATTTAAAATTTTATAAAGCGTGTGCCAACTTACCCCATAGGTATAGGCAGCTTGCCCCGTGACGGGGTAGGTTGGCGCATAATTTTCCTTTTACTTTAGGCTTCCACTAAACATAAGCTACAAAAGCTACAAACTCAAAACTCCAGGGTATTTATAGCCAAATGCCTGTTCTTTAAAAGTGCAGTTAAAATTTGTTAAAAAACTTAAACAAAAAAATAATAAAAATTAATAACTAAAAACTGCGCCTACTAGCTCCGGTCTCCCCTAATTCTTTATGAAGAACACTTCGTTATTCACAGGGCAACAGATACACAACCACATTTTAAAAAAATTAAATATCTCAAAATGGCAAAACTGAAATTCTTTAATTTTATGTATTGGTATGAATATACAGTGCTGGAAAAAATTATAAAGCCGATAGAAAAATTTACAAAAGTCAAAAAGTAATGGAATTATTGATATCGCAAATTCTATTTACATTTGCATGATCAACATCGCAATAATACGCATAAACTTTGTTTAGAAAAATCGGAAGGGGGAACATAAATTATGCTGATTTCTTACAACCAATGAAAAACAAATTGGAAAAAATTATAAAGCCGATCGTTCTAGCCTCATTTGGCATAATGCCAAACTTGAGAAAGCAGGTTGCCAGGAAAGTTTAGATAAATGTAAACGTGTTACGTGCATTCATTTTGTATTTTATGTGTTTAATACAATGCCAAGAGGAAAAAAGTTATCCAATGGTGAACAAATTAAAATATTAACTTTAAATGAAGCTGGAATGTCTGGTTCTAATATTGCAAGAAAAATAGGAAAGTCCAAGGCTGCAGTAAACAGTTTTCTCAGAAATCCCGAAGATCACGGCAGTAAGAAGCGTACAGGAAGACCGAAATCCTTAACTGTAAGGCAATCAAGACAAACCCGGAAGCTAGCTTAAGCAGAAAAAAATGTCGTCAGCCCAAATTCAAGAGCAGTTACAATTACCATGTACAAGCCGAACGGTAAGAAATGTTTTAAGTAACAATCCCATTGTTCAATTTAAAAAATTTAAAGAAAAACCTCCTCCTTCTAGGCACCACAAAAATGCTCGCTTAGAGTTTGCACGAAAACATTTAACCAAAGGCACAAATTGGAGAGATGTTGTCTTTTCCGATGAAAAGAAATTTAATTTCGATGGACCCGACGGCTATAAATTCTTTTGGCATGATTTACGGCAGGAATCTCATATTTTTTTCAAAGCGTCAATTTGGAGGTGGCTCAGTAATGGTTTGGGCTGCATTTGCTGCCTGTGGAACCACTCTTATTGTTTTCATGCACAACAAAATGAATTCAGTTATGTATCAAGATATGTTAGGAGATAATTTATTACCCATTGCTCCTCTTATAACTTCGGGAGACTGGACATTTCAGTAGGACAACGCTTCCGTTCATGTTTCGAAGTCAACTAAATCTTGGCTGGAAGCTAATCAGGTGAAATGCCTTCAATGGCTAGCTCGTAGCCCCGATCTGAATATAATAGAAAATCTTTCGGGAATTTTAGTCCGAAATGTTTACAAAAATGGACGACAATTCAATTCAAAGTTAGATTTGATGAATGCTATTAAAAACTGCTGGAACAATATTGATGCAAGTACTTTGTGTGGTCTGATAAATTCAATGAACAAGAGACTAGTCAAAGTCATCGAAAAAAAAAGGGTCTCACATCGATTATTGATGAAATACATGTATCGACTTTATAATTTTTTCCAACTTTCTTTGTATAGAAAATTTTCTTAAGTCTATTAACCTTTTATTAATGTAGTTATTAATAAATTTCTTTTTTTCTTTACTTCCTTGTAGCATATAATATATATGTATGAAATTTCACAAATGTTCCATCTTTTGTTTTTTAATTATATCATATTTTCAAGTGGCTTTATAATTTTTTCCACCACTGTATATACAAATTTTAATTCATCTATTATATTAACATAATACCATTAAGGATTTATGCTTAATCCACTATTAGTTATTAATATTTATCCATTAGTTTTCATCCCCCCAACATGTTTTTTCCTAAATATACATTCTTGTGTAGTAAATATTAAATGTATTTTTTACAATTTTAGGGCTGCACTAAATATGATCCATTAGTGACAACTTTGAAGTCATTAATTGTATTATTCAACGATAGAGAGCAGCACTATTTATGTTCCATTGGTGAAAATAATGTAATTTTACTATTTAAACCTGCTTAAACTACTATATATTTTTGCTCCATGGTTTAAACTCGTGGATATTTAGATAAATATTTATGGCAACATGTGCAAATCATTCCTTATATCTATTATGCTGTTTCATTTATGACATGGATGGATCTTCAATTGGTGACATGCGTATTTTTTAATCCATTTTAATCCTTTGTATTTTTATTTAATTATTTTTTTCTGGTGTTATTTCTGCTTTTTTCTCGATTTTTAGTGTATGGTAGCCCTTACTTTGTAGTCTTTAGCTTCTTATGGCTAATGCAAAGATGAAACCGTACATGTTATTTGTGTAATCAAGGTAATTTGGGCCTGGTGATTCTTCCTTTGTTCCACAAATATTTCCTTTCCAATGTTTACTGTATTTTCAATTGTATGTTGCTCTTGTTATAAGGATCTGTTTCATAGACTTTTATAATGGTTTATACATCATTTTTAATTTGCGTAAATTCCTTCATAATTATTACATTCACATTTCTTATTGATAATTTGTAATGGTGTATAATAGTTTTATATATACAGTAGCACTCAAAAGTATTTTGACAAAGATAATAATTGACTTAAATAAAAGCAATAAGAAAATACAAAAATCAATCATTTATTTTATTTAATCATATTCAATGTTTTACAGAATTTTAGCAAATGAACTAGAGTCCTTCACTGGTCGGGTTGTACCCGACCCGAACTCGCAAATTCCATTTTAAGTCAACCCGTAACCCGCCACGAACTTGACAAAAAATTCCTCGACCCGCAACCCGACCCGAAGCCGCAAAAATAATTTTTGGCAACCCGCAACCCGAGATATTTCAACCCGCACCCGACCCGAACCCGCAATATTTCAAACCGCAACCCAACCCGAACCCGCAATGAAAGAAAAGTAAATGATGTTTGATGTCATTATTAAAAAAAAAAAAATTCTACATTTGTATCTCTAATAACATTTTCATATTTCTCATAGAAGAATTAACAAATCTATATTCTGTAATATTCAAATATAGAAAAATTTCTGAATAGTGGACATCTCGGGATCGTTAAATAGAGTCAAACATCGGGTCGGGTTATCCCGAATTTTGTTTTTTCTGCTCCGAATGAATCTAATTTTTTCTTTTTGCAGGTCGGGGTCACACTAAAAAAATTCTTGCGGGTCATATATAAGTTTTTTGCCGCTCAGATTGATGGGTAAACATAATTGCGCTCAATTGTTTTTGAAAATGCCAACAATCTGAGTGGCAAAAAACTTATATGTGACCCGCAAGAATTTTTCTAGTGCGAATCCGACCTGTAAAAGGAAAATTAGATTCATCCCGAGCCAAAAAAACAAAACACAGGATAACCCGACTCGATGACTCTATTTAACGATCCCGAGGTGTCCACTGTTTAGAGGTTTTACTATATTTCAATATTACAGAATATAGATTTGGTAATTCTTCTATGAAAAGTATAAAAATGGTATTAGAGATGCAATTGTAGAATTTTTTTCATAATGGCATTAAAACACGTATTACTTTTCTTTCATTGCGTGTTCGGGTCGGGTGCGGTTTGAAATATCTCGGGTTCCGGTAGGGTTGCGGGTTGCCAAAAATTATTTTTGCGGCTTCGGGTCGGGTGGCGGGTCGAGGAATTTTTGTTGTCGAGTTCGAGTCGGATTGTGGGTTGACTTAAAATGGAATTTGCGCGTTCGAATCGGGTACAACCCGACCCGTGAAGGACTATTTCATTTGCTAAAATTCTGTAAAACATTGAATATGATTAAATAAAATAAATGATTGATTTTTGTATTTTATTATTGCTTTTATTTAAGTCAATTATTATCTTTGCAAAAATATTTTTGAGCGCTACTGTATATCTATATGTCTATATATAAATTTATTGCTCTGCTATAACTTTAAATGTGTTATCAATAGTATAATTACATATATTTATATTATTGAATTTGTTTTTCTTATGAGTGGTCAATAAGGCTAAAATCAATTTTATATATAATATTAAAAGTTAAATAATATCAATTTTATTTTTATTAGGAATATTTATGTTAATTACATACTGAATAATAATTAAATAATTTAATTATAATAAAGATAAATTGGTTTATATATGGAATTAATATATGAATATAACACAGTGATATAATAGGTTTTGAATTATATTATCGTTTCTTATATAAATTAAAACTCTTGAAATTATATCTAGTTTTCATATTTAATGTTAACTTTATTTCTTCTGCAGTTTCTGATAAATATTTGACATATCAGTCTGTCAACACTTTTACTTTTATCCATAAACAATAAGCATAAAAGTTATTTTCCTCTTTTTTATAAAAGATGTTTATAATTTCATTAGATCACCAGCACTTATATTTTCTAAATAATTCATCATGATGCATTTAACTGTTATACACAGTTGTAATTATAATAATCTATTGATTTATTTCCTAAATGTAATTTAATTAATCATTTGATTACATCTAAAAAGCTTCTTATGCAATTAGAGATAAAATAAATCTTCGCAACTGACATTAATTGCTTCATTAGTCATTCATATAAACAATAATATATTCTCATAATAATCTATTGATTTATTGCCTAAACGAAATTTGATTCTGCATTTGATTTCATCTAAAAAGCTTCTTATACAATTATAGATAAAATAAATCGTTTGTAACTGACATTAATTGCCTCGTTATCTCAATAATATAAACAATAATATATTAGCCTGTTGCACCATGTGTTTATAGTCATTTATTTACTTTTTTAAAATTAAATAGTTATCGTAATTCTAATTGGTTAACTGTTTATTATTATTATTATTATTACTTTGGCGGACTTCATTTTAAATATTTAGGAGATGTTCGGGCGAAGCTGGCTATCACAGTAAGTTTGATTAGAACACTTCCCTCGAATCCAGAACCTTAGTCTCGCACATTTAGTGTGCTTTCAAATGGTTTTGTGGAATGTGAGTACATTTTTTTATATTTCTCTGGGTATTTTTTTTTTTTGTGTGTGTGTGTGTTTCTTTCTGCTTATTATTCAAATACTTTATATCGGCAGTGATAGACTAATCTTTTAGAAATGTGTTAGTCTATTATATGAAATGATGCATTTATTTGAGACATGTGATGTTCGGCCTATTGACCATTAGACATCCAGCTGTCGCGTTGATTTTTTAAATTTCTATCATCATTTGATATCTACAGTCGCGGTCAAAAGTTTCCGGCCAGTTAGTTTGTTTGATTATTTTGCCAGAACGTTTCAGTGAAGAAGAAGCACAACTGCTCCAAAAGTTAGGAATAAGCAAATTCTCTCTGACTACGTGATCATTTTGTTTGGATACTGAAGATACTTGATGCAAAGGGGAAGAATTCGAAATTCTCGTGTGCAAAAGTTTCCGACCATTCGTCATTCGTTAGTTTTTACTATTGGTAAAGTGTCTTTTTGGCCGTGTTTGTTAATTAATCAACGTGAATAACGTAGTTGAAATTTTAAAAAAATGACAAGTTCAACAATTATTGTTCATAAACGTGTGATTTGTTTGTCGCTAAAGGGCCAATCCTCCCGTGAGATTGCGGCAAAGTTATCGATAAAAAAATTTAATGTGGTCGATATTTAAAAATATATAAAGATCGGCATGGCCTTCGGGACTTGCTACGGTCCGGCGGATCACGGAAAATGACTATTCTTGTGGACAGAATTATCAGGAAAAAAGCAGTTGATTACCCGCATAAAATGCCACTGGAATTCCCCGCGATTTACGGTGATAAAAATTTGCTGAAATAAGTCAGTCTACCGTGTCAAGCCGCTTACGTGACGTAGGACTTTATGGAAGAGTCGGCGTTTATATACCTTTCATAAGCAAAAAAAAATCAGAGGGCGTTTGCCAAGGAATACAAAGACTGATCAAGTGAAAACTGAAAAAAAAAGTACTATTTCCCGATGAATCGACGTTCAATCTTTTTGGGAGTGATGGCAGACACTACATCCGATGACCTAAAAACAAAAGATAAGACTCTAGATATGTTATTCCTACAATGAAGCATAGGTAGTACAGGTAGAAGACACGTTATACTGTGGGGAGTATTTTCTGGAAAATGTGTCGGTTCGTTAGTTGGAATCCGCAGCTAGATGAGTAGTGCAATGCATAAGGATATCTTGCAAGATCCTTTTCTGCCTTATTGGAGAAGCAATTGTGGTCGCAACTATTTGTTTCAGCATATAGCGACCCAAAGCATACCTGCAAGCTCGTCAAGCAGTGGCTTTCGCACAAAAAAATTGATTTGTTAGTGGGATGATCCTTGCTTTACTAAAAAGAGGCTACTAGAGACTGATATTGACATCCTTTTTAGTAAAGCGAGGATCATCGCACAAACAAATCAATTTAACATATGCTTTTTGAGAGAATCTATAGAAATTTTAGCCAGATGTAGGAACACTTGTAATGATACATTATCATGTCATATATCGAGCATTTGGTTTAGTCTACTTGGAGTCAATGGAGTTTTTGGATTGGAATGATCAATCTCGCTGTATGGACTCATCCGACTTCCTCCCCCTCCCTCCCCCACTTTTCCCAGTTTTGGAATCGCCCTGCGTTATTTAAACCGGTGTACATTCTGCAGGTCTTCTTCTCTTTATTCACCCCATTGATGATGACCAGGGCTTGGTCGAAAGCGCTCGGGAAGTTTTAACATCTGAATATTGGTTTTAATGTTTAAAACCTTTTAATTGTTTTTAGCACCTATTTTAGTAATAATAACTGAGAATCATTTTATATATTCATGTTTTAATTTAAAGTATTAAGGTGAATTTGTCGTTATCTTGCATAAAGTTTTCTATATATTTAATCACGTCTGTTTGTAAACCATTTTGCTCACTATCCCAGAAAGACAAAAACAAATAAGAAATTTGATGAAAGTGTTCGTACGCTTCAAGAACTTTCAAGCAACTTAAATTAGAGGAGAAAATTTTATACGCATTTGCAGTGTAAAAAAACAGTGAAACTATTTTAAACATAATCTGCTGAGAAAATAACTTATTACTAGAAAGCAAGAATTCTGTTTTTTCAGAATTTAGTATTGCCCCCCCCCCCCCCCCTGATGAAAAAAAAAGATGTGTATATAAATATAGATAGTATAAAACATTTCAGTTTTAAGACTTAAAACACACGCTTTTATTTTATATAAAATGACGTCATTCGCATCCGCTGAAGAATTCCACATTTACGATCCAGTCTTTAAACAACATCTACAAAAAAATATGCATAGGACGCCACTATTGCAGAATGATACACAAATCCAGCCAAAAGCAATGTCGTCATTCAAGAAAATCGACAAAAAAATCGGCTATCTAATGATTCGTATGTCTTCATTTATTTGTAACATTAAAATAGATACTTATAATTTAGTTTATAATAGCTCTATGTTTTATCAGAAATCATTTATTTATAAATTTTTCAAAATAGCACGAATTTTAATTAATTTTTTTTCAGTTGTTATGGGAAAATGCAACAGAAAGATATAATAAGCTACTATTTTCCAACTATTTTTCCTTTACTTTCTGCAGAAATGGTGTATTTCAGTTGCCTTATTTAATAATAATAATAAAAAAAAAAACGTATCTTCAGATATAGCGACCAATACTTTATGAACTTTCTGGTACTAAAACACTTAAAATCCTGTGAACCCCTTGATGCGTGCAAACCCTGTGAAAATATTTTCCAAAGTGGAGGAGAAAACTTGCATAGTAGAAATCTACAACCCATTTTTCGAATAAGGGGCCTTCCACAAATGATGTCACGCTGGGAGGGGGGTTCGTGAAATTGTGACAGTTTGCGACAAGGGGGTGGGAGGAAATATGAAGAAATGTGACATCACACATTTTGGTTAAAATAAACGCATTAAAAATCAACAGATTAAATTTTGAAATTATTTTGAAATTAAGGTATTTTGTGTTCATACAGAAAAGACAAGATTTAAAGCTACATATTAAATCCCATTTCAAATTCCAAAATACTACTGTTTTCGATTGCTCTTTAATATTAATATTTTATTACTATTGTATATTATGTTTTTTGTTGTAAACATTAATCTTATTTTATACAAAATAAGTACACGATTCATTTTTATTGTTATGCTCACAAGTGTCATTAAAACACATAGTTAAAGTTAAAAAATAAAATTTTAAATATGATCTATAACGTAGTGCTTTCTTTCTGAACTACAAGTATAGTTTATGTAATATAGTGTGACATGTGACAAGAGAGGGGAAGGGGAGATGGTGGAGTGTGACACTTTGTGACAAAGAGGGGAGGGGGGTAAAAATATTGAAAAAAAGTGTGACATCATTTATGGAAGCCCCCTGAAGATCCCAGTCGTGAACACTGAATTAGGGGATGACACCCCTGAAAACTCAGTTTCATAAATTCTCATTTACCTTTCAAGGAATCGAAGATTGTATTTTACTTTTCCATAAAATATCCATCCGAAAATATTTTTAAAATTTTGTACTTAGACCTATATTTGGGGACTTGGTAATCACAGAAATACGGTCATTGGGTAATTCCATCAAATGGATCACATACATTAAAAAGGTCTATTTTATCCGTATTTCTGTGTGATGTGTATAAATCCGAGGAGAAAATTTTATACGCATTTGCAGTGTAAAAAACAGTGAAACTATTTTAAACATAATCTGCTGAGAAAATAACTTATTACTAGAAAACAAGAATTCTGTTTTTTCAGAATTTAGTATTGTCCCCCCCCCCCCCCTGATGAAAAAAAATGATATGTGTATAAATATAGATAGTCTAAAACATTTCAGTTTTAAGACTTAAAACACACGCTTTTATTTTATATAAAATGACGTCATTCGCATCCGCTGAAGAATTCCACATTTACGATCCAATCTTTAAACAACATATACAAAAAAATATGCATAGGACGCCACTATTGCAGAATGATACACAAATCCAGCCGAAAGCAATGTCGACATTCAAGAAAATCGACAAAAAATCGGCTATCTAATGATTCATATGTCTTCATTTGTTTGTAACATTAATATAGATACTTAAAATTTAGTTTATAATAGCTCTATGTTTTATCAGAAATCATTTATTTATAAATTTTTCAAAATAGCACGAATTTTCATTAATTTTTTTTTTCAGTTGTTATGGGAAAATGCAATAAAAAGATATAATAAGCTACTATTTTCCAACTATTTTTCCTTTACTTTCTGCAGAAATGGTGTATTTCAGTTACCAAAGTTAAAGAAATAGTGTTAAAAACTACTACAACAATAATAATACTGATGATAGTAATAATAATAATAATAATAATATCTCAAAAATAAATTGAGATGCAGTTTTCAAACAAATTGCATTTAAGAGTACTTTTTTCCCTATATGACCGTATAAAAATTTAAAATGTGCGATGCTCAGAAGTTTAAAAAATTGCAGTAGATTTTATCCGTATTTAACCGTACAATGATACATCTGCTTTGTGTTACGGCTGACTTAAATAACGGAACGGTAATTTTTAGAGGCGACACTTTAATTGCTGCCCGAAATAAATAGCATATCAGGGACTAATAGAACACCAATGGAAAAACTTACTTTATAAAAATAGTCTTCTTGGCTTAGGAGATTGTTTATCCAAATGTAAGTCCAGAACTGGATAATATAGAATAGGGCAAGTGTGTAAGGCCCCTTCCGAAGCATATTTATAGATTCTTTTAAAGATGTAAAAGCTCAAATATTTTCCGGTAACTTTCTTCAATATTTAAGGTGATGACGATTCTTGGGCCACGTAAAATACATTTGAAACCTAAAAAACATTTTTTTTGTTTGTTTTAATTTCCATTTTCTTCTCACAAAATATATTTAGGAACTCACATAATCGCTAAAAGCTATCAAATGAGAAAACACTTTGAATATCAGGTACTGTATTAAAATATAGATAGTAAATTTCCACCAATTCAATATTTTCCTTTAAACAGAAAATGTTTTCTATCCACTGAACCAGAGGACCAGCTGAAACTAAGTTCTTGTTTGCAAGTCTACTCGAAAACTGCTTGCTTGCCGTAGCAGTATCTCAGTATTATATGGAGAATCCATTTATTTTACTAGCCATAATATAACTAAGGACAAAGTGCTAAAATTTTATAGTTTATTGCCGAATGATCGTAATATTAGCTGCTTAAATGCCCGGCTGTAGTCTTCATGAACGTTGCCTAAAGTGATCATTATAAAGACCAAGCACGTTTGGTAAGTACTTAACAGTTATTGTTACGCGAGTTTTTAGACATTACATCAATCTATATTGCAGGCCATTTTCTTTCAGTGTTATTTAGGCAGTATACGACAAGATGTTAATAGATTTTGATATTCTAATACCGTTCGAGATATGCCGCTGACTGCTGCTGTAGAATGTCATAACCATCAAAATCATGTAGAAAAAATCATGGATTACTATTTGTTTCTCACAATTGCCCATAACAAAATTTTTATTTTATTTCTAGCTGCTTTATCACGCGGAAATTAAAGTAACATTTTTTCTCATTGCGAGAAGAAAGAGGAGGAAATTACGCTTTCTTTTTGCACAAAGTTTGTGTTGTTTAACTTGGTACATGTATACACAACATTCACAGTTAAACATAAAAATAAAATATTTAATATTTTTTAACTGTATTATTGCACCATTATATTTTTCTTTCAGCACCAATGTACATATATCAAACACTACCTAATTAATAAAGGTTGTTTAAATTTGTATCTCTTAATTACAAATCTCTTAATTATTCCGGAGTCTGATCCAAAAGAAAAATGTTTAACCCGGGAGAACTCGCTAGTGAGAATGCCCAATTGCTTTTCTTTTACTTTACATTCATATAATATCAACTTTTTTTGGTTAGCTTAGTACTTTTATTCACAAAATAGGTAAAATAATTGAAAAACATTTTGAAATTTTAATTAAAATGAAAAATGATTTAAATAAGAGTCTTAAAAAAGTGCAACTGTGAGAGAAAATCTCATGCAGCGAGTTCTCCAGGGTTAAAACCGGAAGGCCATATAGAGAAATGTGTCTTCTTTCTATACGGTAATTATTAGATTTCATTTTAAAATTTTTGATTAAATTAATTTCCGGTTGAAAAAATGTTTATCTTGGCTAAGACTGCGGAATAATTAAGAGATGTTGGCATCTATGCAGTTAACTAAATGTTGTAAATGTAAAGGAAACAAAAATTAACTGAAATTTCAGCTGCTGAAAGGAGTCTTCATTACATTAATTTGTAAATTAATGTTTACTCATAAAAATAAAATGTGTTATGTAAGAACAAATATATGTAAGTAGAAATTATACTCCCCCACCCCCTAAAAAAAACATAATTTGTTATTGATTGTCTTAAAAAAGTTTTAAAATTTTTACTTAGCGTATCACTAACCTTCGCAAGAATCAGTTTCATAAAAAACAAACACTTTTTTTTAACTATGAAGATATGAAACAAATTAATGAAAACTCTGAATAAAACAATGTTAGATTCGAGTCGAGTTAAAAATTTTTAAGTGTTAAAATATCCCTTTCCCGTCCCCTTTTTAGACCGGGGGGGGGGGCTGTTTTCTGAACACGTGCAAACTTCAACAGGTAATATACAGGGTGGTTCAAAATGTCATGTCCAAACGGCACGTGCAGGTGTCTCTGGTCATGAGGAGCAAGAATTACGTAGTAACTGGGGTGGGGGGGGGGGCGGAAACGCGATCGTGACAGTGCAATTGCATCGTGACCGTGACGCAAAGAAAAGAAAACAAACGGCGTAAAAAGACCTTCATTTTACAAAAAAGTTAATCGAAGTACAAAATACAAATGAAAAATCTTGCAACTAATAAGAAGTGCTCAAAGAGTACCCCATTAGCCGTGATGCATGCTTCACATCGATGCCGCATGGAATCGTCGTTCTAATTGGCCAGGAGTCACCCGGACACGTGCCACCGCTTTAGCGATCCGTGCCATGAGTTCCATGCCGATGAAACGTGTGTCTCGTACACCAGAGACTTAAGATATACACAAAGGTATAAATCTAGGGGTATAGTTCCGAGGATCGTGGTGGCCACGGTACAGGGCCGATGGGAACGTGTTCGCGATTCCATGCGACGTCGATGTGAAGCATGCTTCACGGCTAATGGGGCACATTTCAAGCACTTGTTATGAGTTGTAACATTTTGTATTTGAATTTGTGCTTCGATTAAGTTTTCTGTAAAATAAATGTCTTTTTTCGGGTTTGTTATCTTTTCTTTGCGTCGCGGTCACGATGCAATTATACCGTCACCAAAGGCGGCGCCAGAGGGGGGACCGGCGGGCATATGGCCCCCCCGTCGGGGTCAAATTTAATCGTCGTCGGGGAAAATTTTTTGACTTGAGTGTAGAATCCTGCATCGGGTCGGGTAACCCGCTTTTTCCCGAACCGACCCGAGTCGTGCCGAGTCGGGTGTATGTTAGTTTTAAAAAAAAAGATCTCTGGTTAGTTTATAGACAACCTGAACCACGGATAGGTTTTCCGCTGATTTTTTTTTTCTTTGGAAGTCGGATTGGCTTGGCTATATTTTTTTCGGTTTCGGGATGAGTTTAGATTCTTACGCGTCGGTCTTTTTTAAGCTGATTTTTCAAAAAAATGCCTAGAATTATATCTCAGATTAGAGTCCGGCATCGATTCAGGTTGCCCGATTTTACCTACACCCGATCTGACCTACTGCTCGGATTGAGGATAACATTTTTCGTTGTGGTTGGGTTCGGTTTCGGGTTGAGTTTTGATACTTAAGATAAGTGTTGCCAAGTGTCCCGATTTACGTGGAACGTCGGTGGAATTTTTCATCGTGTATCAAATCAATCATAACTCTCACTTTGCTGTGATAGGTTGTCAAAAGCTTACGTTTCTTTTTTCAAAAACAACGTCAATATGGCTGAACTTCCTCGGCTTTTTATTAAAATACTGTAAGTACTTTTATTAAACAATCTTTTTTTTTTAAGATTAGACGTATAACTACATTAATATTATTAGGTATCTATACATATTTACTTAATGTTTCAAATGTAAGCCCGGTGTCCCAGTTACCCCATAAATTTTTCAAGAATGGTGTAACTGGGACATGTATCCGGGGTAACTGGACCATGCTGGATCCAGTTACCCCAATGGTTATAAATAATATTTTGAGTTTCTCTTACTACGGGAAGTAAATTTCTCCATTGTTTTTTGCTCACAATAAAGAAAATGATAGACTACTTTATTAAAATTACGTAATAAAATTTTAAAAAAGCATATTGAGTGGTATCAAACCAAATTTCTTGACCCCTTGAGAGGCGGCGATGCCGTTATGGCATCACTTAATTTTAATTCATAATTGCCACATTGGCACCTGAATTTTATAATGAAAATTTCACCATTATTAAGTACACGAAAATATACTTTTACTTGTTTTCAGATAGATTCTCTTGTAAATATTGGTGTCATTAAATTATTTCAACATTTTACGTATGCAAGTACCTTGCCCTGACAGCGAGATAGCCAGACCTTGAAATTGTACTATACACAGGGGTCGCATTCTATAGGGAAACTTTTATCGTTCCTACCACTATTTTGAAAATAATATCTTCATCGCACCTTTCTTTAGAATATGTTAAATAAAATGATCATGAAGGTAACTCATTAAGGGTTCTGGTAGGAACAATAAAATTGTCCCTATATAATGCGACCCCTGGATAAAGTACTTAAGTACTTACGTAGCCGTTTGTTCATAAATTTACCTTGCTATTTTTTTTCCTTAAAATACCCATGTCTCTTTTATACTTATTATCTATACTAAACTACATAAGTACTTACTTAAGTTTTATGTTTTTCGTATAAATAAAACTAATATTTTCACTGTTAGTGCTTTTTTAGACACATTGACAGCAAAGGTTTCTCTTACAACGCTGTTTATTGACATATAATTTACATGATCTGCCTGGTTTAAATTTTTTTAAGTTGCTTATACTTTTTCAAACAGGACCTGATATCCGATATGAAAAAAAAAAAAATAAACGTGTGTAGAACATAGACCCCACTGGTCCAGTTACCCCATTTTTTGGGTCAACTGGACCCATGATGATAGAAAGATGATATATGCATATTTTTATAATTTTAAATATTAAAATGTAATTTTGAGCATTTCTGTCTGATAGAGGGAACCTAACTGAACACATTTACAGAAGTTCAGACTTTAATTCTAATGAACATTAGCTTTTTGAAGCTGAATTGTCAGAAGCTTCAGAGTCACATTGTAAAATCATGGCCCAGTTGCCCCAACTAACCTTACTTATTTATGAAACGACACGATAAGACATATTTTTTTTTTTATTCCCGTAGATAATGTATTTTGTGAATAGGAACAAAATAGATTGTATATGCTTTATAGAAAAAGATTGACCTTGGAAAAAGAAAAAAATGAAGGAAATATAAAAATAAAATAAATGACTGCATATGAACTGTTCTTATTGTTTGAAAAACACTTTTAATGTAAAAAGTAGTTATTTATCTCTTTAAAATATATTAAATCTTATGTTATATAAGTGATACTATGAACATTTAAAAAATATATACTAAAGCAATTTAATCTATAAACATCCTATCATGCATAAAAAACACTTTATTTCAATGCTTAAATATCATGTTTTATTTTTTAGTGCCAATAATTACGTGTATCATATACGTAGAAAATAAGTTTACAATAGAAGAAAATTTAATGACTGATTCAGAATGTCTATAATTAAATGTTTTGATTAAAATCATAAACAGCAGAAAAATGCTTACATACAATTTAAAAAATAAATATACCAATTTGAAAAACACTAAAAATAATAATTAGTATTTATAATTGTACTATTGGACAACAGCTGTAATAACGATATACACCGTAAGTGTTTATAATCAGTTAAACGAAAAAAATCCAACAGCACACTATCGCAACGAATTTTCAACAAATTTCATTGGAAAACAATTCCAGCTCAATATTTTTCTATATAGCATAAAACTATTTAATTCATGATCATAACATACAAAACTACAGGAATAAAATATTATAACTAAATAAGACATACCTTTACGTTCCATAAATAATCACTTTAATAATATCCTTATGTTTTAATCCTAAAATGGCGGACGCGTTTGTCTTATCTTAAAAAAGCGTCGTAAGACTTGCTGTTCTGATTAACTGATGAGTAATACGAATACATGCAATTAAAGATCGACAGAAAATTCGGTCTCCTTTTCGTCCCAAAATCTGAGCTGCACCGAAAATTCGTTTTCGGCGAAAATTCTGCCAAACATTCAGCCGGACCGAAGCGCAACCAAAACTATATTCCAGAAATCTCATTGGTATTATGGTTATTACAAGTAGAGTTTTTGTTACTATTATTTTGTATTTATTTTAAATCGTCATGTTTTGAACCGGGCAGCTGTATTGAGAATCTTACAGTTTTTTGAGTTACTAAAGCATAATTATAAACATTGACCAATCTTTTTAAAACTGCTGTCAAAAGTATGGACTAAATAATGGGTTTCGGTCGTCCGTAGGAAAGCACTCTATCAGGCTTACAGCTTGGAGATACGGTTCGGATTTCCCTTCTCTTCCCTTTCTTCCTTTGGAAAATTTCAATATTACCCTTTGATTTGAGCTTTATCTGCTCAAGTGAGACACTCTTTATTTAAACCTCTGAACTTCAATGTGTATAATTATCAGTCACGACAGTCTCGAGACGGGTGTAAAAATAGTAATACAAGCAATGCATATATGTCTCAATATTGAAGATCCTGTTCGCACCCTCGGAAAAACTGCAGAATTAACAGTAACAGAAGTTTGAAACCGCAGAAGATACCCGAATGCTCTTTGAGAATAATTTATAATTCTGTAGCCTTTATGAATTAATTGCATTTAATTTTATATGAAGATTAAAAAGTCTATAAATAATCACTTTAATAATATCCTTATATTTTAATTCTAAAATGGCGGACGTCTTTCTAAAACTGTCGTAGACAAGACTGTTGTGACTGGCTTATTATTAATACCCATACAATACTCATTCCTGCTTAGAATGAATAGTGACTCATTCAGAGGAGTGACTATTCACTCTTGAAAAGGAGTGCGTTTTAGTACGTAATTTCCAAGGTTACATGAGGAAATGGTGTTTTTGAAAATTAAGACGTGACAAATTTTGATGCTTTTCATTATTTTATTCCATATATTCGTTCAAAGTTGAACGGATTTTTTTCTAAAGTGTATAATGCCAGGCTTTCACTCTCGTCAGCGGAGTGAGATATTTCAATCTTGGCAACGGAGTGACATATTTCACTCTCGACAATGGAGTGAAATATTTCACTCCTTTCTAGCAGGGTTGGCAAGTTTTTGACGCATGACGGTTTTTACCGGATTTTACCATGGTTTTTACAGTCATGTCAAAAACCTCTTTGTCAAAAAGGTCGAAAACTGTCAAAAACCGATTTTTTAGTAGCAGTTTGTTTTTACTATACACTGTTTACACTGCTGTTATCTTTTTTCATTGTCTTTAGTATTAAGTTGTTTTACATGAAATATTCAATATCGAAAAGACTGAAGTATATTTATCTATCCAAGAAAAACAAAAAAGAATTGCATTAGAATAATACATATACATCTCTGTTAGCAGATCTCTATAATAATCTTAAGCTATTTGACATATTCTGTAAAAATTAATTTTTTTAAAGAAATTCTATAACCCATAAGTGTAAGATTAAAAAATGTGTATAATTTCGGCAGAAATTATTACACTCTTTAAAACTAAATAGTTTTCTCAGAAATTTCCTCAGAAGTAAGATTTCTTAAAGTGTTAAATCAAAATTGTTCATTGATTATTTTTATTTCTATATAGCAAAACTTGATTTATATAAATAAATAAATGAAATAAAATATATTTTAATAGTTGAGAATTACATACATCTTTTGGGAGAAAGGAATAAGATTTGTTCTTCAAAGTTAAATCTTGAAAGAGATTAAAATTGCAAATCCATATTAAACTTTAAACCATGTGAAAACTGAATTTTTAACTATATATTTTTGTTTAGTAATTTATTATTTGTTATTTTGTTAAGTAATTTAATCATTTCCTTAAAATAAATAAATAATTAAATATTACTTTAAAGCAGAAATGTAGATCCATTAATAGAAAAGTTAACTGCATTAAAAAATAAATAAAACATTTAAGAATCTCTCTAAATTTAATAATAATTTAAGAATAATTTTAATGGTAAAAGATTTTTACTCATACAGTCATGTGTATGTAATAAAAATATGCAATGTGTTATTTCTTTCAATTCACTTTAAATAATGCCTAAATAATTTTAATAAAATGTATACAGAAACAGGACATTATATTCTGATTTTTCTTAAATACTGTTTTGTTATGTGTTAAATTTTAAGTCTAACAAGGAGAGGGCCAACCTTGTTAATCACAGATTTTGATTATTTTAATATATGTTGTAGGGTAGAGACCACTTAGTGTCAGGTTCAACGGATTTTATACAACGCTTCTTAGTTCTCCTTAGTCTAATAGTCGTACACAACTTAAATACTTACTTTGGTGTCAAAATGATTGGTTGGTCGTAGCTCAGTTGGTATGGCGTTAGCCGGCTGATTCGTAGGTTCCGGGTTCGATACCTGAATGCGCTGCGCTTTTTTCTCCTTTTTTGTTTTATAAATATACTTGTAAGTATAACTTAATAATCTGATTGTCAATTAAAATTTATAATATTACGTATAAATTATAATTTTAACCTATTTACTTTTTTACTTTTAACTAATTAGTTGTAATAAAATATCATAAAACTGTTCATTTTTTTAAAATCACATTTAAAATATATTTCATATATCTTTTATCGGTGCAATGATATTGAGCAATTGTGTCAATTCGTGAGTTTAAAGAAACATCATTTACGCATTGCTTTAACAAAGGAAATCAATGCGACAATACTATTATTACGTTTTTAAAGTAACAAGCATTATATTAAAAATTAGCATTAGAGTTAAATTACAACCGATTTTCTGCATATTAAAGATTTTTAAATTTGTAATACGTATGCTTGCGCTTTCAATTATTTTGCTTTCCCCTTTATCTTCTTCCGGCTTTTATTTTTATTTTATTTGAATATGTCTTTTATTTTATCCTACCTAGATGACACCACTACAGATTTTGTCACGATTTTCGAATTTTTATCATTCAATAATAGATCCAATTTCTTTTTTAACCTCTTTAAAGGATTAAAAATAATAGTTAAAAAATAAATAAATAAAAGATAAATTTAAGTTTGTTAACATTATAATTAATGTATGATAATAAAATTTGTAATTGAAATTATTAAATTATAATTACATATATATTCATAAAACAAAAAATGAGAAAAAAAACGCAGCGCATTCAGGTATCGATCCCGGAACCCACGGATCAGCCGGCCAATGCCATACCAACTGAGCTACGACCAACCTATCATTTTGGCACCAAAGTAAGTATTTAAGTTGTGTAGGACTATTAGACCCCCCCCCCCCCCGGTTTCTCAAGAACTAAGGATCGTTGGATAAAATCCGTTGAACCTGACACTAAGGGGTCTCTACCCTACAACATATATTAAAATAATCAAAATCTGTGATTAACAAAGTTGGCCCTCTCCTTGTAAGAGCTTTCACCTAAAATCAGGTCCTACATGTTTGTATAAAAAAAAATATTAATTTAAAATTTTAAGATTCTGCTTAATGAAGTGAAAATGAAAATCACAATAATTGCATTTATGAAATACATAAGATATGCATTTGCAAATATTATATCTAAGACTATTCAAATTTATTCAATGGCCACAGTCCATGCTTGACATCTATTGTCATACCATATAACAGCATTTTTGCATCTCTAAAATAATTTTAATGTATTTTATTAAAAATGTATGTAGAATTTTATTTAATAATTATAATAACCTTTTATTATCATATAATATTAATTTTCATTGCAGTTAGTAGAATCTATATTAGTGGAGATTATGACAAATATTGTTCTTTCCTTTTACTCTTGTATTTTTTAATTTTTCCCATTTAGGAAAAGCTCTTCTTTTAAATAAATTTAATAAAGTAATTGCGAATAATAATAACAAGAACAACAAGGAAAAATTAATCTAGAAATGTATTGTATGCTACACTTACACTATAAATTGGAGGAAAATCGCAAATGATAGGTTTTTGACGGAATAAACCGGTAAAAACACGGTTTTTACCACTGTCATGTCAAAAACCAGTTTTCGTCGTCAAAAACCCAACCCTGCTTTCTAGGGAGTGGAAAATTCCACTCTTTAAGGAGTGTATATTTATAAAATTCACTCCAAAAAGAGTGAAAATGCCTGTCACTCTTTCAAAGAGTGAACTTTTCTCTCCTCCCAGTTATAGAGTGTAATTAAGTTGAATAATATATATTTTTTATAATTGCGTTTAAAGTACTTTTATATTGCTTGAGTGACATTTTCAGCCGTTCTAGTTTTAAAACTTTTATTATTTATTATTACTATTATTATTATTAATATTTATTATTATTTTTTTAAGTAAAGCATTATTCAGAAAATGACAAAATTTCTGTATTAAGTGGATTTTCCGAGCTCAACATTCAAAAATTGAAATATAAGGTGTTACTGGAACATTGATTAAAAATTTATCTTATTCCTGGGAGAAAGAAGAAAAAAGAAACTCTGTTCGATTTTTGGCACTTGAAAAATACCTGAAAATGTTATGCATGCGGGAATGAAAATAATTTTGAAATTGTGCCCAATAAAACCCAAATTTTCTAGCAAGAAAATTAAAAAAAAAAAAACTTGAGAACCAATCTGAATTTTTGAACACCAATTATCACAAATCATACTTTTTGCTTTTAGGTAGCTTTCATTACAAAAAGCTATCTATTGCAGCCATTCGGAGGAAAGCGATTTCAAAAAATTTTGGTATATTTTCATCGATCATGACCCCCAGACCCCGAAACCACCCTCCGTTCAAAAGTTATAAAGTTATATATATATATATATATATATATATATATATATATCCACATATATATAAGACAAAGATCATATATATATATATATATATATATATGATCTTTGTCATACTGTAACTCTCGTATTTATGAACCGATTTGGATAAAATTTCGTGTGCATATAGTACATACCAATGTCTCGATCGAGTTCGTTGGCCACCTTCAACCGCCATCTTGTTTCAAAATGGCGGCCATTTAAAAAAATTAAAAAAAATTTTAATTTTAAATGAGGCACAAAAAAATTAGAAATAGAAAAATATTTTTTTCTTATGTGTTTGAGCTTGATACGAAGATTCCGGAGCATTTTTTGTTTCGTCTGTATCTTAAAAAATGGCTGGGTTATAGCACTTTGAATTTCTAGCATGACTGACATTTTGGAACGATCTGATATTTGTTACGCGATAATACGCGTATTTATGAACCGATTTCGATGTGACAAGGCATGTGCATAGTACATAGCAATGTCTCGACCATGTTCGTGGGCCAGCTTCATACGCCATCTTATTTCGAAATGGCGGCTATTTAAATATTTTTAAAAAAAGTTACCGTAATGTTTTCAGTTGTGATGTCGTGAAAGTGAATGTGCTGTTGGAAACTTCGCTCCGAGGAGGTCAAGGACTCTCTCCCCTGAAGATGGCTCGTTAGAAAGAGCACGATACGTTGGGAATAATTTGTAATGTATTTTTAATATAGTTTTTATTTACATGTACGCTGATGAGTATCGTAAGATTTTTAATTATTAAAAAAAATTAAATTTTAAAATGAGGTATAAAAAAACTAGAAATTGAAAAAGATTTTTTGAGCTTGATACAAAGATTCCGGAAGATTTTTTGTTTCGTTTCTATTTTAAAAATCGGTTGAGTTATAGCACTTTGAAATTCTTGTGTGGCTGACATTTTGAAACGATCTGAATTTTGTCACGCGATTACACGCGTATTTATGAACGAATTTGGATATAACTTGTTGTGTACATATAACATACCAATGTCTCGACCGAGTACGTTGGCCAACTTCATCTGCCTTCTTGTTTCAAAATGGCGACCATTTAATTTTTTTAATTTAATTTAAAATGACGTACAAAAAAATTAGAAATTGAAAAAGATATTTTTCTTATGTGTTTGACCTTGTTACAAAGATTTCGGAGAATTTTTCGTTTCGTCTATATCTTAAAAAATGACTGAGTTATAGCACTTTGAATTTCTAGCATGGCTGATATTTTGAAACGATCTGATTTTTGTCACGCGATAGCATGCGTATTTATGAACCGATTAGGTTGTGACAAAGAATATGCATAGTACATAGCAATCTCTAACCGAGTTCGTTTACCAACTTCATCCGCCATCTTGTTTCAAAATGGCGGCCATTTAAAATATAAAAAAAATGTGTATTTAAAATGAGTTACAAAAAAATTAGAAATTGAATTTTTTTTTCTTATGTGTTTGAGCTTGATACAGAGATTCCGGCGCATTTTTTGTTTTGTCTTTATCTTAAAAATGGCTGAGATATAACAGTTTGAATTTCTAATGTAGGTGACATTTTGAAAAATCTGATTTTTTGCCTGCAACAGCACTCGTTTTTATCAACCGATTTAGATGTGAGTGAGCATGTGCATAGGAATTACTAAAGTCTCGACCAAGTTCATTGGTTAGCTTTGTTGCACCCATTATGTTGCTTTAAAATGGCGGGCTCTTCAAGATATCGCCGAATTTGGCGACCAAATATAAATCACTTTAAATAAAACCAGCTTTGAAAACGCGACTAATTTCGCGAAATTCTCATTCATATTCAGTATTGACAAAAATCAGTATTTAATCTTCTATAATCGGGTTCCACTAATTTGAGCTCCGTGTGTTTGAATAATATAAGCTGGCTTTTAAAAATTAAGGAATATGAAAGCTACCTCTTCCTCCCGGCACTGGTCGGAAGGACTTTTTAAAAATCATTTTATTTCTTTACAAATTATATCTTCGGCTAATATAACGAAAAATGTTTTTATAAATACAATAGTATTTTTACATGTCTATTTGTTAGTTGAATAAATTAGTAAGTACATCACTTATACACTGCAAATAGAAGCGTCTTAAATTTAGACACATATGTGACTGAAAAAGAATTTTAGACACTTAAGTGTCTTAATCTGAAAATTCAGACATTATAGATGTCTTAATTTAAGATACATAAGTGTCTTACTATGACCATGGTGTAAACGAACTGAGAATAATGTCTAAAATACCCGCAAACGTCTTATTTTAAGACACTTCATTGCTTTAAACGTGTCTTAATTTAAGACGTTTTGATTCTTCCGACGCAATAACCACCAGGGGGCACTAGCACTCCCAGTTGCGCATGCGTTTTAGATGTCTTCGTTCGAAGTGGTATACGTTGTAATTCAAACAAAGTTTGTTTTTATGTACGCGTGTATTTTAATTCGTTTTTTGCGAAATGTGAAGTACTGTGATTTTAATTCGTATTAACTTGGATTATTTATTTATTGAATACATACATCTGACGTGTGTGCTCGACATCAAATGTCTCTTAGAAGCTGTCGTCGATACAAGGGCTGGATAGACACAGAACAGAAGTAGACGACGGTCGAAGATTACACCCGGAAATTCTACAAAGCGTGTGCAACGGGCTTAGTGTTAACTCGTATCAATTTATATCAATAATATTGTGTTATTCATCTTCGTCCTGTCGAAGCTGGCAAAAAAAAAAGAAACTTTTGTCTGGCGGGTCCTGTTTTTAGGATGAAACATCTCATTCTTTAAATATGGCTAGTCGGATGTATTATGGGATTACCTTTTAAACTGATGAAAGTCTTTCTCCCTCACTGTGGTTGTGGTAGTTTTTAAAATTTCAAATCGAGGAATATTTCTTACCTCTTGCAAACAGCGATAAGTAAGTGTTATAATTTCTTTATAGTACTAAAATTATTGTCTTTTATGATTTTATTTATTGTACTAAACAAAATCTTACATGAAATTTAATTAGTTTTGAATCTTTTTGCAAAAAAAAACACTAATTCTAGAAGTATATATTTTTAAATTTATGACGTTGTCTTTTATTACAAATTATGTATTATTTATTCTCATCTTTTTTCTCAAATTTAAAGTAATAACATCACTAAAAAACAGACATATTTAAAAGTTAAGTTCATTCTCTTGTTTTGTTTTGTTTTCAATATGGCAGTTCTTAGTTTCAATTTCAATGGCTAATGCTTATCTCATACTCGACCACAAGGAAATAGAAAAAAAAAAACTTTGAAAGATCTCCTAAAGTTTTCTTACTTCCTAGCTAGGGATTACAATCCCGGATTGAGATCCCGGGATCCCGCTTTAATTTTAACCGCGAAAATCCCGGAATTTTTACTGGAAAATTCCGGGATTTTCAGGATTGCCTTTTTTTTTTTTCCATTGAACAATATTCAGCTGAAATTAAAAAAATATATTTATAAACTTTCGCTTTTGGAAAAAAAAATCAATTGATTTTCATGAAATTTATATATAATTGAAAATGAATGTTTATCTCAAGTATTTCTTAGATATATTTCTAAAGCTATTAAATCTTTTAATGTGTGAAAGCTTTTGATTTGGAAACACAGAAGTAAGCCAGTCATGAAAAAGGAAATCATTTGTTTATTTAGATTTCGCTGCATGCGTGGATTCGAAGGTCATTTTCCAATTAGACTTTACTGATAAGCATCGCAAGTTTGTATCATAGTGATATCATGTGCTAACTTTTTTTTTTTTGGCTTTATTTTGCTTTAAAGATGTCTTGTTTAGTACCTCATAGGAATGATAACAATAAGCCCATGTGGCAATATAAATTTTTAAAAAATCTAAATTTTAAATGATAAGGATTTTTATTTTTTTTTCGGGGAGGGGGGGGGGGGTTGTATGAAATTTTCGTAAAGTTGATACCTTAAATCTTGCACTGATTATAATGAAAGATTTGAACTTTTAGAGTAGGACAAGATTAAAAAACACAAAATATAAATAAACAAAATACCGAAGTAATTTTCTTCTCAATATTAACCCTTTGCACTCGAGGACTCCGGAGCGGAGCCATTTAAAATTTGTCTTCAAACTCGAGGTCTCCGATACGGAGACAATGCAAATAATTTTGTGATACCATGTAATCTTGGCTTTTCTAGACAGGTATCACAAAATTATTTGCATTGTCTCCGTAGCGGAGCCCTCGAGTTTGAAGACAAATTTTAAATGGCTCCGCTCCGGAGCCCTCGAGTGCAAAGAGTAAAGTAGAATATTTATTTATTTATTCATAGTTAACAGCTGTTGTGATTATCATCTGATATATATGTAAAATTGCCTATGTGGCAATATAAATTTTTTAAAAATCTATTTTTAAATTATATGAAGTAGAGTAGGACAAGATTATTAGAAATATATATATTTATCCATGTACTTTAAAAGCCCTCAATAGCCCTTGCCGCTGAATTTGTCCGATAATCGGAGATGTCTGCTTTTGTGAGGTAAAAATATATAACTATGTATGCCATGCGGATTAAAAAAGTATTCGCTAAATAGATGTTTCAGAATAGCTATTCAGGAATGTCCATTAACCTCCACAACGGATACTCCCGAATACCGGACATCTCAATTAAGATAACAATAATGCAGGGTTGCATTTTTTGCAAAAGAACTTCTTGATTACTGGGCCGTGCCCCGCCCCCCTACGATTTTAGTGCCCACAAATTTGATGTGCAATATTTGTAAAGTTTATATTTTAAATCTGTTTCGAAATTCCACTGATTATAATCAATATTTTGAACTTTTAAAGTAAAATAAGATTAAAAATAAAACAAATTAAAAAAATCTAATATTTAGATAAATATTTTTTGTTTTAATCTTGTTCTACTCCTGAAGTTCAAAATATTGATTATAATCAGTAAAATGTCGTAAAAGATTTAAATTATCAGCTTAACAAAAATTGCGTACCAAAATTGGGAGCACCAGAAAAATCAGGTTGTAGGGGGGGGGGGGGGGGGGGCAGGACCCCAGCCAAATATTTTTCCAGGATTCAACGTGGTCAAACATGGCTACGTATGATGCTTACAAAAAAAATGGATGCTATTAAGACGTTTGAAGTGTCTGAAAAAATTCAGACATTTTAAAATGTCTGAAAACTGAACACCCCGTTTCAGACACTTAAGTGTTTGAATTTCAGACATTTTAATTTACAGTGTATGCTTTATTATTTTATCTAAACCTTACTGATGGATGAAGATATTACACAACAAGAAGTCATTTGGTCAAATAGTTTAGGAATTGTGCACGTTTAAAGTTTGGAACTCTAAATGATAAATTCATTTTTAATCGCTGCGAAAAAAGATTGCAATGCGGGTAGTTTTTTAAACTCAAAGCAGCTCTCAAATTTACTATTCAACAACGGGAACATTCTGACACATTTTTTAAACGTAAAGGCATAAAATTAGCAGACATGACTATTAAAGCGATTTGGAATCGAATGACGTTTTCCAATTTTGATAAGTAAGAAACTTATCGAATTATAAGCGATTTTTGTCACGTGACGACAGGTTATTCTCCTTTCCCGGAAATTCGGTTCAAAACGCTAACTTTTATAGTGTTTTCTAAAAAAGCTTTTGCCTTTAGAAAAAAAATTAAAAATGCCATTCGATTCTATATTTTCTCAATAAGAACACCTGCCAATTTCAAGAGTTTCTGTACAAAAATTAATTCAGAACCGTGTCAGAAAGTAGCTCCTTTTGGATTCGCTTATTTCAAGCTTCTAGAAATTGATTTCTGTTAAAATATTCTTAGGTTAGAATTAATTATTTAAACAGAAACAAATTTTTAGAAGCTTCAATACAATAATCGTACCTTTTGTATGAAATTTACATTTTCGAAGCAAAATAAATACACAAACACATACGCATTATATAATATATATATATATATATAATTCTTTACTCTATACCCTCCCCCATAGTTATGTATTAAATGTTATGCAAGTTTGAGGACAATTTAATTGTTATTTATTACTTTCAACATCTTAAACTGTTAATTTAGATTTAATCACCAACATAATTCATTTTGTGTTATTTATTTAAGTGATTTTGCACTGTTGTGGCAGAAATTTAACTATATTAATCTGTAATAATGTTATACATTTATTTAAATTGAATCATTATTGAATGAATCATCCATATCATAATTTTAATTTTTTAATTTTATTATGTACATATATTTAATTCATCAATTATATTAATTAAATAAATTTATTGATTTAAAGTTTAATCCACTATTATTATTTATTTATTTATTTATTTTATTTAATAATTTATATCCCCTTCCCCCCCCCCCGTTTTTTCTAAAAATAAAAGCTTTCGAAGTCATCTTTAAATGTATTATATAATGATAGAAGGCAGCACTGTTTCCATTCCATTAGTAAAAATACTGCATTTTAACTATTTCAACCTGTTTACACTGCCCATTTAAGCTTATTGGTTTTACTAATAGTATTTTACTGAAATTTTTTTGGCAACATGAGCAAATCATTTCTTATACCTTTCTTGCTGTATCATTAATGGCATGGTTGGATCTTCAATTGGTAATATGGTTTTTTTTATCCATTTTATTTTTTATCTTGTGTCATTTCTGGCTTCTTTTTCTGTATTTATTGTTTGTGGTAGCTCAGATTTTGCATTTTTTAGCTTGTTATGACTAATGTAAGGAGGAAACCAAACATGTTATTTGTGGAAATCAAGGTAATTTGGGCCTGATGGTTCTGCCTTGGTTCCAAAAATATTTGCATTTCTCCAATGTTTACTGTGTTTTCAAATCATTGTCTCACTGTTGCGAGATCATGAGGATCTGTTTCAAAAGAATTTTTATAACGGTTTATACATCATTTTTAATTTGCATAAAAATTCATTAATAATTTGTATATCCACATCAGTTGATGATAATTTGTATTAATTTATAATGGTTATATATATATAGAAAACCATTATAAACCATTACATATTACCAAAAAAAAATTAATATATAAAAAATAAACGAAATTTATTCAAATTAAAAATGATGTATAAACCACCATATAAGTCTATGAAACAGATCCCCATAACAAATGCAACATGGATTTGAAAACACCTTAAACATAGGAAAAATGGAGATTTATTGAACGAAGGCAGATTCTTCAGGCCCCAACTACTATATATATAACCATTATAAAATATTACAAATTATCTCTTTAAATACAAATTATAAATTGAGTTTAACAAGATTATAAAGTTTTAATTTGAACAATAATTATTAAATGAAGTAATTATAAATAAAGATTTAAGACTAGATCCAAACATTTATAAATGAAGTATTAAATAAGATTCAAGTATTATAAATTTTAAATTTGGAAAAATATTAATATGAACAGGAATTTGGATGCATAAAAAAAGTCCTGGAAATTAGGAATATTTAACAAATATAGTCAAACTTTTTGTAACTAAAACATTTAAAAAAATGAAAACAGACCAGAAAAATTATATATATATATATGTATGTATAGTGTGTGTGTGCGTTGCTCATAATTTTCTTTAAAAAAAAACTAAACCTGTGGCTGTACGATCCATGAAGGATCGGGGCCTACAGTGCTCAACTCAGTTTACTTGACCCTGGGCCCCGCAGCATGTGCCCCGGCCAGATAGTGAACCCAACGCGAGACCCTCAGTGTTTGGTTCACAAGCAAGCTTGATACTCATTTTATTGACCCCGAAGGAATGAAAGGACAGAAAACCTTGCCCAGCCGGGAACAGAACTCCTGATCTGCAGCGTGGCAGAAGCATGCTGATCACTACGCTACTGGGCATCCATAATTTACTTATATGAAAAAATATTCTTGACATCCTTTGAAATAATGCTTTAACCAGACTCGAAGATGTTCTGCAGCAAAAGAAAAAAAGACTAATATTGTTTGGGTTGTGTTGTAAAAGAAGCGTACCTGTGTGCCGTACCGAAGACAATCTGCAGTAAAGAATAAGAGCTAATAATGTTTGGCTTGTGTAAAATAGGGGGTCACTTACTGTACCGTCTGACCGACTTAACCAGGAGCTCTGAAATATCAAAATTCGGATTAAACATTCTTTCTGTTATTTTTATTATTTAATTTTCTTTGAAATTAAAAGCTGGTGCTTAGAATTTAAGGAAATCACAATGAACATAGTCAGTGGTATCTGTACTTGTTTTATTATAGCTATTATTTTTCTCATTTATAATAAATATTTCCAGAATTAGGATAGATATCGTATAGATATTGCATACCATAAATTTATCGACTAATTTATATACCTGTTGTCCCAAAAAGTTATAAATGTACTTTAACTTTTTACTTGTTGAAGATAAGTAGGCAATGTAATCTGCATTGGCAGTGTGTTAATAAAATAGTTAACCCAGTAATTTAAAAAATAAGTTTTATTTTATTTTAATTTTTTTATGACCCTCCTTGACAAAATTGGTAATTAGAAAAAAATTCCTTTCGCTCCAACAAGATCATTACAAAAAAAATATTGCATGACTGTTAGAGGTGTGCACGGGCCCGGGCTTGGCCCGAGGCCCGTACCCGGCCCGGCCCGCGGGCCGGGCCGGCGGAATGGAGGAGAATTTTCAAACGGGCCGGGCCGGGCCGGCAGAATTAGGACAATTTTTTCAACGGGCCGGGCCAGGCCGGCAAAAAAATTGAACGGGCCTGAAGGGCCGGGCCCGGCCGATACAAAATATTAATCGGGCCTATCGGCCCAATATAAGAATTTGAGAGGAGCAGATAAAATACGAGGTCATATCCAATGAATATGACTTTTTCGAGAAGTATAAATGTGCGTTACGAGCCGATGCGAGTTTAACAACATCAATACAGAAATGTAACATGTCCATCGTAGAGATCGGCATCGTACAGTTACACGATGCCTGATCCCGGGTTTAATTTTTTTCGGCAGGCTTGTGCCGGGACGGAACTGGTCTTAATCGTTCTCAGGATGTGTAGGGCAGGCATTATGTTTTGTAAAAGTATTAATAGCGATAATGAACTTCTGTTAACAGTATCTTTGGAAATGTACCTTAAGGTGGTTCTCATATTTACTGCTCAACAATGCGAAACTCTCAGACACATTTTCTGACTCATTTTTAAGTATAAAGGCATAAAATTGACAGGCTGAGTATTGAAGGCAATTGGGATCAAATAGCGTTTCCATTTTTCATAAATTACGTACAGAGATAACAGAGACTCTTGTCACGTGACTGTACGTTTTCTCCTTTCCTGTGCTATCGCTTCCGGAAATTCGATTCAAAACGCTAACTTTGGCAGTATTTTTTGAAAGATATATTACTTTTATCTAAAAAAAAAACGGTATTTAAATGGTTTCTGAATAAGAATACCTGCCAATCTCATGCGTTTCCGAAAAGAAATGAATTCATAAATGTATCAAAATGGATTGGATTTGAGAAAAGCCTTAAAAATGACAGAAATATTTTCACAAATCTACCTTTTATTATAAGCTTCAAAAGTTATCATGTTTTTTAACCCTTTATTCTAAACTACAATAATCTTTTAATGAACCCTTATTTAAATTTTGAAACGTCTGTAGAGACGTTGACTAAAACACTGTAAGTAATCGTTAACGTTTACTATTGTGTGTTTTCTATTTTGCGAACACATAGTAATTTAAAATATAGTGTAAAATGTTCCCATAAATATGCATGTAGTATTCATTAAAAGAATCTTAATTGTATGTCGAGAAAAAACGGAATTTTTTGTAGACATTTAGTCGGGCCGGGCCGGGCCGGGCCTGTTTTCACTGATTTTTGTACGGGCCGGGCCGGGCCGAGAACGGTAAAAATGTAAACGGGCCGGGCCGGGCTCGGGCCGAACTTTCAATTTTTACACCGGGCCGGGCCGGGCTAAAATAGCTTTCATTCGGGCCGGGCCGGGCCCGGGCCTGGAAATTCCGGCCCGTGCAGACCTCTAATGACTGTATCTTTTAAAATTAACGGAATTAAAATAAAAGAAAAAAAGCCGACTTATACCACTTTTCAGCAATAAAAATAAGTACCATTCAAAAATTGATCATGTCGGTAAAAAAAAAAAAAAAAAAAAAAAAAAAAAGTCATGGTCCTGATCGGGCAAAACATTTAAGTATGCCAACTAAATGGAAAAGGAAAAAGAAAACTTGAAAAGGTGTTTTTTCACATGATCATATGGTAAAGGAATCAAATTTGAATACCATTATTTCGGAAAATTAATATTCGCTTTAATTTTATGATAGAAAATCTCTGAATAAATTAAAGGTAAATATTGCGGAATCGGAATGCAAAATGATTGGTTGTCATTTCTCAGCCGAGCCGCAATTTTTATCGCAATAACTCGCGGGTCGGACAAAAGTGTCCTAGACTAAACAACTGAAAAACCACCTCTCTTTGTAACGAGAAAATTTCAACCCGAAGCAGAAAATTCCATTATGAAATCAATCTGATTTCACATAAAATAATTTTCGTCGTCTGGAGACTAGACCCGAAACACATTAGAGTCTGACATGAAAGAAAATTCGTCAGTATTTCAATGACATTACGGAAAATAAATCTAATAAATCCTCTAATATCAATTTTGCCTTTTATGAAGGAAAAAATAAATACATGTCCGTTCATTCATATTCAGCTAAGATCTATAACGGAATACTTCTTTAACCCACATATAATGCTGCTTTTTTTCGATTTTCACAGTTCAACTTGTAATTTTCAGCTTAACTACAAGTACTAATGAAATTTTGCTTCCTTTGAAGCCTTAGTACTTTCTCTAGACTTCTGAATAGGTAAATTCTCATTATAAAAATTCTTTACAGAAACAGGGTCCAGTGTTTTATTCATCTTCAGATCAAGCGATCTCAGAGGCAGCTCATAGTTGCTATGCAAAAATTTCTGTGACAGTAGTTAAGGATTAAATGGAAATTTTCATGGTCCTGGCGAAAGGTATATGTTTCATATTTAAAAATATTTAATAAAATAATTTTTTTTAATTAAACTGTTAAAATCCGATTCTTTAGCAAGTTTCAACCATCGTGGCTAAAATTTATGTCATTTTCAAAATTAGACAAATGAAAAGTTTCATACAGAAAATTACGTCTATTTATGAAGTGTGTTAATTCTTTAAAGAAAGTTTGCCCGAACGGAGTGTTATAAAGAGGTTCATGCATAATTCATCTAAATGTATATTACTGACAGTAAAGACAACGTCTCTTTTTAATATATTCTATTATTCCTCTTTTTACGACTTCTTTAATGTCTGTTAAATCCATCTATTTATGACCTAAACATTTTCAGTAGCCCAAGTGCAAGGCAGCGAAACACCAGTTGATTCTGAGTAGAAATTTTTAGGTGAGTAGAAAACCAAGTTTTATGGACTTGGTGACTCTGGGAGCATCATAGCTGTCATTCGAATAAAGATTTTAGACGAATTATTGTAGCCAATAGCCGAAATTACGGTTTGTAACAGAAGCAGGTAGAATGGCTTTTGGAATGGACCTCAGATTGAACAATAATGGGTTATGCTTTGATTTATTGGTAATTTGAAGAGGCAAAAGGAAGATATTTCGTTAAACACATTTTACCAGAATTTTTATTGTTGCGGATGGATGTGTGTATGTGGGGGGGGGGGGGGGGGGGGGAGGCAGCTTTTTGGTCTTAAAATTTGATGACTGACTGGAAATAGTTTTAAACGTTGTTTGAGATGAAACAGGATAAATTCTTTATATTTTCTTTATTAGTGTCATAGATTTAATTTATCTATTCATTATTTCTCGGGATACTAAATCTTCTATTAGCTGTTATAATTGTAATATCTTTTGTGATTTCTAAAATATAAGGAACAAACATGAAGCATGCATCAAAAGTGGATCACTAAACATTTGCATTTGAGGTGTTTAGCTTTAATATCTTTTTCTTAACTTTTTTTAATGTTTGTTGATTAAAGTAATAAAGTAAGTTTTAGTGAAACATATTATTTTACTAAGCATGGAATAAAATAAGTAAAGAAATAAATTAAATATAATATTTAATGTTATAATATTTAATATAATAATAATTAATTTAATTATAATTTAATATTATATTAATATTATATTAATATTATTATATTAATATTAATATTATATTATATTAATTATAATAATAAAAATTAATATTAATTATAATTTAATATTGATTTAATAATAATTTTAATGTTTAATATAATATTTAACAAGACATTTAACGCATTATTATTTAAGGCACTCAATATAGCATTGAAATTCTCTGCTCAACAATGCGAAACTTTGACACGCTTTCTGGCTCATTTTTAAACGAAGAAGCATAAAATAGACAGACCTAACTATTGAAGCAATTTAGAATCGAATGTAGTTTTCCATTTCTGAATAAATAAGTTATACACTATATCGCCATTAATGACCGGACACTTCCAATTTTAGACATTTCGTCAAATATTTAGAAATATACTTGTCAGATTCTTCTGTAATTTCAGGATTAAAAAGAACAGGTTTAATCTCATATTTATCAACGTCGATTTGATAAGGAAGACAATTTACGGGGCAACAAAAAATTAGAGAGAAAAAAACGATACTTGGGATCACCTTGTAAAATAAAATGCGCGAAATATTCTTTCGCTACAGAATATAAAATGACAGACAATGTACAATATCTGTATTCATTTATGTAAGAATAGCACGTATATTAATCGAGTTATAGCGAATTTTAAAAAAATATATAAAAATTATTGCATGATTTTTGCTTATAACATGCAGGGTTTTCAACCAAATTTAACGTGTGTTTCAGAAAAATTGACAAAGTATAGTAGAATTAATATAATGTAATTAGAATATAAATATATTAAATATTTTAGGAAATATGAGCAGTTGTATGAATTTTTTTTATCTGCGCATGCGCGCACGATAGCAAGGATCCTTTTTACATAATTTAATAGTCAACTCTATGGAGCAGGTTATTAAAAATATCCAGTCAAATATCGTAAAAATTCAGAAAGAGATCGGCGTTAGAGTGAGCTAAATTTTAGTTGTTCTCTAAAAGCTGCTGAATGATAAGGAATTTTCCATAAATTGTCATTTTTTATTAACTGACTTTTAGAAAAAAGTATTTAGTGACTATCAATGAGTAGATTCGTAAAAAATGCTTCGATTTTTATACTTATTTTTATCATGGTGTAGGCTCGTTCTGGTGATTAGCCCAAGAAGAGCTAAAGCGTCCTTAAAAAATGAAAAAAAAATTAAATTAAAATTGACAATTTGTGGATAATCCCTTCATAATTATTAATCGCTGTACCTTATTTGTAAAAATACCCCACCCCCTCCAAAACACAATGGCACTTTACCTTATTTGAGAAATTTTTGTAATTCATTCTAGATGAAATGGAATACCACGGATCACTGATGTGTACATATATTTAGTGACTATTTTGCTGGTGTATCAAGGAATATTATTTTATAAAGACTCCGTGCTTTTAACATTTGGAAGAATACTCTTCATTTATGTACTATTACCGTATTCGCAGACACACTGTAATCTTCGATTCTTTTCAGGACACATTCCAAGCAATCCCAATAACCAGCGATGATATGTATTGCACTTACTTTATACTGTGTTTGAGAAAAGCTTCTCTGCAGGTTATCCTTATTTTTATAGCTAGATATTGCATCTCCCTGTAGGGGAGTTATAACGAATTTTGTCTACGTTGTCCTACTCTAGTTAGCTAGTTTACTCTGTCTTTACTCTAGAAAGCTTTTAGATTTTTTGCAGAAGAAATAAGAAATTTATTTTTCTATAATGAATAAGTATTTATTTATTACTTTAGTATCAAATTAGAAAAAAAAATCGCTTAAAGTTATAAATTATTATAAAATTACTTTAGAAACTGATTACGGAAATGCCCTCAGAAAAGAAAAAAAACTGCAAACCAAAATTTAAAAAAATGCACGAAAGTATCCTGTTAGACATAGAACTCACATCCTATGGAAAAATAATTTAAAAATATTAAAAAGAAACTCAGAGAAATAATAAAAACACTGCAATTGGCTGTACATTTAGCTTGCGAATGTCTTTGTGTTACTAAGCACAGGCTCTTAAAGGGATGGTGGACCTTAAGAATTTTTTTTTATTATTTGTGATACTCAAACAAGAAATTATACAAGGAAGTGTACGATAAATTCAATAAACATTAGAAAAAAAAATTGTGTAAATTTTAATATTCTTAAAGCTAATTAACTAGTTTAAAAAAATAATAATACTCCTTGTAAGTCCAATTTTAAAAATCTCGTTTTTTCATTTTATTACTTAACAGGACTTTATAAAATAATAATAATAATGTAATTTATTACATATCAGAACACTTTAATAAATCAACATTCCAAAATGGATGGACATATTTGTTGCAATATACAGGGTGGTTATAATTAAAGTTCCACTTTGAAATGGTCATAAAAGGCAAACTACTGGACTAAATGTTATAAAACTTGGTAATAGTTTAAAGGAAGTCATGGGAAATTATTTTCCACCAAAAAAAAGAAAAAAAGAAAAAAAAAAAAAAAGTTCAAATACTCACCACCAAGCGGGGGGGGGGGGGGGGGAGATGTTGTATGCAATATTGTTAAACGAAATAAGGGTCGGAATTAACTTAACCTTTTGTTACACAGGTTTAACACTTTTTGTGCTTTTAAGAAACATTGACCTAAGCAAAATTACCATTTAAAGGTGTTAAAGGCAACATAAGTCGAGTGCGCCATCCCTGTAATAAAATCCGTTCGTATTCTTAAAAGTTCAAACCACAAATTAGCGATCACAAAATTTGAGATCGCAAATCACTCGCAAATGTGTGCACATTCCGGAAATCGTTTTCTTACAGATCGCTAATTTGTGATCTGAAGCCTGAATTAAAAGGAAACTGTTTGTGGGGTTATGCAATACCGCAATTGCTTGTAATTGGCTTGCGGTAGAAAGGAGAAAATTAATTTATGCAAATGCGCTTTTCATGTCATTTGATTGCCAGATAAAAGTGAGCCTGTTTGTCAGAGTTCTAATTGTTACGAATCTACACTGTCTCTAACCATAGCATCAGAATTGAAATAAGACCTGGTTCAGACATGAGGCAACTGCCACTGCCGATCTATAATCTGGATGTGTTATATTTCTGTACTGATGTTGTCAACCTAGCATCGGCTCGTGAAACATACTTATACTTATCCTCGCCTCAGTCGCGTCTATTGAAAACTGTTCACATCTTAGCACATCATCACACATAGCTTAGTTTGATCCTGTTAAATTTTTTATATCGGGTGAATTTTTTTTTTCCGCTCGGACCAGCCCGTTAATTTTTTGTCATTGAGCTGGCCCGTTAAAAAAACTGTCTTTAATCCGCCAGTCCAGCCTGCTAGAAAATTTTCCTTCATTTTGCCAGGCCGGGTACGGGCCTCTGGCCAAGACCGGGCCCGACAACTCTATATTGTACATCTGACCCCAGCTTCAGCTATCTCATCCAATCATGAGCTGTGGTACCAATCTGAAAGGGGTCGGCTCCAGGATTGTAAAACTACTTTTTCAGATATCATTTCAGTTTCAAACTTCGCCCCAGGGAGTTCGCGTCCTATATCTCATATCGTACTTAACCGCACACAAGCTGAGCATTTTCAGTTATTTGTTTTAGTATAAATTCATTGTTTTGCGAATATTCGATTGTAACCGCGCATCTTTCGGTTTTGGTTTCGATTCTCAATTGTGTTTCTAACAAAAGTAACAGATTTTACGTTATGTCGTCCGATTGAGTGGCCTTGCAAATCTTTTCCATTAACTATGTTCTGATATTTTAAAGATTCCAGTGAATTAGGTATATATATATATGTATGTAGATATATGTATTTTTTACAAATGTAATTGATATAGTAAGGACCATTAAATGAAATAAACATTTACAGGGAATGTTCAGTCGAGTTCGAGATGAAAAAAGTAAAACAAAATTGATTTCTTGAAATTGCCAAGAAAAATAAAATAGAGAAGTTATTTTCATTATCTTAAATTTTTAACTCTCAAGCTATTTTAAAGTTTGTTCCTAATCAAGATTTTCTTTTTAAATATTTCTTGGGCATAAATATATATATATATATACATATATATATATGTATATATATAGGGTTTCTAAAGTTGTCTCTTAATATCAAAGAAAGACACTTCTTTCAAAAAACTTTCTTCATAAAGTCGCAAAAAGGTCATCCTTAAGAACCAATATGAGAGCAGAAGAAAATTTCTTTCCGTTTTCGTGATGGTATTGTGTAATGGAAGTAGAGTGTGCATCATATCAATTGTAATACTTTGTAAGGGAAATCAGCAATTTATTTCAAAAACAGAATAATGGTGATGTTTCATGCTCAACAGCAGACAAAAAAACTAGACTATACCAGCACTCAGCCATATGGGGAAATGAGTGAGAATGCTGGAACGTATTAACGTGCACAAAAGAACCAATAAGATGCATTCACCCTTTAGAAAGCAAAAATGACAAAATTAACTTATCACGGGATACTACTATCCCAAAGAACTCTAAAGTGTTAAAAGCATAAAAGATAATAAGTTTTTATTACAAATTATGGCAATTAGTGAAGAAGCTTATCAGCTATAAGAGAAAACTTTTAGATCATGTGTTTTGAATTCGTATTGGATTTTAACTAAAGAAAGAGTATTTTTAAACCCTAATTGAATCATTTCGATCAAATGAACATCAGATTTATTTAGTATATGAAAAACTTAACACCATAATATAATGTCTATATACTTCCTGTATCTTCATTGGAAAAAAAAAAAAAAAAAAAAAAAAAAGAAAAACTTGTTCAGGTCAAACTTACAAAAAAAATTTAAAAAAATTAAAATAAAATAAATAGATAAATAAATATCAGTAATTAGTCCTCTCCATCTTGGAACATATAGTGGTGGCTAAAATTATGGAATTTTTTTTTTTTTTAAATTGTCATGTTTTATAACTTTGTGTGCTTGTAGAATAAGTTAATTTTCATTTAAATACAAATGTTTATATATCAAATTCAAGGAAATTTAATGTATAATTTAATAAAAAAACAGAATTAAAATATTTGCATTACATAAAAAAGTTACGCTTACTTTAGTCTAAAATACAAACACAATTAGTCATGAATTGCTGAAGTGTATTGTAATAAAAGCTTCCAAGCCAATCACAATGACTGTTCTGAGAACCAGTCAAATGTCAGTAACTAAACCGTAGTATATTTTGATTTCTAAAAGCAGTATTTTGCTGGAATGAATTTTGCAGAATGGTGAATACAAGTGTAAATAAATACAATGTTTTTTTTTTTCAATATTTATTTTTTAAATGCAAATAATTTAAAACAATGTCATCAAAAAAAGAACTTATTGGACACCTACAAAAAGAAGCAGAATTCTCATATTGAGATAAAATGGTCTCTCTTATGCTGAAATTGCAAGACAGGTTGGTGGACCAGTTACTTTATCTGGCTTACGAAAGTTTTGCTGTTGTTGTTGAATTATGTTTTTGTATAAATAGTAAGGTAAACTCACCTATAGTGGGACACGTACCTGTAGTGGGCCACTATTATTTAAAGTTTTAAAAAAAACCCAAATTACATTTCTGAAAAACGACTGAAAGAAATCTGATTTATTAACATCCTTTAATGTTAACTTTCCATAAATTGTTTGGAATAATTGTTTTTCTTTCTGCCGGTACATTCGTGGGAAAAAAAAAAGTAAACGCCCCCTACTAACTCCTCAACAAATTATGGTAGAAGAAAGTTACTGGTGCCGAACGATTGGAAATAAAGTCTGCTTTTAAATGATGTATATAAAATTTGCTTAGGGGGCCATCTACATAGTAAAACGAACCATAATTTTGTTTTTTCAATAGCAGTACACAATTCTGACAGCATAAATGAACTCTACACCCTTCAATTAGCATAAAAACAAATTTTTATGCAATTTGTACGGTACGTTTCCGAGAAATTAATTATTTTAAAACGAGCGTATTATAAGGGCTGTATCCAAATTGAAGTTCCGAACTCGATTGTTAACCGAGAGAGCCCCCTTCTTGATCAATGCACCTTATAAGCACCACTCAAGGATTCAATGAAGCCTGCTAGATTACACGACAGCAGAGGAAATTTCAAAATATCTAGTCACTTCTGTCGCAGACGGCCCCTTAAAACATCCTTTTGCCGTTTTTTAAGCATAATTTGAAAACTACTTGGAAGGAAAATGTGAAATTTTGGATTCCATAAAGCAGGACTTAATAAAACCAAATCCATAAAAAAAAAAAAAAAAAAAAAAAAAAACTGTAGGTTGCAATTCATAATTTTTTCGAATATTAATTTCATAATTCATATCATAAAATTATAAAAATCTCAAATTCAACGTATTTATGTTTGGGTATATTAGTATTATTGCTACACAAAAATTAGCACAACAGGAGTATAATTTCAGGAGATATAAATAAAAATATGAAAATGTAATTTAACATTAGAAGCACTAAATTTTGAATGTTTATAATTTAAATACTTATCATACAAATGACTTGAAATTTTGTGTCTAGGCAAAGTTTTAACCGAAAATTTGAAATATCTAGTTAAAATTGGGTATTGCCATTGAAAAAAAATTAAGTTTGGATCGTTTTAATATGTAGATGGCCCCCTAAGCAAATTTTATATACATCATTTAAAAGTAGACTTTATTTCCAATCGTTCGGTAGCAGTAACTTTCGTTTACGATAATTTGTTTAGTTAGTAGGGGGTGTTTACTTTTTTCTTCCACGACTGTACATTTGTTTATTTTCTAGAGTGTCTTCAAAAACCGATTTTTTGGTAAATTCTTAGAGATTTCATTAAAAGATAAGTTTTTATTGAAAACATTGTTTGGTTAACATTATGTTTTATTTTAAATTAAACTTATGTTGATATACTCTGTTACATATGTAAAATAATAAATGTAAATAGTTTGTTGGATAACACGAAAACTTAAAGATTCATGCATCGTAAGTTTACTAAGCCCACTACTGGAGCGTAGAGGAAGGTAACATATTTTTTATTTTTCATTCTTTTCGAAGAATATATTTTGAAACTTTAAATATTTATTCTGATACATCAAGGTTAAGACTAGGCTAAATATATATACCTTTTGGAATTCACTAATACTTTAATAATAATTTGATAAATGTCCTTAAGTGGCACTTGTGGTGCGTTTACCTTAGTGCACGCATATCAAATTTTTCTGAAGAACTAACCTCTTACATAAGTATAAATTAAAAAAGCAACGTTAAAAACGCCAGAATAAGCAAACATTCGGACACTGTGGACGGTACGCTAACCGCTACCGAAACTAGTCTACTGAATGTTTGCTTCTGGAGTTTTTAACGTTGCTTTTTAAATTTATATCATTCTGCGCCAAGTAGCATCTTAATAATTACTCTTACATAAGAATCCAGGAAAGTGATAGCATTCTGACTTAATAAGTAAACCCATAATATCATACTCAAAATGATGCATTTCTTGCGAAAAGAAAAATATATTTTCCAGACTTCCAGTGATTACCATTTTTCTTCTCTACCACAAAATTATAAACTATCAAAAACTTAAAATTATTCAAAATAAAACAGAAATTAATGGTAAATTTTAATCATTTAAATAAAATTATATATAAAGCGGCCCAAATTCAAATTGGCTGTTTTCTGACACATTCCTCAATTCGTTTTTATACGTAAACGCATAAAATTGGCAAGTATTCTTCAGAAAGTATAAAATCTAATAGCGTAACTCATATTTCGATAAAAGCAAATGATCGTTCAGAAAATACTATCAAACTTGTTTGAAAGAATTTCCGGATGCGACAACTCAAAAAAGATAGTTCTGAGAGAGGAATAGCTTATAACTTAGGATGTAATTACATTTATCCAAAAATGAAAAACCCTCTTTGTTTCCAAATCACTTCAATTTTCACACCTACCAGTTTCATGATTTGACAATTAATAAAGCAATCTCCTTGAATGTGTCAAAATTTTTCGCTGTTGAGCGGCAAAAAAAATTTTTAGAGCTTTTTTAAAACAATGGGTTACTCTTGGTGTCCAATAATTAAATTCTCAGTAATTTTCGTACTGAAATGAGCCCCGAAACAGCATGTCAATTGCGGAATAAAATTTTAGACAAAAATTCCATACACTCAAGTTCACTGTAAACTGAAATGTCTGAAATTCAGACATTTAAGTGTCTGAAACGCAGTCCTCAATTTTCAGACGTTTTAAAATGTCTTAAAATTTTCAGACACTCAAGGGTCTGAAACAAGAGTGTTCAATTTTAAGACGTTTTCAAATGTCTTTAAATTTTCAGACACTTCTTACGTCTGAATTTCAGACATTTCAACTGTCTAATTGCGGCTATCTTTGAGCCTTTTTTTTTTCTTTCTTTCTTTTTTAGGTGCGTTCGTAATTATATAAATACGTAGCACCTATAGTCGTCGTTCAGTCCGTCCGTCTGTCCGCATGTAACAGAGCAAAAACTACCCAACCGAATGGTCTGAAATTTCAAATATATGATTGTTGCAAAATTTTGTCGAGCCATTTCAAATTTTATGAAAATCGGATGTATAGTTTAATTACAGGGACAGTCAAAAGTTTTTCTTTACATTACGGCCAATGTTAAAAATTATTACAAGTGCATTTTAATGATATTAGAGCCTTCGGAATGATCTGAAATTTTAAAGATATAACTGTTGCAAAATTTTGTCGAGCCCTTTCAAATTTTAGGAAAATCGGATGTATAGTTTAATTACAGGGACAGTCACAAGTTTTTCTTTACATTACGACCAATGGGAAAAATTATTGCAAGTGCATTTTAATGATATTAGAGCCTTCCGAATGATCTGAAATTTTAAAGATATAACTGTTGCAAAATTTTGACGAGCCCTTTCAAATTTTAGGAAAATCGGATGTATAGTTTAATTACAGGGACAGTCAACAGTTTTTCTTTACATTACGGACAACGGGAAAAATTATTGCAAGTGCATTTTAATGATATTAGAGCCTTCCGAATGATCTGAAATTTTAAAGATATAGTTGTTGCAAAATTTTGTCGAGACCTTTCAAATTTTAGAAAAATCGGATGTATAGTTTAATTACAGGGACAGTCAAAAGTTTTTCTTTACATTACGGCCAAAGGGAAAAATTATTGCAAGTGGATTTTAATGATATTAGAGCCTTCCGAATGATCTGAAATTTTAAAGATATAACTGTTGCAAAATTTTGTCGAGCCCTTTCAAATTTTAGGAAAATCGGATGTATGTTTAATTACAGGGACAGTCAAAAGTTTTTCTTTACATTACGGCCAATGGGAAAAATTATTGCAAGTGCATTTTAATGATATTACAGCCTTCCGAATGGTCTGAAATTTTAAAGATATAATTGTTGTAAAATTTTGTTGAGCTATTTCAAATTTTAGGAAAATCGGATGTATAGTTTAATTACAGGGACAGTCAAAAGTGTTCCGTTACATTACGGGGAATGGGAAAAAAATGTTGGAAGTGCATTTTAATGATGTATCAGACTATGCGCTTTATGAAGTGCAAAAAATTATACATTCAGTACAATATGGGGTGCAAAAAATAATTATAAAACTAGTTATAGTACGAACGCACCTCATTTGCCACGTTTGACGAGCAATTTCCAACTTGTTTTTTTTTTTTTTTTTTTTTTGGCTAATATGAAGCCATCTTTGACCACTTTTCTTTCTAAGCCATATACGCAGCCATGTTTGACCACATTGAATCATATTTTATAAATGGGAATAATTTGTTACCATAAAAAAGTAGAGCTGATTACAGCGTGGGAAAAATAGGACGCTTCTCTGCCCCCTGATTTTAGGGCACCCAAAATTGGGTATGAAATTTGCATAAAGCTGATATTTTAAATCAGTTTTGACCTTATGAGGATTGTAATCAGTATTTTGTAGTTTTAGAATAAGATAATATACGTATTTATGTGATATCATATATGCCCTACGGCATCAAAAAATTTTATTGCTTTTAGTGAAAACTTCAAATTAATTCTATCCCAAAGACCTAGTATTCATTCGCCCCCTCCTCTCATTGCCTTCATATACTGTTAAAAAAAAAAATTAAGTCTATCCGATGACGTCAAATACATATTTGGATAAATGTATTATTTTCTTTTGCCCAATCATGTTCTAAAAGTACAAAATATTTATTAAAATAAGTATAAGATCAAAACAAATTTAAAATATCAGCTTTATAGAAATTTCATACTAAATTTAGGGCCCCGTAAAGCTATAGGCCCATAGAAACAGCTCAGTTTGCCCATGCTGCAATCAGCTCTGCTTTATGGTAACAAATTATTCCCATTTATAAAAATTCCTGCCGGCCCAGCCTACAGGCAGAGGTAGATTTCGAAGTCATATATACTAATTTCACAAACAAAAACTAAATCATGATTAGAGATAAATCCACTTTAACAATTTTATCTGGCCGCTTTTGACGTGTTTTTATTTCATTTTTATATAATAGCTGGTTTTATCAGAATCATGTTAGGGCGGTATTCAAAAAAGTACTTTTCCATGCTCAACAACTCGAAATTTTCTGGCATAATTCCAGATTCATTTTTAATTTACAAAAATATGAAACTTGCTACGTGATTTTTGAAGAGATTTATAAGCGACCTGTGTTTTTATTTTTTTTCAATTAATTAAAACTTGATATATAAACAATTATTTTCTCAGAAGGTTGGTTGGTTGGTTGTATTTATGACGGCCAATTATCTGCACGAGGGATATAGGCCCAGGGGGGAGTGCCCTTCGTGGGGGTCTTTCTAAGGGAACCTAACCCGTATTAACGCTTGGAAATCCAAGGTTCGAAGAAAACCACGAAAACTCCGAACGATTAGGCCGACGGGCGCGATTGGGATCGAACCCAGCACCTCCCGTCTACCAGATTCGAGAGCAGAACCTCTCAGCCACTGGTGGGGCATTTTCTCAGAAGGACAGCACAATCGCTTCGGGAAATTCCGTTCAAAATGCCAACTTTCATATCATTTTTTGAAATATATTCTGCCTCTATCAAAAAATTGATCATTACGGTACGTTATATAATTTTTGAATAAGCGAATCTACCAAATAAATGCGTTTGAGAGCAAAAATGAATTTAAAAATGAGTCAGAAAATAAGCAGTTTGGATTTGAATACTCCCTTAATACGATGATTTTTCCAATACAATCCGCTTCGGTAAATTCGGTTCAAAATGCCCTTTTTAACAGCATTTTTAAAAATATATTCTGCCTCTATTAAAAAATCGACCATTACGGTACATTATATAGTTTCTGAGTAAGAAAACGAACCAATTGGAAGCCTTTGAGAGCAAAAATGAATTGTAAAATGAGCCAGAAAATAAGCAGTTTGGATTTGAATACACCCTTACTAAGATGATTTTATTCTTCAACCGCTATGTATTTTTAATTTTTTTTTAGGTAGATTTCGTATGAAATACTACCTTTTGGGATCGCTCCTATGTTGGACTTTCTGAAAAATTTTTGCAGATCTACACCGATCATGACCCCTAGAACCCAAAACCACCCTCAATAAAAAAATTTATCTATCTATCTATCTATCTATCTATATCACTTTCTTCTGGACACGATAACTTTCGTAATTCTGCACCAATCTCTTCCAAACTGATACATAAAATCAAAGGGCATAAAATCTCGGCCAAGTTCGTTAATGGGCAAAATCGGACCAAGGGGATGGAAATAGGGAGGGGTTTTGTGAAAACCGACCCCCCCCCCCCTAACTTCTTAATTTTTGTACAGATCAAGTCAGTTTAAAGTTTTTATTACTTTTAAAAATAGGGCCAAAATTTTATGTATCACAGATTTTTGATAAAGTTAAAAATGGGCTCAAGGGGCGCAAAAAACAGGGTTTTTGGGAGAAAAAAATTCATAACTTCGTCAATTCTCAAGATATCAATTCCAATTAATTTTATTATAAATCTCCTTAATGTTATCTACAACTTTTATATTCACAAGTTTTTGATAGGACCAATTCGTACTGCAAAAAAAAAAAAAAAAAAATTAAAAACGAATAAAAAAGGGGGTTTGAAGAAGTAAAAAATCCATAACTCCGTCAATTCAAAAGATATAAAATCCCCATGAATTTATCATATATCTTCTTAATATTGCCTACTATATAGACATCTATATAGACAAGTTTTGGATAGGACCAATTCTTACAGCAAAAACAAATTAAAAATACATAGCGGTTGAAGAAAAAAATCATCTAAGTATTCAAATCCAAACTGCGTATTTTCTGACTCATTTTACAATTCATTTTTGCTCTCAAAGGCTTCTAATTGGTACGTTTTCTTACTCAGAATCTATGTAATGTACCGTAATGGTCGATTTTTTGATAGAGGCAGAATATATTTTAAAAAAATGCTGTTAAAGTGGGCATTTTGAACCGAATTTCCCGAAGCGGATTGTGTTGGAAGAATCATTGCATTAAGGATGCACTCAAATCCACACTGCTTATTTTCTGACTCATTTTTAAATTCATTTTTGCTCTCAAACGCATTTAATTAGCATTATATTATATAACGCATATAATTAATTTTAACATCTATATAGACAAGTTTTGGATAGGACCAATTCTTACAGCAAAAACAAATTAAAAATACATAGCGGTTGAAGAAAAAAATCATCTAAGTATTCAAATCCAAACTGCGTATTTTCTGACTCATTTTACAATTCATTTTTGCTCTCAAAGGCTTCTAATTGGTACGTTTTCTTACTCAGAATCTATGTAATGTACCGTAATGGTCGATTTTTTGATAGAGGCAGAATATATTTTAAAAAAATGCTGTTAAAGTGGGCATTTTGAACCGAATTTCCCGAAGCGGATTGTGTTGGAAGAATCATTGCATTAAGGATGCACTCAAATCCACACTGCTTATTTTCTGACTCATTTTTAAATTCATTTTTGCTCTCAAACGCATTTAATTGGTAGATTCGCTTATTCAGAAACTATATAATGTACCGCAATGATCGATTTTTTGATAGAGGCAGAATATATTTCAAAAAAAGATGTCAAAGTGGGCATTTTGAACGGAATTTCCCGAAGCAATTCTGTTATCACTTTCTTCTGGACACGATAACTTCCGCAATTTTGCACAAATCTCTTCCAAACTGATACCTAAAATCAAGGGACATAAAATCTCGGTCAAATTCGTTGATGGGCAAAAGCGGACAAAGGGGATGGAAATAGGGAGGGGTTTTGTGAAAACCGAAAAACCCCCATAACCAGTGGCCAATGGGGGGTGTCCAGGGGGTCCGGACCCCCCCCCCCCCCCGAAAGTAGACCTGGTTTACTGAGTCATGGATACATATACAACAGTAAAAACTGCTAAGACAGAATCACAAAGTATCTATAAAAAATTCCGCTTTAGAGAGGTGTTCGTCTTAGAAGGTATAATTCAAAGGTATGTCTTTCTTCGGGACTATGAACTTCTCCGTTTTAGGCAGGTTTCCATTATAAATACTTTCCGTTTTCACAGTATCCCTCAAAACTGCTAAAACGTACTCATTTCCCAAACTTTTTTCTTTCACGTACCCCTTTCTTAGGTTTTTCATTTCGGAGTACCCCCATTTCTCCTAAACACGCCCTTCCCTCCCCCCCCCCCCTCCACTCAAGGAGATAAGGTAAACATGTTTTTTTTTCATTAGTAATCTTCTTATCACAACCATACAATAAATCGATGCAAATTACATTGATATTCCTAACATTTTTGTAACTTCCGCCATTACTGGTATTATATTCACATACCCCCAGCAGACCCGCCACGTACCCCAGGGGTAAAATTTCACGATAGATTCATTCTAATGCTTCTATAATTTGTTTTCATGTTCACACGCACACACATACACATATATATAATACCATACAGGAAAAGTCACTTCTAGTTTCAAAACCTATTTTGCCTAAATATACATTTTTTTTTCTTTTTTTTATTTATTTATTTATTTATTTATTATTATTTTTTTCTGGCCTTTTTTATGTAAATGAACTTCGGGGAAAACCTCAATTTTATGTGCGAATTGCAGTTATGCATGGAAATACACAAAATTCTAGCTTTTTCCTAATTTCCATTTTAAACTTGTAATAACCTTTTTATTTAATGCTGTTCTCAACTTGCTCTGCTCAACAAGCACAAAACGTTTTGACACATTTTTAAATTCATTTTTTAACGGAAAGATATAAAATTGGAAGATCTAACTATGGAAGTGATTTGGAATCGAACTGTGTTTTCCATTTTTTTTTATAAATAAATTACCTATTGAGTTATAAGCGATTTGAATAACGTGACAAAGACGTTTTTCACCCTCCTTTGAGTGGTTATTCTTCTTTCGCGCGTAAATTCGGTTCAAAATGCCCACTTGGACACTATTTTCTGAAAGACCTATTGCGTTTGCAAAAAATCAAACAAAACGGAAAAAACAGTTCGATGACATAGTTTCTGAACAACAACACCTGCTAGTTTCATGGATTTCCCAACAAAAATAAATTAAAACTTATATCATAAAGTTGCTCTTTTCGATATGAGAACAGCCTTAAAAATAAAATAAGTTTACTTTTCAATTTCTCACGATTTGCAAATCATCCAAAATTTAAAATTTTGAACAAAAAAATCAAAGTAAATAATGATTTTTTTTTTTTTTTTTTTTGAGGAAATGAAAATATAGCTGTAAATAATTTATCTTTTATACAATGTCCTATTAGAAAATGAAAATGAACTGATTTACATATAATAATCACAAAATTGCAGTATTTTTTTTTTCTTTTAACTGTCATTTTTATAGTTTAGAGAATATACGGATATGCAATATAATTAAAAATTGCTTTGAAACCAAATAATATCATGCAGAATATATAAGTTGACATAAAAAAAGTTTTGACAAATCGGATTTCAAAACACAAATCAATTTTGCCAAAAACAGATTTTTGGCTAAAAAGATTTTCCTCGAAAATTATACATCTCTAATTATAAAAAATAAAAAATAAATCACAATAGGTGTTTGATAATTTTCCAATTTTTATCCAATATTAATTAAATTTTGAGTGAATTGCATATCTTTCATAGCGAACAAACAATTAAATTAAAAGTAAGTTTAAAATAAAATGTTACAAGGAATTCAGCATGTTCATCAAAACGCTAAATTCATTAACACTAGAACGCCCGGAAGGAGTCGAATCGACTCCGAGAAAGTGATTAAATGTCAATTGGATCCAGAAATTTTATCATAAAATAAGTTAAATTTAAACTATGCAGAAATACGTTAAACAGATCAGTTAAAAAAATTTAAATAAAAATTCTGGTGAGAAATATTATTGTGAATCTTGGGTAAAATTTCCGGGCATTCTAGTGTTAACACGCCATTTTTTTTTTTTTAAGTTCTTTTAAATGTAAACAAAGTACTTCTTCTTCAACAAAAGTTTCGATAATTTTACGTTTTTGCTTTTATTTTTATAGATATTTTAAATTAAGCAATTTTTTACATAATATTACCGATATTTTTACATAATCAAATTAGCTTAGACTCACACAACAAATATATTCAATTCTGAAACTGTATTTTTCAAAAAAATATAATGAAAAATAGACATATTTTCAGGGATGAAAGTGCACTAAAGTCATTTGGTAGAAGCTATGGAGCAGAAAAAATCGAATTTTGTAGCAGTAAAATCTATTTTTGTAGCAGCGAAAATCGGATTTTTCTGCAGTAAAATCCATTTTTGTAGCAGTAAAAATTAATTTTGTAGCAATAAAAGCTGTTTTGGGGGGCAGATTGAATTTCTAATGCTAATAAATAAGAAATTTGTGTATTTTTCGTGACCTTTTGATTAAATTCGCGTATTTCTCGCGATTTTTTGATGAAATTTGCGTATATCTCGCGATCTTTTGACGAAATTTGCGTATTTCTCGTGATCTTTTGGCGAAATTCACGTAGTTTTCGCGATCTTCGCTTTCTTTTGACGAATTTTACGTCTTTTTTCGAAATCTTTTGACAAAATTTGCAGTTTTTTGATGAAATTAGCCGTTTTTTTTCCCGATCTTTTAACGAAATTTGCGTTTTTCACAATCTTTTGACCCCGTTTTGTTCGTTTTTGGAAGTAATTGGTGACCTTTTGAATTCATGTTTTGACAAAATTCATGTGACAAAATTCATGTTTTTTTTTCGCTATCCTTTGACAAAATTCGCATGTTTTTCGCTATCTTTTGACGAAATTTACGTGTATTTCTCGCGATCTTTTGATGAAATTTACGTGTATTTCTCGCGATCTTTTGATGAAATTTTCGTATTTCTCGCGATCTTTTGATGAAATTTGTGTATTTCTCGCGATATTTTGATGAAATTTGGGTATTTCTCGCGATCTTTTGATGAAATTTGCGTATTTCTCGCGATCGTTTGATGAAATTTGTGTATTTCTCGCGATCTTCCGACGAAATTTACGTATTTCTCGCGATCTTCCGACGAAATTTACGTATTTTTCGTGATCTTCCGACGAAATTTACGTATTTTTCGCGATATTTTCACAACATTCGCATATTTTTCGCGCTCTTTTGTTGAAAGCAGCATGTTTTTCGCTATCTTTGGACGAAATTAGCGTGTTTTACGAAATCTTTTGATGAAATTTGCAGTTTTTGCAATCTTTTGACCCCGTTTTGTTCGTTTTTTGAAGAAATTAGCGATCCTTTGACAAAATTCACGTTGTTTTGCCATCTTTTGGTGAAATTAGCCTGTTTTTCGCGACCTTTTTATGAAAAATGTGTATTTTTTTGCGATCTTTTAACGAGAGATTTTGCACAAAATTTTGATGAGTTTTGTTCGGTTTTTGGTGAAATTAGCTATCTTTTGACAAATTCACGTTTATACCCCGATCCTTTGACGAAATTCGCATGTTATTCGCGATCTTTTGACAAAATTCGCGTGTTTTTGTGATCTTTTTGCGAAATTTGTTGTTTTTTCCACTTTTTGAAGAAATTTGCGTTTTGTTTCGCCATCTTTTAACAAAATTACTTTTTTTTCACGATCTTTTCATGACGAAATTAGGTATCCTTTGGCAAAATTCACGTTTATCTCGCGATTCTTTGGCGAAATTCGCGTGTTTTTAGCGATCTATTGACGAAATTCTCGTGTTTTTCGCGATCTTTTGACAAAATTTCCGTTTCATTCGCGATCTTTTAACGAAATCGCGTTTTTTCGCGATCTTTTGCCCGCGTTTCGTTTGTTTTTGGACGAAATTAGTGATCCTTTGAATTTGAATTGTATTCACGTTTTTTTTCGCGACCATTTCACAAACATCGCGTGTTTTTAGAAATATTTTGATCGCGGTTTTTTGCTTTTTTGACGAAATTAGCGGCCTAGAAATTTTTTTGTTGTTGTTTCTTGGATCGACGAAATCGTGCTAAATTTCCTTTTGGCACCAAGTTTCTATATGCTCTTTAATAGTTAATGTTTTTAATCAATACTTAGATATTGCATTCATTATTTTGATATTTAGATAGAGAGTTATATATTGATTTTTAAATGTAGAGGGAAGAGAGGGCGTTCAGAAGAGCAAAGCACCCTTAAAAGGAAAAAAATCAATTCTGCATTTTGAAAAAGGTTTTTATTATATATATATGTGCGCACACACATATATATATATATATTCAAAAATGACTTTCTATTTCTTAATAGATTTTTGAAATTCTTTTATTCAAAAATCCTCTTGCAAGAGCCATTCCGAAGAAAGGTTCTTAGTTTAGCTTACTTCCTTTTTAGATTCTGTGCTTTAGTTAAGCAGACTGGGCTGTGGATTCCAGGCATAGCTGTTTAATCTTTCCCCTCCATGCATTTTTTCCTGCCAGCACTTGTATTTCTTAGTACTTAGCAGAGAGGCCTTTCTTTGAACCCCTCCCCCTTCCCTCCCCTACATACTCCCATTAGTACAAGTAATTTTTGGAAATTTTTATATTTTGTGAAAATGCAGTCGTTAATTACTTTTTGCACCAAAAATAACTCTATTAAACTTTAGTAAGCGAACTGTTACAGTTTTGATAGACGTCCTGTAGTTTAATCAGATTGATGGCTTTATAAAGTAGTACTAAATTTATTGGATGGAAAAGTATTTTAAACATCTGTCATCCATTTGAAAATCTTTTATGATTATGCTGATGGCATATATATTGCAATATTATTGTGTATACAGTTATTACACATATGATATAATTGTACTACATTCAGACACTTAAGTGTCTGAATTTCTAAATGTCTAGATTTCAGACGTTTCGTCATTATCCAGACATTATTTTCAGTCCATTTATAACATGATCATAGTAAGACACTTATGTGTCTTAAATTCAGTCATCTATGACGTCTGAAATTTCATATTCAGATACTTAAGTGTCTGAATTCCTTTTTCAGACACATATATGTCTGAATTTAAGACTACTTGCAGTATTAGTAATGAAAAGTATACTTATTTTTTTTAAAAAAATCATATAATTAATACATACCTAGATATTCTAGATGAAAAGTGATGATGACCTTCGCCGTGGAAAACAAACGTTGCTCATAATCCTTTTGTTGAGTTTCTTTTTTTCCGGAGAAACCTTAAAAAAAAATGTACTTTTTAATCGCAGAAATTTGCCCATGTTTGTACAAAAATAGAAGTACCATTTTATTTTTTTACTTATAACTATTTATATGAGCTGCTGCAAGAGTCACAAAAGTTAACAAAAATTAGTTAAGTGCAAGGAGAGTATATAGGGAGTCGCTAAAAGATTGAAACCCGCATTTTTTTCTACATGTTGGAAACACGAATTGTAAAAGTGTTTTGTGGAAACAATCGTCCAGCCATTAATTTTCAAAATTTTACACGGTCTCTGGGTTCTATAACTTATATTTAGAAAAAAAAAATTATCCCTGCTCTGAAAAATATAACAGAAGAATTCCATTCCTCTGCTGCAGCTTTCCGGCACTAAAAGCGGACAGACGATTTTTTAGAGCCAAAATTTCCGAAATTCCATAAAATTCAAAGTATCCCTAACTCTGTGTTTTGGTCATAAAAGAATGTATGTACTGTTGTACTTATCAGAGCATAGATAATTTTTTTTCCCCGTTCGAGATATAAGTCCCAGGATGTGTATGAAAATTTAAAGAGTAACTTTTGGAAATTAATGACACAACTAATTCATCCACATAACTTGAATTCCTAACTTATTTTGAAAACTTTTGCAATTTACATTGTTTATGCATAGCCTTAATTTTAATATTTTTTCTTGCATATTCTTACATATATTTATTACTACAACAGGAAAAAAATTAAAGTGCGTTTCAGTCTGTTGGAGTCACCCTCTACAGACATATCAATCCATATACATGAAAACACATATAATATCTCCAAAAATTTGCCTTTCAGTAGCACCCGAATGCCAATCAAAGTAAAATAAATATAATAAATGAACAGCTGTCAAAAATAAAAGAATGAAAAAAGTAAAAGGAAAGAAAAATAACCCATAATTTTTAATCATCAAATTGTCACAGAAAAATCAAAAACAGACATTCGAGAGAAATATTTTTCTTTAAATTATGCTAAAAAATAAACTCGGAGAGCTGTCTTCATATTGAAATTGTTACAAACTTTGAAGTTTTCAATACGAACACTTATTTTCGACATTTGATTTAAATTTTACGTTTGGATCGAAACGAAAAGTCATTCGGTGAAGATGTTTGAGAACCATGCATATGTAAAATTTTGAACCCCTAATGCTAAAATCATTTTTAATTGCTGAAAAACAAATTCAAAAACTACTCGGTGGAATGAGGCTGAAATTTTGAATTCGTATAGTTGAGATTTCTAGAAATTCACAAAAAAGAATAATCTCAACAATAATAAGTTTATGAGTTTCTTTAAATAAAAAAAATGTATTATTGTAACTGACGTTTTGTTTAATTATTTACACCTTTCTTCTCCACCCCCTCTTCCATCAATCACTAGATCGGGCTTATAAAATGATAATTTGTAAAAGAAAAGTATAATAGTCAACTAAACATTAGTTTGTGTGCTGTTTTCTAAATTTTCTTTAAATTGCGTATTTTTGTTAACTCTAATTCTTTTAATTCGAACTTTTCTTGAGCGTTCCTTTCGCTTTTGTATTAAAATGAGCCTCTGATATAGATACATATTTTTTTTCTCACTCTTTTACATTTATTTAGTACCTTTGGTCGTGAAAATTGGCGGATTGTACGAGTATCTTTTGATAAAAGTTTTTTAATCACGGTGTTAACTGACTTGGGAATCTCGACTATGATGAGGTCACCTGTGATTCTTAAAAATAATTATCTCCTTTTCTTTTAAACACTTTGGAACATAACCAAGAAACCCGATTCAGGTTGTGTTGGGTCTTAGTCTAGCATTCCCCCCCCCCCCCCCCCCCGTCAAATCAAAATAGTAGCTCGAAATTTTGGGGGAAGTATTCTGAGGTCATCGTTGGTTATATTATATGGTTGCCCAATTATACAAAACCTTTTTGTGTTTTGAGCAAGTCATTGCAGAAGATTGCATTTTTAAGAATTTGTTTCTAAATCATTTTACTCATTTTTGGATTCCCCCCTCCCCATCAACGGCGAGCTCAAGACCGTGGTCTAGTTGGCCTGTATGGTCGTCAGCCACTGAACATATATAGATGAAAAGAGTTACGACTTCGATCCGTCTGTCTGTCCACGCTCTAAATTTTGTAAAATGTGTATTACCGATAATTGATATATATTACTGAAGTCTGTAGCATGTTTCCTATTGAAAAAGGAACGTGCAGCATTTATAGTTCGTTTATAGAGACATTCAAAAAATTTAGATACGTTACGGTCTGTGGGTCATAAATTTTTGAGATATATTTCAGTGGTGTCACATTACTTCAAACATAACGAAATTTATATGTCTTACTGACATATATATCTGTTTTATATATAAAATTGTGTGTATAACTTTTACAGAACATGTACAGGGCTGTACAAAAGAATTCAAATAAATTACCGAATATGCACTGTAAATTAAAATGTCTGAAATTCAGCCACTTAAGTGTCTGAAACGGAGTGTTCAATTTTCAGACATTTTAAAATGTCTGAAATTTTTCAGACACTTTTTGTGTCTGAATTTCAGACACTTCAAACGTCTTAATAGCATCCATTTTTTTTTTTTGTAAGCATCATACGTAGCCATGTTTGACCACGTTGAATTCTGGAAAAATATTTGGCTGGGGTCCTGCCCCCCCCCCCCCCTACAACATGATATTTTTTGTGCTCCCAATTTTGGTACGCAATTTTTGTTAAGCTGATAATTTAAATCTTTTACGACATTTTACTGATTAATCAATATTTTGAACTTCAGGAGTAGAACAAGATTAAAACAAAAAATATTTATCTAAATATTAGATTTTTAAAATTTGTTTTATTTTTAATCTTATTTTACTTTAAAAGTTCAAAATATTGATTATAATCAGTACAATTTCGAAACAGATTTAAAATATAAGCTTTACAAATATTGCACATCAAATTTGTGGGCACTGAAATCGTAGGGGGCGGGGCACGGCCCAGTATGCCCATTCTTTAATCAAGAAGTTCTTTTGCAAAAAATACAACCCTGCATTATTATTATTTAAATTGAGATGTCCGGTATTCGGGAGTATCCGTTGTGGAGGTTAATGGACATTCCCTAATAGCTGAAACATCCATTTAGCGAATACTTTTTTAATCCGCATAGCATACATATTTGTATATTTTTACCTCACAAAAGCGGACATCTCCGATTATCGGACAAATTCAATGGCTAGGGCTATTGAGGGCTTTTAAAGTACATGGATAAATATATATACTTCTTATAATCTTGTCCTACTCTACTTCATATAATTTATAAATAGATTTTTAAAAAATTTATATTGCCACATAGGCAATTTTACATATATATCAGATGATAATCACAACAGCTATTTAACTATGAATAAATAAATAAATATTCTACTTTATCCTTTTGCACTCGAGGGCTCCAGAGCGGAGCCATTTAAAATTTGTCTTCAAACTCGGGGGCTCCGCTACGGAGACAATGCAAATAATTTTGTGATACCTGTCTAGAAAAGCCAAGATTACATGGTATCACAAAATTATTTGCATTGTCTCCGTAGAGGAGACCTCGAGTTTGAAGACAAATTTTAAATGGCTCCGCTCCGGAACCCTCGAGCGCAAAGGGTTAATATTGAGAAAAAAATTACTTCGGTATTTTGTTGTGTTTTTTAATCTTGTCCTACTCTAAAAGTTCAAAACTTTCATTATAATCAGTGCAAGGTTTAAGGTATCAGCTTTACGAAAATTTCATACAAAATCCCCCCCCCCCTCCCCGAAAAAAAATTAAAATCCTTATCATTTAAAAATTAGATTTTTTAAAAATTTATATTGCCACATGGGCTTATTGTTATCATTCCTATGAGCTACTAAACAAGACATCTTTAAAGCAAAATAAAGCCGCAAAAAAAAGAAGTTTATCACTATGATACACACTTGCGATGCTTGTCAGTAAAGTCTAATTGGAAAATGACCTTCGAATCCACACACGCAGCGAAATCGAAATAAACAAATGATTTCCTTTTTCCTGACTGGGTTACTTCTATGTTTCCAAGTCAAAAGTTTTCCACATTAAAAGATTTAATAGCTTTAGAAATATATCTCAGAAATACTTGAGACAAATATTCATTTTCAATTATATATAAATTTCATAAAAATCAATTGATTTTTTTTTACCCTCGAGTGCAAAGGGTTAATATTGAGAAAAAAATTACGTCGGTATTTTGTTTATTTATATTTTGTGTTTTTAATCTTGTCCTATTCTAAAAGTTCAAAACTTTCATTATAATCAGTGCAAGATTTAAGGTATCAGCTTTACAAAAATTTCATACAAAATCCCCCCCCCCCCCCTCCCCGAAAAAAAATGAAAATCCTTATCATTTAAAAATTAGATTTTTAAAAAATTTATATTGCTACGAGCTACTAAACAAGGCATCTTTAAAGCAAAATAAAGCCGCAAAAAAAAGAAGTTAGCACATGATATCATTATGATACACACTTGCGATGTTTATCAGTAAAGTCTAATTGGAAAATGACCTTCGAAGTGAAATATATTTTCTACACACGAAGCGAAAACGAAATAAACAAATGATTTCCTTTTTCCTGACTGTGTTACTTCTATGTTTCTAAGTCAAAAGTTTTCCTCATTAAAGGATTTAATAGATTTAGAAATATATCTAAGAAATTACTTGAGATAAATATTCTTTTTCAATTATATATAAATTTCATAAAAATCAATTTATTTTTTTCCCAAAAGCGAAAGTCTATAAATATATTTTTAAATTTCAGCTGAATATTGTTCAATTGAAAAAAAAAAAGGAGGGGGGGGGGGGCAATCCCGAAAATCCCGGGATTTTCCAGTAAAAATCCCGGGATTTTCGGGATTAAAATTAAAGCGGGATCCCGGGATCTCAATCCGGGATTGTAATCCCTAGCTAGGAAGTAAGAAAGCTTTAGGAGATCTTTCAAAGTTTTTTTTTTTTCTATTTCCTTGTGGTCGTTTAGTATGAAATAAGCATTAGCCATTGAAACTAAGAACTGCCATATTGAAAACAAAACAAAACAAAAGAATGAATTTAACTTAAAATTTGTCTGTTTTTTAGTGATGTTATTACTTTAAATTTGAGAAAAAAGATGAGAATAAATAATACATAATTTGTAATAAAAGACAACGTCATAAGTTTAAAAATATATACTTCTAGAATTAGTGTTTTGTTTTGCAAAAAGATTCAAAACTAATTAAATTTCATGCAAGATTTTGTTTAGTACTATAAATAAAATCATAAAAGACACTAATTTTTGTACTATAAAGAAATTGTAACACTTACTTCAATCGCTGCGCTGTTTGCAAGAGGTAAGAAAAATTCCTCGATTTGAAATTTTAAAAACTACCACAACCACAGTGAGGGAGAAAGACTTGCATCAGTTTAAAAGGTAATCCATAATACATCCGACTAGCCATATTTAAAGAATGAGATGTTTCATCCTCAAAACATGACCCGCCAGACAACAGTTTCCTCTTTTTTGCCAGCTTCGACAGGACGAAGATGAATGACACAATATTATTGATATAAATTAATACGAGTTAACACTAAGCCCATTGCACACGCTTTGTAGAATTTCCGGGTGTAAATTTCAACCGTCGTCTAGTTCTGTTCTGTGTCTATCCCGCCCTTATATCGACGACAGCTTCTAAGAGACATTTGATGTCGAGCACACACGTCAGATGTATGTATTCAATAAATAAATAATCCAAGTTAATACGAATTAAAATCACAGTACTTCACATTTCGCAAAAAACGAATTAAAATACACGCGTACATAAAAACAAACTTTGTTTGAATTACAACGTATACCACTTCGAACGATGACATCTAAAACTCATGCACCGAAGTGCCCCCTGGTGGTTATTGCGTCGAAAGAATCAAAACGTCTTAAATTAAGACACGTTTAAAGCAATGAAGTGTCTTAAAATAAGACGTTTGCGGATATTTTAGACATTATTCTCAGTTCGTTTACACCATGGTCATAGTAAGACACTTATGCATCTTAAATTAAGACATCTATAATGTCTTAATTTTCAGATTAAGACACTTAAGTGTCTAAAATTCTTTTTCAGTCACATATGTGTCTAAATTTAAGACGCTTCTATTTGCAGTGTGGTCAGGAATTGCTGAAAGTAAATTTTTAACTATGTTACGTACTTTTCAGTTCAACTAAATTTCAGTACACTATCGGATATGTGCGTAATATAAATGGATTTATATACAGGAATCCAAAAATTTATTTGAATACGTTGTCGTCCATGGATGTTAACTACCTGAAGAACGTTTTTAGTTGTGTTATGCCTTTTATAGCTGAATGAAATCGGTATACTATGCGATATGTATACATTGTATAGATCATACACAGAGCTTTGCAAAAGAGGAAATATGTTATCGTCTGTGGCGGAAAATGTTGAAAATTTATTTTCGACCGTGTTATATGTTTCGTAAATTGTTTCTTTAGCTATTTACTTTCGCCGTATGAAAAGTTTCGTAACAAATAACATTCCGGCAGTGTTGAAAGTGTTTCACAATCTATGTGTGGTACATGTTTTCTTCTTTCTTGTTTATTGATCGATTACACGTTTTGTTACCTCAATTTTGTGAAAGCACTGTGAAAAATAACAGCTTTGAGAAGTCGTAGCAGCAGTCATTTGATGAAGTACATCCCTGCGAAAAATGCCTCCGTTCTCATATTTTTTCGACTCATGAAATTTTCGAAAAATGAAATAAAATGTATCAATGATGGATGATCCTCCCAGAAAAATTGCATTCCAAAAAATGGCTAATTTAAAAAATAATGTAATAAAGTGCACTGAAAATTGAAGGCTGTTCTCAAATTCAAAAAAGCTACTTTGACATATTTTTAAAATTCTTTTTTATTCGGAAAAGCATGAAATAGCAGGTGTTATTATTCAAAAACAATGTTATCGAAACATGTTTTCCATTTTTTGGTAAAAGCAGAAGATCTTTCAGAAAATACTGTAAAGTTGGCCGTTTTGAACCAAACTGCGCACGCGAGAATGGAGAAACCTGGTTGTGGAGTTTCTGATGAGGACGGTAGCGTGTGACGGTCTCGTCAGAGGCGTAATGACAAATATTTAGAATTGTAGAATAAAAGATTTGTTCGTATTAAAACCCAATAGGTTTTCTGGACTCAATATCAGCATATGTACATAACAATAAAATAGTTGGATAACGCTTTCCGATGGCAAACAAAAGTTCAGAGAGGTGTTAGCCTTAATCAAAGTCCTGATTACAGTGAAATATAGAGTTCATTTAATTAAAGAGTCTCTAGGAAATCTATTTAATCTACTCTTTGGAGAACTTTCACTTGTGAAGTGTTAAAGAACTCTTACTCCGCTGACAGCCTGTCGCTGTACTTAACTAGCCCGCTACTTCCAGCCGCACGAACAATGTCTCTTTCCCTCCGGGTCTCAACCTCCGAGAACATATCGATGAACCCCAAGAGATATTTCTCTCCTTCCAGGTAAAGACCTGTCACCTTTACTCCTTCGAGTCTCAAGTTTTACTAACTCTTTTCTCATCAGAATTCTCCCAAAAAACAATAGAGAGTTATTTAGCCATTCGCAATATTTTCCTGTCAGAAACTTCTGTTGGTTGTACTCCAATAGGTCGGCATTGACCCAGCCTGTATTTTCCCACCCGAGACTTTGCTGAACAACTGATTGTGGGAAAACACCGTTTAGTTTCACTATGTCGATGCATGAAAGGGACTCCAGGTGGTCTGTGGTTTTATGCTCGCTGTCTCCATAGTGTCACATTCTATGATGAATTTTGATTGACCTGTTTCTTCTGATGTTCCCGTCTAAAGTTGGAACGTAGATGAAAACTCGGGTTCTTTTTGGAAATACATGGGTTTTCCTATCTAGCGATCTTGTATCACTTTGAGGGCTTTTTATATGGAACATTAAGAACAGTCTTGAAGTTCGACATGGTCTTAGTCATATTTTTAGTTGATATTGATGTTTATATTAGGTTTTTCGTGCTTTGCTTTATATAGTTAAGGTCTATTGACAAAAGAAAAATATTTCTTGGAAACAATGTGAAATATAGTTATTCATTTACTTCAACAAATTTTTCTGGAAATCAAATGAAAATTTGCTGGAGGAAAAAGGTTCTTTTTATCTTCATATATTAACCTTTAACTGATGCCACAGAAAATGTCACATAACTATTGTGAAGTGGTCTGCGAGGCCGCTCCATCGAAAGATGAATAAAAGCCGCGATTAACTCATAGAATGTTGTTTCTGTACTAAGCTTTTTGTACAGGAGTGTTAATTAAAATTAACCTATTCAAAAGCCTCTGGTGATAGTACTAAAGTTCCAAACGAAACAAAATTTCAGTTGTGTTTGTAGATAAACTGAAATTTGCAATTTAAACTATGAAAATTGAAAAAAAGCACCGGTCTGTGGGACCGGTAACATCAATCGATGGTTATTTAAATAAAACGATGAAAAAAATTCCTAAAACTTTTATGCAAATTAGTTGATTGTAAATTATTCCTTATGCTTTCGAGTTATACTTCGTTAATAAAATATTGATTTTTTTTTGGCAAAATTTGACTAGTTATTTATGTTTTCCCTTAAGTGAGCGCCATTCCCCTATACTTTTCATCAAGAGGGTTTCGCTGTTTTAGAGGAGAAATTGAGTAGAGAACGAATCCCTTTGTTCTATCCGCCGAAACTTGAAGCATTCATGGCTGAGATTTCATCACCAAAAGGTTGTCTTTTTTTTTTTGGGGGGGGGGGAGGCGGTGATCCCTTTGTTGGCAAATTTCTGTTTCTGCTGTTTCGCTCGTTTTTGGTAATTTTATAAACTAGAAACGTAAGAAGAAAGACAGAAATATTAATTGTCTTCCAATCGGGGAATTTCTTTTTCCCTTAGTTTAATTATTTTTAACCATGTGAGAAGAATAAATTTTATTTCTTTTATGAACATCATGAGCGCAAAAGAAAATTTAGCTAATTAAATTTGAAGATCGAAGGAGTGGCAATTGCCCTCTTTTGTCCTCCCCTCCCTCTTGCAGGCGTCCATGGCATTCTTTGAAGGCCCTCTTACTAAATCTGCGATTATTACAATTTAAAAAAAAAAAATCCCTATGAATGGCTACTTTAAAAAAAAAAAAAAAAATGATGCTTGCATACTCTTTTATTACAGGCGATATTAAGGAAATTTAAAAAAAAAAATATTTCTTTGCTTAACAACACGAAAATCACACATTTTCTTACTCATTTCCTAACATAAAAATCATGGTACTTGCAGAGATTTATCATCGAAAAGTTTTTTTGTAATTTTCCAATAAATGGAAAAGGTCTTGAATTATAAGTGACTGATGTCTTAGGAAGACAGTTTTTTTCCTTTTCTGCGCAGGTTCTTGGATGCTTCGACGGTATTTTCTGAAAAATCTCCTTCTTTAGCCAAAAAAACAGTTTGATTACATTGTTTCTTGATAAGAAAGACACTTAACCCCTTCGCGACGAGCATCTTTTATACAATTTTTAATCTTTTAACACCTGTTTTTCAAAATAGAAATTTTTACCAAATTGAATCGAAACAATTCCCTGATTAAGCAAGGCAAAATTTGCAATAAAAAGTAACTGGTGGGAATAATGAAGGATTCTAGGCAACTTTTGCACGTGACGCTCGTCCCGTAGGTGTTAATAAGAATTACTTAATAAGAACACCTTCCATTATGTTTTTTTTTTTTTTTTTTTTTTTTTTTTTTTTTAATGTGTCAGAAAGTAGCCATCTTGGGTTTCAGAACAGCCTTGGGGATTTTTACTTATTTCCTTGCAAATATTTTGAGATACACGAACGTAATACTAAATTTACAATGATTTTTACATTTTCAGCAATATATTTTCATATGTGGGTTCAAACATTCTAGATGTAGCCAGAAGGGAATTACCTCGCTCCCCCGGACGATTACAGATTTTCTGGCTAATATTAGGCTGGAAATGCCAAATGCCGCCCAGAACCCAGAACTTCCCGACAGTTGACCTTAAGACTCCGCTGTCCGCTGCACTTAAGAGGCTACTTCAGTCAAGTGAAAAGACCCGTTCGCTAATGCTAATCCTATGGGAGAAATTTATAAAGATATCTCGGTCGCATTTCAATATTTTTGAATGATTTTTTTTGCATTAGACAGCTGAGATCGATCTGTACAAAGGTTGTTTTTTACTTTTTCGATTTTGTTTACAGATATTTTTTATGGGGACACTTTCATTTTCGGGACCGGTTTCGAAAGTGAAAACATCCTCATAAAAAAATCTGCAATGAAAATCGAAAAAGTAAAAAACGGCCTGCATACAGATCGATCTCAGCTATCCAATGCAAAAGAAATCATTTAAAAATATTGAAATGCGACCGAGATATCTTTATAAATTTCTTTCATAGGATTAGCATTAGCGAACGGGTCTTTTCGCCTGACTGAAGTAGCCTCTTAAACTCCCCGACCGCGAAATCCCATGTTAACCTATAGAATTAAGTGCGATGACTCATTACCTATTATAATTATTAAAATCCCGTTTTCACCATCAGAAAGTAGACTAAAAAAATTCATGATAATTTTTATTTTTCATAAATAAATAAAATATTTTTTTTTTTTCATTTAATTCATGATAATTTTTAAAAACGAACATCATCGGTATAACAGAGGCCGATGATGTCCGTTTTTAAAAATTATCTCCATAAACTTTAAGCACATAAAAAAAATTCCTATAAACTTTGAAATTTTCATTTGATTATATTTGATCATCTTCTTAAAAATACATAGAATTTACGTAGACAATGTAAAAAACGCACATCATCGGCATCTAATTATATTAGATATAATGAGTAATCGTGCTTCAAAGTTTTCCCATAGGTTAACATGGGATTTCGCGATCGGAGAGTGTCAGTGCTAGAGATCTGCACGGACCGGGTCCGGGCCATACTTTTTTCTGAAAGCTAGGGCTGGACCGGGCCTAACTTATTTTTTCTGTACAGAGCCGGAACTGGTTTCATTCCTAGTCTTCACAGCCCTAGATTTTGAGTCCTAAATTTGACCCAGCCCGTATGAAAATCGTTGTCTCGGCGTGGCCTGGTCCATTCAAAGGACAGTAAAATTAGGCCTGGCCCAAAAATTTTTGAAAAAAATGCATACGTTTTTAAATTGCCATTATACTGCTCTTAAACATTAAAATTTATTCTTTTTAAAGAACAATAGATTTCTACGCTTATTAAAATATAGCTAAATTAAAATATAGTAAAACGTGTGAAAAAGAATCTTCCTATGATGGAACCCTGTTTTAAACTGACAAACGTGTTGATCCATGCATAATTAATATACTAATACATAAGAAAAGAATATATAATAGTTACACTTGCTAAGAAGGGAACTTGTCTATAAAGCATTTTTTTTTTTTCTTTTCTGTGCATTTCCATCTTAGATTATTTTGCTGTATGGCATTTTTCTGATTTTTAACACTTCAATACGTGGAATGTGGTTTAACAATATTAAAATGATAACTGAAACATTTACATACAAGAAATAGAGATTCATTAAAAAAATAAATATCGCAACTTGTGGCACTTATTCTATAAAAATGAAGATTATAAACATGAAAAAAAAAAGTTAAGATAAATATTTTTTGTCAGAACTCCTCGTACGAGACAAATTTTTAACCAAACCGAACTAAAAATCAATGTTCTCTAGAAATTCACTCGGACCGAAATTTTAACGTTTTTCCGGGCCGAGCCGGACCGGACTAAGTCGGGGCCGTCGCGAAACAACTTTCTTCTCTACGGGCCTGCTTCAAGAATAAGATGAGTCACGCAAGAGATCTGAGTTAGCAAACGAACCAAGTCGAATAGTTGTATGTATGCATCAGAAACAGTGCTATGAATTTCCGTTTTGTAATATTTTGTTATGGCTGTTTGAACTAAATATTCAATAATTAAACATCGAAGGGTCACTAAACAGGTACTTTCTTTCTTTTTTCTTTTTTTTTTTTTGCTTCTTTTTGCCCTTTGATTTAAAATATATTCGAAAACATTTGATTCGCGGTTTTTATCTATGATTTTAACTTGAAATATACGTTTATGACAAAGTTCCCTTTAAAAATTTCTTACATTAAAATGCCTTAATTTAAACTTATAAATATCAGGATTGATATTACATAAACTCATAAATAAAAATGTTATATATTTTTTTTAGTAATTAAAACAAAAATTCTATTTATCAATAAAAAATTTAATTTTCATAATGTATGCATAACTTAAAATACACATTCCGTTGGTAGGTGTTACAACTAAAATAGCATTTTTCACGAACAGTAAGCACACAAAGCGATATAAGCAGTGGTGTAGTCGAGGGGGGACGCGGGGGGACGGCGTCCCCTCACTTTTTTATTTTATCTCGAGCGTCCCCTTACTTTTTATTTTCAAGGGGGACGCTAGAGACGCGGGAGGACGCAGACTTTTCGAACTTTTTTTTTAATGAACACACCAACAATTTAACAATTTTAGAAATAAGGTACTGATTTTTAATAATTTTCAACGAAATTGAAAGTGTTTACTGTGCTGGTTCGCCTATTCACATTTTAACTTCCATAAGTTTTTCTTGGATTGCAGCAAAATTTTATGTATTTTTTTGAGGTTCAATGTAGTATATCACTATTGTAAATGATGTGTATAACATCATTATTTCGTTTACGCGGAAACAAAAACAGAGTTCTTTCATATTACGCTTTACTGGCAGAAATTGTTTGAAATATACATTAATGAAGTTATAATATTTTAAATATAAAGAAAATGACATTTGAAATTCGTTACATTTTCCCTATCGGAAATAGCATTTATGGTTCGTTTACAGGGACATTAAAAAATATTTCCAAACACCATGATCCTTTAATGATAATTATTTGAAATGCATGAAAAACTTTGGGAAACGATAATATGGAAAACGGTGCACGAAACATTTATAGTACATTTACAAGGCCACATAAAAGAATCTACCACATTGTCATCTATGGGTTCAGTTGCTGAAACCTGTTTTCGATTACATTATCAGGGCCCCCAACACATTTTAGTCCCCGAAAAGTGAGAAGGGAGTCATTTTTATTTAAAAAGGGGGCTTCAAGGAACCATTTATATTAAAATGGGGGACTAAAAGGGGCCATTCGTCAAAAGATACTGAACCGAGTTTTCCTAAATATGCTAGCAAATTTTTTAAAAATACCCTAGAAAATATGTTAATTCGTTATCGTTATAAAGATGGTCATTAAGCAATGTAAGCAGCTTTATTTAAACATACTTAAATATTCTACTGCCAGAAGATAGAAAGTGTTCAATATTGAGAACTCACCTTCATAATTGTCCTTATAGAAGCATGAACTTTTAATTCAAATTGTTGAGTATTAAAATTTTTAATTAATTTAACATATATATTGTTAATTATTAACCTTAAACATTAAACATTTTAATTTAAACTTTAGTTCATTTGAACACAAAAACTGAGATAAGCTAACCAAATTGAATCAAAAGTTATTCATAATCATCTTACATATTAAATTTGATGAAATTTCATGGAAATCGTTAAAAATGAGCACAGTACCAGTACCTGTTGGGCGAAATACACCAAAATCCAATCAGCATCAATTTATGTCAATCTGAAATTTGGGTGAAATTTCACACCATATAGATATGTAAATTGTGCAAAATGAAGCATAGCAACGTCACCTGGTGGGCCATATACACCAAAACCTGATTAGCACTGGTATATGCTAAGGTCTAATTAAATTTGATAGTTTAATAAATTCTGCGCTTTAGTTTTTGGAATAGAGTGGCTTTGGAATATGTATCATATACAGAGAGAAATTTTCAAAAAATTGTCAAATCATATCCAGGTCAACCTAAAAACGTGTAAATCCATCAAAAAGATTCCAATACTTCCTTCTGATAAAAATATTTAAGAAGTATAACAAAAACAAGAATAAATTGTAACTATGTTTTCCTTTAATAGAGAGAGATATGCTTCTACATCAAAATCGAAAACAAAACTAAATCTATAATAATAAACATAGAGGTTGGTTTGCGTGGTCTGCGAGCTGAAAAGACTGCTGCACATACAGCTACAAGATGGAGGCGAGGTACATCTGTATTTAAAATTATGCACTTCGAGGCCAGTTTTTGGATTGTTTTTTTTATTTATTTGCGATTTTTAGCTAAGAATTTTTTTGTCTTTACCGTTCACGGTGATTTTTTGCAGATTAATAAAAGAAATTCAGTCTCAATTTTTTTGTCCAATTGTAGTAAATTTTGTTCTCTTTTCAACTTTTTCAATAAAGTTGGTTCAGAATTTGTACAGTGATTTAATTTTGGCGAATTTTTTAAGCGAATTTCAGCTTTTTTTCGCGCTTCGTTTCAATTTCATGACATACGAAAATGGAATTTAGTTTCAAACTCTTAGCCCTAATGTAATAGATTTTGTCCCTTCGCGATTGCGTCCTCGGGTTGTAATTTACCGAATTTTACCTTTTTTTTTTTTCATTCGCGACGATTTTTTCACATTTTTGAAAGAATTCCAGTAAAAATGTTTTAGCCTACTTTAGTAAATTTGGTCTTTTGTGATTTTTATGAATTTTGAGCGATTTTTATACATTTCTCGGTGATTTTTCGACATTAGTAAAAGGAATCCTGTTTAAATATTTTAGTCCCATTATAGAAATTTTGTTCTCTTTTCAATAAAGTTTATTCGGAATTCACACAGAGATTTTTGAATCTTTCGCAATTTTTTATGCCCTTTTTGCCTGTTCCAATCTTTTACTGCAGTTTAATATATTTTGTCCTCTTTTTAATAAATTTGTTTCGGAATTCGTACCGTGATTTTTGAATTCTTTTGCTAATTTTTTATACAATTTTTAAATTTTTTGTGTTTTGCGGCAATTTTATGTCATTCGGTTTCAATCTTCTGGTAGTTTAATGTAGTAAATTTCGTCCTGTGCTATTTCTGAATTTTTTGCGATTTTTAATGCGATTTCCATTGAGCTTAACGTTTTTCCGCAATCCGTGGCAATTTTTTGACATTTATAAAAGAATTTCGGTTACAATGCTATACTATACAAGCCCACTATAGTAAATGTTGTCCTCTACGATTTTTAGAGTTTTTTACATTCTGTGGCGATTTTACCACATTAGTAAATTATTATTATTATTATTATTATTATTATTTTTTTTTTTTACTCACCGTAAAAGGACGAAGTGGACCATAGGGGACCTTTTTCTAAAAAGGGAACTTTAGAAGCGAAAGGGCACCAATTGGAAGCTCATTTTACATATTTTTTTATATTATGCTGAACAGAATATTAATTAGATATGTAAATGATATTTGTATACAGAGTTGCACAAAAAAATTCAAATACACTACCATCTATGGCCGGATATTTATTGAAATGCGTTTTGCAGCTGGTTTAAACTTTAGTGTGCTGTTTATAATTCGAGCAGGTTTTATTCTTGTTAACAATGTGGTAACATTCACTGCGCCGATTCGCACATTCAAATTTCAATCCTATTTCATTCTTTCAATCGGAATAACTAAGCATTAACAATAACTTCTAAGTCAAATTTAAAGTTTCTAACTCTGATAGTTTCAGAAGAATAGCAACTTTAAAAGGTTTTCAGCTCATTTTTTCACTTAAAATTTAAAAAAATTTAAAAGCAGTTCTTCGCGAGCATCTACATGTTAATAGTTGGCACTATATTTATTTTCCAGTTTCTTGTAAAAAACAGCTTCAGATACATCGTGATCAGACGATTTTAGAGGACTTTCCCATCAATTCACCGTATAAAAAATTTTAATTAAAAAAAGTTTTAAGCGCGCATTTAAGTTCTGAAAATACATAAGTACCATGTTTTAAGTTTCTTGAGAAATCGTGATGAAACTGAAATTTTAGAATGTTCTTTCCGCATTTCTCATAGTTAAAATTCTAATTTTTGAAAAAAAAAAAAAAAAAATCAAGTATTGCATTTACACATTAGATGTAACCTATATAGTTACTAATTTAAAATTTCTATTTCAAGTTTTTTTTTAAAGAAATATCAATGAAACGGAATTTTTGGAAATGTTCTGCAGAAGGATATTTATCTATTTCCCATCTTTAAAATCCATATTTAAAAAAACATTAGATTTGGACCCCCCTTTGAGTACTAAACATATTCTTCGGACCAATAAAAAGCATTATTTATCGATTATCTTCGGCTTTGGTCACATTTTTTTATATATATATTTAATCCCGTAAACAGTACTTATTTGTTACTTCTGGTCAAAAAATGGTTTAAAAATTGCCTAGATGCGAAAAACGTGTCGAAGTTCTCCCAAATTAGAGTTTGGGCAGTGGCGTATAGTCTCAGAATATTAAATAGTGTATTCATTATGTATAACATATTTGCAAAATTTGAGCCCAGTCGAAAACACCGTTTGAACGCTATAATGTTCAAACACAATGGAAAAAAAAGACTTTGGGAGTATGAAAGGAAATACCAATATACACACATGTATACACACATACATAGAGAATTGTTGTAAAAATGGGAAAAATGGATTCAGGAGGCTTAAAAAAATAAAGATATACCAAAATTTCACAGTCTTATTTTCCTTTTCCATGATTAGAATAAATTCCTTACACTACATTTGACCAAAAAGTAAAAATGCAATAATTTTCAATGCTCTTGGAGGAAAACATTTTATAACTATTTCGAATGTAAATAGCGCAAAACAAATTCTAATAAACATTTCGTTGCTTGAATTAGTGTTACTGAATTACGAATTCTATTCCAAAAATTTTCAGTCACGAAATAAGGTTTTAAATTTTTTAATTCTATACTACTATTTAGTGTCCAACAGATAAAAAAAACTAATTAAATTAATTTAAATTTAATTTTTTAATTTAAATTTAATTTTTCAATCACTTTTCTCTGCAATTGAAAATGAAAAACAAGATTCAAAATAAAGCTTGCTCTATGTATGATATAGACCCTAATGTTTGAAACTTTGAGCGTCCCCCCACTTTTTTTTCCAGGACTACACCACTGGATATAAGTAAGCGTACAATGTCAATACTGGAATCGGGAGTATATTGACACATCTGCGCCATCTAGTGGACGGAGTGAATAATGAAAATACGCGGGTTTTCAGTATGACGTCATATATGACAGAATATCTACTATCTGCGCATCTCTTGCGCATATTTTCTGATTCTTTACTCACTTATGGAAGATGAATCTTGTTTCCCAGTTTTATTGCAAAATATTTTTATTACAGTTTGTTTTGATAAAATTATGCACATTTAAAAAAAAAATAATTGCAATATCAGTTCAATTTCGGGAGAAAAGCACTAATGCTACGAAAGCATTATTGTCTTTAGCCCTTAAACTAAAATGACATTGCGACTTTTTTAAAAATACACATATTTTTATCAAAACAAGCCGTAACAAAAATATTTTGCAATATATCTGGCAAACAAGATTCATCTTCTGCGAGTAAGTAACAATCTGAAATTCGTAATAGAATTTTTAACAGGGATTCTCTAAATGGCTTTGTCTGCTTCAAGGGAAAAAAAATCTAATCTGGCGATTTTAGGAAAATTTTTACAGTTATTGTCTGGACTCGTAAAATATTCAAACAAATACTAAATTAACAATACTTGCTCGTTTAATAGTACAACATTTAATGCATGCATTTTAAATTAAAGTGATTCTGAATATAAAATAAAATGAATTTTAAATTAAATAAATGAACTATTTGTAATTTAAATAACATGAATACAATACGATCAAAAGAACATTGGAATAAGTTTTCGATGTATCGTCTGGGCTTGATAAACGAAGAAAAGGACTTAAAATTGAATGTTTTATTTATTATTAAATTCTATACATATTCTAAACCTTGATAAACATTCTATTTTTATCTGGAATAGAACCGTGTATATCATTTTTTATAACTTTAGCACATCAAGAATTGAGTAAAAAAATAAGACTACAAAATTCAATCTTTACACATTAACTACTTACTAATTTTTATGCGTTATTTTTCATTTCATTAAAAGAAAATAATTAAAATCGAGCGTATTTAAATCAACAACATTTTATAATATATATCAAACAATATTTTTTTTTTTTTTTTAAATAAATTAAAGTTAAAATACGTAACTAACTTGTTTTGCTCTTTGGAAAAGGACATAGGAATTCTACAAGAAAAAGAATTTTCTTACAATTTCGAAAACTAGAGTTATTCGATTGCCAACATTTTGCCATTTTAACAAATAATATTAGTTCTTAAAAATAACTGTTTTTATTTAAATAATTAACTATAATAAATAAGTCAAAAAACACGAATAAAAATTAATAAAACATTATATTACTGTCAGAATATAAATGCTACAAACAAATGAAAACACGATGTTGGTGCTTGCGCAGTTATTTCATAGATGTGCAATTAATAGATTATCCATAAAGAAGAAAACAGTTAGGCATATTTCTGTTGCTCACTCCGTCCGCTACGTGGCGTGCGACCTTGATTGATGTGACCTCGCCTTTAATCTTGCGGCTACCTCTCCCATTTAAGATAAGACGCTTACCTATATCGCTTTGGTAAGCACATACTTACAGTAATTTAAAAAATATATGGTATTTAATATTGCATAAAAAAATAATCTCACTTAAACAGACAAGTATTAAGGAAGTTGAAATATCTGGAAACTTATCAACGACTGTTACATGTTTGTTAATACATGTGATTTTATTTTATTAGAAGTGAGTTTTCTGTTGTCATGACTTTTGCATAGTTATTTATTTTATTATTATATTCGCAATTCCTGACAAACACATAACTTAAGGGGACAGTTCACCTGAAAATTAACCCAAAAAATCGATTTTTTATAATAAAAAAATATTAAATGGAAGCTTATTTAATTATGAATATTGTGACACCTCATTTTTACCCATACGGCGATTATAACGCCAGATATTGTAAATTTCATTAATACACCCAGCCATGAGCGTAATCTGGCGGGGGCGAGGGGATGGCATATGCCCCCGCAGTTTTCCAGGAGCAGGGGCAAGACATACCTTTTGCCCCTCCAGTATTTTAGATAGCTTTCGTAAGAAATACTACCTATTACATTCTCCCCTATATTGGAATTTCTGAAAATTCTATGCAGATCTATGTCGATCATGACCCCTAGAACCCCAAACCATTCCCAGTTAAAAACTTTATCTATCACTTCACTATATATAAAAAATATCACTCTTTATGGACACGATAACTACCACAATTCTGCAGAAATCTCTTCCAAACGGATACAGAAAATCTCGGTCAAGTTCGTTAATGGGCCAAAACGGATCAAAGAGGTGGAAATAGGGAGGGTTTTTGTTGAAAAAAACAAACAAACATATAAGTTCCTAATTATAATACACATCAAATCAGTTTAAAGTTGTTATTACTTCTAGAAAAAGGGTAAAAAACTTACGTATGACAGACTTTTGATAAAATTAAAAACGGGCTCAAGGAGTGAAAAAATAGGGGTTTAGGGAGAAAATTTTCATAACTTCGTCAATTCTCAAGATATTAAATTTATTATAAATCTTTTTAATATTATCTACAACTTTTACATTGACAAGTTTTTGATAGGACCAACGCTTACCGGAAAAAAAAATTAAAAGCGAAAAAAAGGTGGGGTTGAAGAAGAAAAATATCCATAACTCCGTCAATTCACAAGATATCAAATCAGCTTAAATTTAAACTATTTTTAATATTAGCTACAACTTTTATATCGACAAGTTTTTGATAGGACCAAGTCTTACAGCAAAAACAAATTAAAAATACATAGCGGTTGAAGAAAAAATTATCGTTTTGTCATGATTCTGATAAAACCAGCTCTTACAGAAAAATGAAATTAAAAACTTGTCAAAAGCGTCCAGATAAAATTGTTAAACTGGGTTTATCTCTGATATTGATTTAGTTTTTGTTGGTTAAATTAGTACTTAACTTTGAAATCTACCTGCGCCTGTAGGCCGAGCCGGCAGGGATTTTTGCATTGTTTAATGGTTAAGGTCCAGTTTTGTATTTTAATTTTCTGTTCTATCCGATCAAATTATTAAGTAAATGCTTCTAGCTTTGCATGGTTCGAAAATCTCACCTATGATTAAAGAGTCCCATGCAAAATTATTTTTCCCTCAACCCCTTACAACATTTTCAAGCATTTTATACCCTTTTCCCCCTTAATAAATTGATAATGTGGTATGAAAAAGAAAGAAAACGTATCAAATGCATGATTAAGGGAAATATCAAGAAAGCTCACTCAATTTGTGGAAAATATACTTATAAATAATAATTGATATACATTAAAACGAATACATAATATTATGTGCACTTTTAGGAACATTGTTAAGGCTGTTCTCAAATCCAAATTGACTTTTTCGTACGCATTTAATATATTTTTTTTTGCAAGCGTATCAAATTGCCAGGTGCTTTTATTAAGAAACTATGTAATCAAACTGTTTTGTTTCCATTTTTGGTAAAAGCAGAAGATATTTTAGAAAAAATTCTATCCAACTGGTTTGTTATGTACAGAATTTCGGGACGCGACAGCGCAGGAAAAGCAAAAACTGCCTTACTGAGATAATAATCGTTTATAACTTAAGATGAAATTCATTTATCATCCCTTTAATAATCATGTTTGTAAGTACCATTCCTTTAGGTTAAAAAATGAGTAAGAAAATTTCGGGTTGTTATGCAGGGAAAATATTTTTTGGAGAACCGCTTTAAATCTCTTAGGAATTGCATTGTACGTTAGTAAAATTAATTTATTTTGCATTATGCCTATGAAATAAGATTTCCTTGTACAGAATTTTTTATACTTTATTTGAAAATGCTATATGCACGTTGGGAAATGCTTCATGTCAGCTGCAGCTTATAGAGCTTTTAAATAATGATAATAATAACAACAATAATAATAATAATAGAATAATAATTTCATGGTCCACAGTACCCTTAAAATAATTTATTGAAATGTAATTTCATTTGTCAAAGCACGTAAAGTCTCGGTATACTATGAATTACTTTCTTCTGTCTTCAATAGAAGAAAGTATTGTAATCGAAATTTTTTTCGACTTCCGGTTTTCGACGGATTTACACGTTTTAGGGGTCTGAGATACCAAAAAACATGTTTATAGAAAATGTCTGTATGTCTGTGTGTCCGTCTTTCTGTCACAATTGTACCATTGAAAAGTGTTTGAAGTTATGCATAGAATTGAACTATTTTTTTTTTTTTTTTTTTTTTTTTTTTTTTTTTTTTTTTAAGTTTTTAGCTATGGCAAGCAGGTCCTTCCTTCATTTGGAAAAAATCCGCCGGAAGGGGACGTTGAAATAGCGATTTTTGTGCGATTTTGAATATTGTATTATCGAAAAGTGTATGAAGTTATGCATAGAATTGAACTAATTTTTCTTTTTAAGTTTTTGGCTGTACAAGCAGGTCCTCCTTTAATTTTAGAAAAATCGGCCGGAAGGGTGCGCTGTAATAGCGATTTTGAACATTGTACCATCGAAAAATGTATGAAGTTATGCATAGAATTGATTCAAAATTTTTTTAAGCTCTTGGCTATGGCAAGTAGGTCCTTTCTTAATTTGGAAAAAATTCGCCGGTAGGGGACGCTGTAATAGCGATTTTTGTACCATTTTGAATATTGTATCATCGAAAAGTGCATGAAGTTATGCATAGAATTGAACCAAATTTTTTGCGTATGTTTTTGGTCATGGCCAAAAGGTCCTCCGTGAATTTGGAAAAATTCCGCCGGAAGAGGGCGCTGTATTAGCGATTTTTGTGTCATTTTCAATATTGCACCTTCGAAAAGTGTATGAAGTTATGCATAGAATTGAATCAAATTTTTTGTGTATGTTTTTGGCCAAATGGCAAGGAGGTCCTCCCTGAATGTGGAAAAATACCGCCGGAACGGGGTGCTGTAATAGCGATTTTTGTGTAATCATCCTAATTTTTCGTAGTTCTATTGTACACCAGTGGCTCGAGAATCGACGGGAACTTCACATACTGATAAGCCGACTATTCGTGATTTTAATAAGTATGATGATCGAGATTAACTCGTTTTTACTGCGATTAATTGACTGAAGCAGAAATAAATTTAATATGAAAGTCAAAGTTGATATAGTATTGAACTAACGAAAATGAAATATTGATATCTGTAACAATATTTTGAAATATTAAAATATATGAGATAGAAGAAAGTTTTTGGATTGGCACATCCAACTAGTTTTTTATGTGCTTACTTAAGAAAATAAGATTTGAAACTGTCTCTAAAGTTAAAGCTTACGAATGTAACTGTTTTGTACAATGTAAACTATTTTATTAAAAAGATAACTAATTTTTTAATAAAACTTATAGTATTGTTTTTCAAGATCCATTAGGTTATGTTTGATATAATATAAAGTTTAGAAAGAAGTATAATCCATAGTTTTTAACACTTTCCAATATAGTTAAAAATTGATTATGACTTTCGTTTGTTCGACCGTCTTTTGGAATGTTTGTCTGCACTCTGACTCTCATACATATATTTGGATTTCCATGACATATATATATATGCTATTTGGCCTTACTATAACATATTTCCTGTTGAAGATGATCTATGTTGCCGTTATAGTTCGTTTACAGTGATACACAAAAAAATAATTTCCGTTACTTTTTGGTCTATAGCGAAAAAATCTTTTTTAATGCCTTTTAGGGATGCTATGATACAGCAAACATGATAAAACTTATATGTGCCACCGAGGTGGATAGCATGATGTAAGCAGTAAGCTATTAAGTATGAAGTAAGCAGCATAATGTAGTTCTTTAACAGAAATGACTGTGAACCATAACTGCTCGAAATGCGTTTTCAGCTGTTTGGGGCATTTTTAAGCTTAAGTAAGGTTTAGTGCATTACATAGTCAGTATAAATTTGATAGATCATATACGGAGTACCACGAAAAAAATCATAAACATTTCAGTTTATGAGCATGAACCCCTAAAATGTGTTTTTAACAATGTTAGGCATTCTGCGGCAGAACTATATTTTATTATACTAAAATATGCTTTTAGAATAAAATATATCCATATTCCTATGCAAAAGAATTTGGATACTTTGCCAACAATGGAGGGTAATTGCTGTACATATATTTTTAGTTGTGCAGTGTGTTTTCCAGCTGAGATAAAGTTTAGTATATTATGTGATGTTTATCAAGCGTAATAGATAGAGGTTTGGTTTAAGGGGGAAAAATTGTATTGACGTCTATGGAAGGGTTTCCTGAAAATGCACTTTTAACTGTTTTACTCGTTTTCCAGCTGATTTAAATTTTAGCTTCTCTATATGCAGTATTTTTAAATAACTATTGATCCTATACACGATAGCATAAAACAATTCACATGCATTATCTGACATGAACAGGAATTCTTGAAACACATTATTAACTGCACCGAGTTTTTAACACTTTCCAACAAAGTTGAAAAGTGTTTATGACTTCGGTTTGTGTGTCCGTCTGTCCGTCTGTACGCGCTCTAACTCCCGTAAATATACTCGGATCGTTCTGAAAATTTTGGATGTTAGTAACCTCTACCATAGGACGAACCAGGGATGTAGTGGGGCGTATACGGTGCTATACGCCGTATACCTTCTGGATTTTTTAAAAGAACACCGTATACCCTCTGTTTCTCAAAAAAGCTATAGTATATACACTGTACACTGTAAAAAAAAAAAAAAAAAAAAAAAAAGGACTAAAAAACGGAAATACTGCTGGCCCATATTTTTACCCATAAATTACAGAAAATTTTCCGTTTTTAATCAGAAAAACGGAAACTTTTCTGTAATTTATGGGTAAAAATTCCCGTAAAAAAACGAAAATAGTACTGGCGTCTAGATTGCCAGTAGTATTTCCGTTTTTTAGTCCTTTTTTTTTTTTTGCAGTGTAGGGTATACCTTTTGCCTTGAGCGTTATACCCTCTGCTTAGAGCGTATGCCCTCTGCTTTTTTTACGGCTACAAATCTGGCACGAACCCTATTTCAAACGAAGTTTGTAGCATGTTTAGTTGAATTACAGGGACAGTCAAAAGTTTTTTAACACTTTCCAACAAAATTGAAAAATGTTTATGACTTCGGTTTGTCTGTCCGTCTGTCCGTCTGTACGCGCTCTAACTCCCGTAAATATACTCGGATCGTTCCGAAATTTTTGGATGGTACTGACCTCTACCATTGCACGAACCCTATTTCAAATGAAATTTGTAGCATGTTTAGTTGATTTACAGGGACAGTCAAAAGTTTTCCGTTACATTACGGCCTATGGGAAAAAATCGTTTAAAATGATTTTTAATGATGTTACATGCTTTTAAACATAATAAAATTGATAGGCATTTATCAAGTGCACTAAAATATGCATTTTCTGTAAAATATGCGGTGCAAAAAGTAGTTATTATTCATTTACAGGGCCACACAAAAGAATTCCGTTACATGATGATATAGGGGTGGAGGGAATTTTTTTCGGCATATTTTAATTATGTTAAATTATTTCATGTATAATGAAATTGATATGCGTCGCTGAGATTTTCTATAACTTATTTCATGGATAATACGAAGTGCATAGCATTTACAGGGACACACAAAAGATTTCAGATACTATATTTTATCCGAAGTACTGTACAGTAGCGATGATTTCTGGAAATGCATTTTTAATTATGTTATGTGCTTTTATGTTTCACTATATTTATGCATTGTATATAGTGTGTATAAATGTTGTAATTGATATACAGGGCAACACAAAAGAATTCGTAAGGGTTACTGGGTACGATTGAAAATTGCTTAAAGGTGATTTTTAAATGAGTTAGGCATTTTTACGCTGAACTGCATTTAGTATACAAGTATGTTTTCATCTATTATTAGCATAAATTGCTGAAAGAGAAATTTCAACCTGTTATGTGTTTTCTTGCTAAACTAAATTTCCCCATTATATAGTATATATATCAACCTACAGATCAAATACATGGCTGTTCAAAAGAATTGGAATACATATTTGCTATGGACGGTAACTGCTGAAATCAGTTTTTCAAATGTTTTATGTGTTTTCTAAAATGTTTACTTAGTTCTCTTATATACCTTATTTCCCTAAATAACGAAGTTTTGTTAAAACATTCAGGAAGTCTTGTAAAGTGCTTCATAATCTATGCTTAACGCATGATTTTTCTTACTTGTTTAAATTGTTTGTTTGCTAATTTCATTTTATGAAAGAATGAAATTTCTTAACAGTATTCTAATAATGTTGGAAAATATGTCATTATCTATATAACCGATGCACAAGATTGCGGTCTTGTTTTACTTCACTTGAAACGTTGTGAAGAGTTAGATTTAAAAATTTTCGAAGTTTAAGGACAATATCAACTTTTTAATTCTTAAGGTAAAATTATTCCGTGTACTCTAAAGTGCACCACAGCAAAATTTCTGAATAATTCTCATCAGAACATAAGCTAGATTTTACTAAAAAGTTCTATAATTTGTTGAAATCCTGAATGGAGGCTTTAAACATATTTATCTCAACCACCTCTCTCACCATCACCACCCACCACCATTTAAAAAAATCTTCGAAAGACCAATGCTTTTACAAACTTTTATTAAGGCTGCTCTCAAATCCAAAAGGAAACTTTATGACACATTTTTTAATTCGTTTTTGTTCGGAAATGCAGGAAATTGGCATAGCAGGAGGTGTTATTCAGAAACTATGTAATCAAAAGACTTTTTTTTTTGGTAAACGCAAAGAATCGTTCAGAAAATACTGTCTAAGTTAGCGTTTTGAACCGAATTCCTGCGCAAAAGGAGAAAATTCGGCCGGAGAAAGAGGGGGAAAACCTGTTGTCACCCAATGGCAGATCCAAGTTGGAGGTCACGGGGTCATCCCCCCCCTCTCAGACCGAGTATAATTTCTGAAGAATATTTAAAATGAAATATTTATTAAATTCTTTCAAAATTTCCCCTTGCAAAACATTGCGAATCTTTCTGACTTCTTAAAGCTTATCTCTATTCTTATCTATGCTTATGACTATTAAAAAACTATGTGATTGAATAGCGTTTTCCCTTTTTCGTTAAAGGTAAAGAGTCTTTCAGGAAAACAACGTAAAATGCGGCGTTTTACACTGAATTTCAGGACGCAAAAACCAACTGCTCCCTCATGCTGGCATTTCTGTAGCTGTCAAGTCCTAAAAAGTGGTATAGAATGCTCATTTTCTGAATGATTTTTTGCCTTTATAAACAAATGGGATTTTTTTTACATTTCTTGGGACCTGAATAAAATCTGTAAATTTTATGTTTTTTTGAATATTAATGCAATTTTTTTAAATTTTGTATTTACGAATGAAACTGTTTTCGCAAAAGTATCAGAAAAGTAGAAAATTTGGATACGGGAACAGCCTACAATATAAAAAAATGTTTATTAATAGATGTAACCCCCCCCCAAAAAAAAAGAGCCATAACCCCCCCCCCCCCCCTCTAAATGGAGGATTGGATCCGCTCTTGTTGTCACCTGACCAAAATCAATGATAACTCGATAAGTAATTTATTTATTGATAAATGGAATACTCATTTCGACTCCAGCTGCTTCAACGGTAGACCTGAGAATTTTGTGCTTTTACGTTTAAATGAGTCAGAAAATGTGTCAGAAAGTTTCACGTTTGTTGAGCAGGGAACTTGAGAGGGGAAGCAGGGAAGTTGAGCAGGGAAGTTTGTTTGGACTTTTTTCTAATTGAACTTTGCATCCGGCAGAAGAGATAACGTCGTGCTCACAATATTTTTAAATATTTTTTTAAAAACATGAAATGTGTAATTTAGGATTTTTCCGTGTATAGTTGAACATCAATTTTTTTAAAAGTGTTTAATTTAAGTGTGTGTGCGTAGAAATGGAGACGGAGAGGGGGATAAATTTTTACAAAACAGCCTGAAAATTTTTGCCCCCTCAGTTTTAGAGCCCAAGTTACGCCTATGCACCCAGCGCAATTACCCCAAAACAACCAACTTTAAATGTTTTTTTTTTTTTTGGGGGGGGGGGGGGGGCTATGTTCCTATTTTCTTCACTTTAATGTTTCAAAAATGCTAAGGCCTTTTTTTCGTATTTCAGATATAGATTTAAACTTTTTTGTACATATCCTTTATTATACATGTGAAAAATATGAGCATGGAATTGTCCTTCATGGTTTTATTTTATTTATTTTTTTAATAAAAGTATATGAAGATGTATTAGATTTCACTCTTTTACGCTATGTATATCAGTGAAAAAATTATATTAAATGTAACATTTGATTTATCTAAAACTCCATGCTCAGTCTTGCGTAATACACATTTGAAAATCTTTTTAAAAAAATGGGCAAAAATATTAATATTTAAAAAAGTAGAATTTTAAATTATTCAAAATGTTTTAAACTATTTTAAATTTTTAACTAAATATGCAGTTAAAAAACATTTTATTTAAATGCACTTTTAGTTGAACATTGAAATGCAGTGACTTATTGCACCATTTGAATCATTTATTTAAATTTAAAAAAATGTTGAAAAGGTAAACTGCTTCCTTAAATATATAGCAACGTTGGCTTCCACACTTGCATTGACTTATGAAATCCAGACCTAAATTTTCAATAGTGAGTTGTACAATAAGATTTTGGGCTCTTGGAATTTTAGGAAAGTACTTTTGTAAATATACTATTGTAAAAGTGTTTTTAAAAACTAATTATAATTAGTTTTTAAAAATTTGAAAACCATTTACAATTAGAAATAATAACATTTCCTGGAGCCATTTTATTTTACCACCATCTGCCTACATCATGTACTTATACACTTTATTCGGGCAATCTCATTCTAAAATTAAAATTTTAATTGATAAATAGAATTTTTGTTTTAATTGTTTAAAAAAATTAATATCTTTATTTTTGATTTTATATAATATCAATCCTGAAATTTATACTTTTAAATTGAGACGTATTTATTTTTAAAGGGAAATTTAATTATTATCTGCTAAAATTGTGTTATTTTAATACATGATATCTCCTGTCATAAAGGTATGTTTCAAGTTAAACTCTCTGAAAAATACCATGAATCCCAGTTCTTTAACTATTTTTGTATTTTTATTTTTTCATGATAAAGTTGATAATTTTAATGTATGATTTTTTCTACCATAAATATATATTTCAAGTTAAAATCTCCGATAAAAACGGCGAATCAAATTTATTTGAATATATTTTAAATCAAAGCAGAAAAAAAAGCACCTGTTTAATGACCCTTCTTTGTTTAATTATTGAATGTATAAATCAAATAGATCTAAAACAAGCCACAAATTGCTCAATAAAATATTCTAAAACGGAAATTTCTAGCACCTTTTTTGATACAAATATACAACTATCCGGCCTATTTCGTTTGCTACTCAGATCTCTTGCGCCGCCATCTTGCTGTACATTTTCGTCTTGAAGCAGGCCCGTAAGAGAAGGAAGTTGTTTCGCGACGGCCCCGAATAAGGCCGAACTTAAGTTTTTTACCGGGCCGGACCAATATTTTTTTTACGGGCTCGGGCCGAACGTTCAATTTTTGTATCGGGCCGGCTCGAATTAATTTTTCTATGAGTCGGGCCGGGCCTGGGACAGGAAATTCAGGCCCGTGCAGTCCTCTAGTCAGTGCAACGGCCCCTTAAACGAAATGCAATAAATGCTTGGAACAGTACTATTGGTAAAGAATCCCATAGTATTATAAGTACTCAGTTATTAATGGATTAGAGATAAGGAAAAATCACTTTGCGAATTGCATTTCTTTTTAAATTATTTTTCTAGGATTTTAAACTACAATAAACTACTATAAAAGAACTACTAAATGCAAGCTTTTCTTCTGTGATCGAGGAGCAGCTTTTCTTTGTGCTCTTCGGAGAATTTTTTTTTTCTAACCGAAGTGAGGTTACGGTTCCCCAAACGCTGTGGGGGAAAAAACAAAATGAACCAAATGCAGCTTGTTTATATTTTAAGAGAAGTTGGTATTGTAGAGGAAGATTGTTATTCCTTTATTTGGCATCATTTTGGTGTAATTGGGTGTAGACGTAGAGTGACTATTGGTTCTTCTAGAAAGTCTAGATTTTTTCCTTCTTGTAAAAAGGAGGTAATTAGGAATAAAAAGGAGATAGTTTCATATGAATGAGTATATACATAGTTACATATGATAGTTACATATGAATGATATAAATTGCAGAAATGTCCAAAATAAGGTAGGAATTGAGATTATTTCGGTGAAATAGTCTCGTCATTAATTTTTAAAAAGTTACTTTTTAAAATTTTTATACGGTCGTCCCAGACTCCTACAAGTTATATTTAGGAACATTTTCTCCATGCCCTGGCATGTACAGCAGTTAAAATTCCATTTTTCTACGACCAAAACTCACTGGGCTATTATACATTGATTTTTACGACATTTCAGAGTTTTCCAACTAATAAAACAGAAAAATGCATAAAACTCCTACACATTTCACTTGAAAAATATGTGATGATTATTTCTTTAAAGGATCAAACTCATTTAGTAAAAAATTGCGGGACTAGAGTGTCCACCAATTTTGAAAATGCTGCTCGTCATTGTTACTCTCCGTGGCGCGCTCTACTTCTATAGCTCCAAAATTGCCCTTTCACTTTCGAAAACTAATAAAATAAAGTATTAAATCAACAAACCAATAAATAAAATAAGATTTTCGTGTGTTTAAAAAATCCTTAAATAGGAAATAGCTTCTAGATTATTACATTTTTATGACCGCAATGTTCCAAAAATCGGTTACAGCCAGTGCTTAATTTGCGCGGGAGATCAGTTTCGGTACCTCTTTGATTTTAATAAATATTTAAGTCGGAATTCACCGAAGCTCATAAAATCTGCTCTCCGGAGCCCGCGCTGTGTGTTGCATTTTGCTACAAAGAAATCCTTGGCAAGTAGGATTTTCTGAAAATTCTCCACCCGATATGAAAAATTTTGCTCTGTTTATTTATTAGACTTTATTATATATAAATGCTTATAGATATAGACAAAATATATTAACAAATTTATTTTGCTGAAGACGAAATTGTTTTAAATTTTGCAAATAATTGGTGAATATAAATATGTGGGTGAAGGTTAAGGGGGAATACGCCAAATTTGTTATTACTGAATAATATTTGAGATCCGGTACATTTTTTGTCAAATTAAGCCTTGGTTATAGCCTGTTATTAATGATGGGTTTCCCACAGAAGCGTAGCAAATCTAAAATGATGGAAGGAGCTAAAACTTCCAAACTTCGGCCCCGCTAGTATTTTGATTTCACCATGATAATGTGGAAAATAAAATTGCTTCTAGTGAAATCATTCTGTAAATTTTAATAATTTAACCGATCTTTTGCTTATTTTCATTACATGAAATTTCGGAGTTTTATTGTAAGAAATGTGTTACAACAAGCAAGTAATGTTGTGCTTTTGTCTCTCTTATAACAGAGTTCGATTGCATTATTCTTATTTATTGACATATTTCACGTCTAAAATTGAACTAATTTGAAAACAGAAATTGCATATAATTTAATGGATATTAAATACATAACATTTATTTATTTAACATTACTCTTAAGGGTTTCAATAAGCTATTTCGTAACATTAAAAAAATCTTCATAAAGAGATGCGACTGTCACACCCATCCTATTCGATTAAAGATAAAGAATTGAGACTCCCATACTTACCAACCTTCAGCTATTCTACCGGAATTGACGTAGGTCAAACACGTTTCGAACCAGAAAATTTATTTGCTGCATAGTTATTTATTTTAATGTTTTTTCGTGGAACTTATCTGAATTTATTTCTAAATTCAATACTGGTTGGAAAAGTGTTTAACCTGGCTAAAATTAAACCAAACCAAATTCTACAGAGGAATACCAGGAAGTTTTGGCATTCTCGTCACCGACTACCTAAAAACGACTTCAGATACTTTTTATTGCGCCATGAAAACATATCAAAAATTCGCATCAATCTAAAAGTATTTATGTTAAATTCCCAGATGAGATTTTTCATGTAATCCTATAAAAAACTATTTTGATAATGAGTATTTTTTTAAATGCGAAATTAAATGTTTTCTAGCTAAAAAAGTATTAAAATTTAGTAACAATTTTAGCATTTCAGCACCGAACATAGTCAATTTATTTTAATATATTTAATATTGAAACAAAATATTTACGTCACAAGTAAAAAGTAATAACTATTCAGAATACATTAATAAAAATACCATACTTAGCCCAGGGATTTTAAAGTAGTTGTATTAATTGATCTCTTCTTTAAGTACAATTTCAATAAAGGTTCCATTTAAGACGATTACTTTTAATTTCACATAGAAAGTATACTGACGCAAAATAAATCATTTACACATGATTAAAGATTTGCACATTGTGTGCGCGCGATTAATTTCGAACTCAAAAGGGCACACACACGTAATATATATTATATATTCGTCGTTTATGAGTCTGCGTACTCAAAATGAATATACAAAAAATCCCTGCCGGCCCGGCCTACAGGCGGAGGTAGATTTCGAAGTTAAGTATACTAATTTCACAAACAAAAACCAAATCATGATTAGAGATAAACCCACTTTAACAATTTTATCTGGCCGCTTTTGACGAGTTTTTATTTCATTTTTATATAATAACTGGTTTTATCAGAATCATGTTAGGGCGGTATTCAAAAAAATACTTTTCCATGCTTAACAACTCGAAATTTTCTGGCATAACTCCAGATTCATTTTTAATAGGAAAAACGTGAAACTTGTTGACGTGATTTTTGAAGAGATTTATAAGCGACCTGTGGTTTTAATTTTCGTTCAATTAATTAAAACTTGATATATAAACAATTATTTTCTCAGTAAGACAATATTTTTCGTTTCTAACACAATCGCTTCGGGAAATTCCGTTCAAAATGCCCATTTTGACATCATTTTTTGAAATATATTCTGCCTCTGTCAAAAAATCGATCATTGCGGTACATTATATAGTTTCTGAATAAGCGAATCTACCAATTGGATGCGTTTGGGAGCAAAAATGAATTTAAAAATGAGTCAGAAAATAAGCAGTTTGGATTTGAATACTCCCTTAATACGATGATTTTTCCAACACATTCCGCTTCGGGAAATTCGGTTCAAAAGGTCAACTTTGACAGCATGTTTTAAAATATATTCTGCCTCTATCAAAAAATTGACCATTACGGTACATTATATAGTTTCTGAGTCAGAAAAGGTACCAATTGGAAGCCTTTGAAAGTAAAAATGAATTGTAAAATGAATCAGAAAATAAGCAGTTTGGATTTGAATACACCCTTACTAAGATGATTTTTTTCTTCAACCGCTATGTATTTTTAATTTGTTTTTGCTGTAAGGATTGGTCCTATCCAAAACTTGTCTATATAGATGTTGTAGACAATATTAAGAAGATACGTGATAAATTCATGGGGATTTTATATCTTTTGAATTGACGGATTTATGGATTTGTTTCTTCTTCAAACGCCCTTTTTGTTTTCGTTTTTAATTTTTTTTTGCGGTACGAATTGGTCCTATCAAAACTTGTGAATATAAAAGTTGTAGATAATATTAAGGAGATTCATGATAAAATTAATTGGATTTGATATCTTGAGAATTGACGAAGTTATGAATTTTTTTCTCCCAAAAACCCTATTTTTTGAGCCCCTTGAGCCCATTTTTAACTTTATCAAAAATCTGTGATACATAAATTTTTGGCCCTATTTTTAGAAGTAATAAAAACTTTAAACTGATTTGATATGTACAAAAATTAAGAAGTTATGGGGGGTTTTCTATTTTCACAAAACCCCTCCCTATTTCCATCCCTTTGGTCCGATTTTGCCCATTAACGAACTTGACCGAGATTTTAGGCCCCTTGATTTTATGTATCAGTTTGGAAGAGATTGTTGCGGAATTGTGGAAGTTATCGTGTCCAGAAGAAAGTGATATATATAGATAGATACATAGATAGATAGATAGATAGATAAAGTTTTTTACTGAGTGTGGTTTTGGTCTCTATTGGTCATGATCGGTGTAGATCTGCAAAAATTTTTCAGAAATTCCAACATAGGAACGACGCCAATAGGTAGTATTTCATACGAAATCTACCTAACAAACAAATTTTTAAAATAAAAATTCTTTTCGGTTTCTTTCACTCATGTTATCGTCTGCAGGCCAAGAAGTCGAAAATAGAGTTTGAAACTCAAAAAAAAAAAAAAAAAAAAGAAAAAGAAAAGAAAAAGGAAAAAGAAAGAAAGAAAAAACGTTTGTAAAAAGCTAATATTTTTCATAGGCAGAATCACTAAAGTAAATTTATTTATGCCTTTTATTTTTTTTTTTTTTTGTGTGTGTGTGTGTGATTTAGATTTTAAGAGTCACGTGATGTCTAAATTTTTAAGCGATATTTTTTAAAGCTTCTTTTTTTGTCTTTGAATGAGTATTTATGAAGTTGTTCACGATACGTCGATCGAGTCGCCCAGTCGCAAGGAAATATCCTTTGTGGAGTAGGTCTTATCGGAAAAAGTAATTTTGAAATAATTTAATTATTTCATACTTTTATGGTTCAAAATAGGTGAAACCAAATACTGAATCTCTTTATCTTTCCAAACAATGGCTCTCGTAATAGGAATACAATCACTTAGAAACAAATCCACTTAGCAAAAAAATCACGAACATTCAAGAAAAGTATCACGTGATCTGATTTAGCTCGATCAGTAGCAAATTTTTTGCCCGGCCTTCGCTCACTTGAACCACAAAAAATCTGTGGGTGATATGATCCCGTAGTTGAGCATTTTCTGCTTATTGTTTTCACTTATTTTCTGTAGTTTGATTGATTCGCTTTAACAGCTCTATCGGGAGATCTAAAGTTTTACAACTTTTTTTAAGATTGCATATTTTAATAGCGTACGAAAAAAAAAAAAAAAAGAATATACATCATGGAAAAACGAGAAATAAATAATTATGTTACTCATCATGTAAGTAGTTCATGTTAGTATAAGAAAAAGTACCGTCGAAACATAAAGGGTTAAGCAATGGAATTCATTATTTAAGTAGAAAATATAAAAACATTCTAACAATATTTTATTCTATACAAAACTAGATGCCAAACCACATGTTTTTTATCTCGTTCAAAAAATAAATGCTAATATTTCTTGATAAAATAATGTATATCTGTTACTCTTGATTAGGGTTTCGTTCGTCTGGCGAAACCCTATTCGTGTCACTCCTTTGTCTGTCTGTCACAGAGTCCGTACACGGAAACTGTGTAAGTTTGCGACTTGAAATTTTGCGTAATGACAGCTGAATACCTCCTGTCACACTACAACTCATAAAATTCGGAAAAAGTCTTTAATTAAATGATTGGTTGTTGTGTTTATGACGGCCAATTATCAACACGAGGGATATAGACCCTCCGTGGGGCTCTTTCTAAGGGAACCTAACCCGTGTTTACCGTAAGGAATACTAAGATTCGAAGAAAACCACGGAAAACTCCAAACGATTAGGCCGACGGGCGCGATTGTGTTCAAACCCAGTACCTCCCATCTACCAGATTGGAGAGCAGAATCTCTCGGCCGCTGGTGAGGCCGTCTTTAACTAAACATAAATCTATTTCAAAACATAATCTTAATTTTCGCATGTATTTCTAAGAAAGTATAGCTCCAGTTGGTAAAGCGTTGTTTTTGTAAACCAAAGGTTGCGGGTTCAACTCCTGCCGGCAGAAGTTGACATTTTTCAAAACTTAAACTTGTAATTATTCTAGCGGGATTTCTTTTTAAAAATAAAGTTGGGAAGATTGTGTGTCCTCCCTTCCCCCCCCCCCCCCCCAAACAAAAGAAAAGAAAATAACAAAAAAGAATAAACTAATAAAAAAATGCTATTTCTTTAAAATCATGCTTTTAATTTATTATAATTTTCATTATATAAAAGATTTTATTCTTAATTATTTATTATCAATATAATTTATCATCGTATCATCATAATTTATTATCATTTTCATTACATAAAATATTTACTCCTTAATTATTCATTTTAAAAATACATCTTTTTATTAAGTAACTATATTATAAATATTGAATGCTAATGAAAATACACATAGAAATATATATATATATATGTTTAATTGATAATTCTGATAAATAAAATTTTCTATTACAAAAAGTATTTGTAATTTTTTAAGAAATCGTGATCTTTTCTTTTGTCAAATTGATTGTAGATGGCAGCAGCAACATTTAGATTTTTGCAGGCTATTTTTCAGTGGACAATTTTATCATTAAAATCCTCGAATTTTTTTATATGGATTTGTTATGTTTGATTACAATATCTGAAATCTTTTACTGTTAAGTAAATGTGCAGTTTATGAATTTATCCGTGAAGCAAATGTCCAGGAGTTGATAAGATTTGTGCTTCCTTCTTTCTTATTCGAAATTTAATAAATATTACCGCAACAATTGGCGCCATCCAACGAATATTTTGAAAGTGAAAGCAATAAATTCCTGTATTTTCTTTTCTGAATTTACTTACACCCCCACTAGTGGTTGAGAGGTTCTGCGCTCAAAGCTGGAAGCTGGAAGACGGGAGGTTCTGGGTTCGAGCCCAATCGCGCTCGTCGGCCTAACTTTTTGGAGTTTTCTTCGAACCTTGGGAAACCATGCGCAAATACGGATTAGGTTCCCTTAGAAAGAACCCCACGGAGGACACTCCCTCAAGAGCCTATAACCCTCGAGTAGATAATCGGCCGTCAAAGAATCAATCAATCTGAATTTACTTAGAAATTGAAAATTTTTGTTGTTTTTTCGGAAATTGCGATAATTTAAGTTTCGTTTAAATTTTCGCTATTTTTTTAAATTTCGTTTAAACAATTTGTTTTATTTTGAGAAAATACGAAAATTTTAATTTCGCTTAAAGATCTACTAAATTCATGAGAAATTTCAGCATTTTAAATTTCTTTTAAACTTTGGTTTTATTAATTTTAAATTTTATTTAAACCTCCGCTAATTTTTCGATTTTCCTGGATTTTCTGATTTAAAAAAAAAATCGGAATTTTTAATTTTATTTTTTAATTTGCCTTAAATATTTTTAATATGATTTTTAAACAAAAACGTTATAATTATTTAAAAATTAAATTTAATGGTTCTTCCATCTATCTAAAGATTTAATAATTATAAATTAACAATTTTGATTTATTAAATAAAGAATAAAGTGTTTTAAAAGAGATATTAAAGTAAACCTCTGTGCGATCTGAGATCATACTTACCCACTTGTCGTTATAATATTTTACACATTGACATTTCCCTCTTTAAATATGCTTTACTTAAAAAAAAATGTGGGTAAGTGTGATCACAGATCACACATAGGGTTTCGTTTAATATTCCTTTCACAACACTTTATCCTTTTACAAAATCCGTTAGTTCCACATTTCGAAACCAGGGGCGCACTCTATTCTACACGAAACTCTGTTTTACAACCTATCCGTAGGTATATTAGTCTAGGGGATCGAGTCTATAGCACCCGAGATAGGTAGGGGTCCCCTGGCGGTAAAAAGTGGAACTGAAATATGTAAGGCTATGTGCATAATATGAAATAGTGGTCAAAGTAGTGTCGGCAAAAGTTAGAAAAGTACCCACTGCGTGCAATGGGGGCAGATTAGAAAAATTGCTTAAAATACGCAAGTTAGAGCTCGGTGGGCGAATAATATAAGACTTTTTGAAAATTTTTATGATTTTTCGTGTGATCGCAAGTGTTCTGCTATACGCATGCAAAATTTCAAGTCTTCAACTTAAAAAGGGGCTCAGTTAGAAAAAATAAAGCTTAAAATACTTAAGTTAGAGCCCAGAGGATTAAATATAAGACTTTTTCAAAATTTTATGATTTGTCGTTTGATGTGAGGTGTTCAGCTATAAGTATGCAAAATTTTCAGTCTTAAACTTAATTAGGGATCAGTTAGAACAAAAAGATTAAAATACACAAGTTGGAGCCCAGAGGGTTAAATATAAGACTTTTTCAAAATTTTAGGACTTGTCGTTTGATGTGAGGTGTTCAGCTATAAGTATGCAAAATTTCAAGTCTTAAACTTAATTAGGTCTCAGTTAGAGCAAAAGATTAAAATACACAAGTTGGAGCCCAGAGGATTAAATATAAGACTTTTTCAAAATTTTATGATTTGTCGTTTGATGTGAGGTGTTCATCTATAAGTATGCAAAATTTTCAGTCTTAAACTTAATTAGGGCTCAGTTAGAACAAAAAGATTAAAATACATAAGTTGGAGCCCAGAGGGTTAAATATAAGACTTTTTCAAAATTTTAGGACTTGTCGTTTGATGTGAGGTGTTCAGCTATAAGTATGCAAAATTTCAAGTCTTAAACTTTATTAGGGCTCAGTTAGAGCAAAAGATTAAAATACACAAGTTGGAGCCCAGAGGATTAAATATAAGACTTTTTCAAAATTGTATGATTTGTCGTTTGATGTGAGGTGTTCAGCTATAAGTATGCAAAATTTCAAGTCTTAAACTTAATTAGGGCTCAGTTAGAGCAAAAGATTAAAATACACAAGTTGGAGCCCAGAGGATTAAATATAAGACTTTTTCAAAATTTTATGATTTGTCGTTTGATGTGAGGTGTTCAGCTATAAGTATGCAAAATTTTCAGTCTTAAACTTAATTAGGGCTCAGTTAGAACAAAAAGATTAAAATACACAAGTTGGAGCCCAGAGGGTTAAATATAAGACTTTTTCAAAATTTTAGGATTTGTCGTTTGATGTGAGGTGTTCAGCTATAAGTATGCAAAATTTCAAGTCTTAAACTTAATTAGGGCTCAGTTAGAACAAAAAGATTAAAATACACAAGTTGGAGCCCAGAGGGTTAAATATAAGACTTTTTCAAAATTTTAGGACTTGTCGTTTGATGTGAGGTGTTCAGCTATAAGTATGCAGAATTTCAAGTCTTAAACTTAATTAGGGCTCAGTTAGAGCAAAAGATTAAAATACACAAGTTGGAGCCCAGAGAATTAAATATAAGACTTTTTCAAAATTTTATGATTTGTCGTTTGATGTGAGGTGTTCAGCTATAAGTATGCAAAATTTTCAGTCTTAAACTTAATTAGGGCTCAGTTAGAGCAAAAGATTAAAATACACAAGTTGGAGCCCAGAGAATTAAATATAAGACTTTTTCAAAATTTTATGATTTGTCGTTTGATGTGAGGTGTTCAGCTATAAGTATGCAAAATTTCAAGTCTTAAACTTAATTAGGGCTCAGTTAGAGCAAAAAGATTAAAATACACAAGTTGGAGCCCAGAGGGTTAAATATAAGACTTTTTCAAAATTTTAGGACTTTTCGTTTGATGTGAGGTGTTCAGCTATAAGTATGCAAAATTTCAAGTCTTAAACTTAATTAGGGCTCAGTTAGAGCAAAAGATTAAAATACACAAGTTGGAGCCCAGAGAATTAAATATAAGACTTTTCAAAATTTTATGATTTGTCGTTTGATGTGAGGTGTTCAGCTATAAGTATGCAAAATTTTCAGTCTTAAACTTAATTAGGTCTCAGTTAGAGCAAAAAGATTAAAATACACAAGTTGGAGCCCAGAGGGTTAAATATAAGACTTTTTCAAAATTTTAGGACTTGTCGTTTGATGTGAGGTGTTCAGCTATAAGTATGCAAAATTTCAAGTCTGCAATATATATAGTTTCTGAGAACGGGCTCTGTGACGGACAGACAGACAGACAGAGGAGCGAGACGAATAGGGTTTCGTCAGATGAACGAAACTCTAATAACGTACTTGATACTATTGCACTGAAATGAAACGTTAAATATGAAAAGGTGCTGTATTGTAAAAGAAAAAAAAAATCGGGATATAACTCATTAGGGTTTCGTTCATCTGACGAAACCCTATTCGTCTCGCTCCTCAGTCTGTCTGTCTGTCACAGAGCCCGTTCTCAGAAACTATATATATTGCAGACTTGAAATTTACTTACTTGAAGCATATTTATAGCTCAACACCTCACATCAAACGACAAGTCCTAAAATTTTGAAAAAGTCTTATATTTAACCCTCTGGGCTCCAACTTATGTATTTTAATCTTTTTGTTCTAACTGAGCCCCTAATTAAGTTTAAGACTTAAAATTTTGCATACTTATAGCTGAACACCTCACATGAAACGACAAACACTAAAATTTTGAAAAAGTCTTATATTTAATCCTCTGGGCTCTAACTTGTGTATTTTAAGCTTTTTTTTTTTCTAACTGAGCACCTATTTAAGTTGAAGTCTTGAAATTTTGAATGACTTGCAATTTATCAATGAATTTTAGCTTCCCTTTTTATTCAAGCACGCAGACCCATAAAAGCGTAGATATACAGTCCAAGAGCCGACAGCACAAAAACCTATGTTATCAAGCACAAGAAAAAAACCTTTACTTTATTGGAGAGTAGAAGTAGGAGTATCTAATTATCGTTCATCTGACGAAACCCTATTCGTCTCGCTCCTCTGTCTTTCTGTCCGTCTGTTTGTCCGTCACAGAGCCCTTTCTCAGAAACTATACATGTTGGAGACTTGAAATTTTGCATACTTATAGCTGAACACTACACATTTTACGACAAATCATAAAATTTTGAAAAAGTTGTACATTTAACCCTTTGGGTGCCCACATGTGTATTTTAAACAATTCTTTCTAAGTGAGCCTCTAATTAAGTTGAAGGCGTGAAATTTTGCGTACTTATAGCTGGGCACCTCAGATCAAACGACAAATCAAAAAAAATTGAAAAAGTCGCACATTTAACCCTTTGGACTCCCACATGTGCATTTTAAACAATTATTTCTATGTGAGCCTCTAATTCGGTTGGAGGCGTGAAATTTTGCATACTTATAGATGAACACCTCACATCAAATGACAAATCATAAAATTTTGAAAAAGTTCTAAATTTAACCCTTTGGGTTCTCATATGTGTATTTTAAACAATAATTTCTAAGTGAGCACCTAATTAGGTTGGAGGCGTGAAATTTTACATACTTATAGCTGAACACCTCACATCAAACGACAAATCATAAAATTTTGAAAAAGTCGCATATTTAACCCTTTGGACTCTCACATGTGTATTTTAAACAATTCTTTCTATGTGAGCCTCTAATTAGGTTGGAGGCTTGAAATTTTGCATAGTTATAGCTGAACACCTCACATCAAATGACAAACCATAAAATTTTGAAAAAGTCGTACATTTAACCCTTTGGGCTCCCGCATATGTATTTTAAACAATTCTTTCTAAGTGAGCTCCTAATTAGGTTGGAGGCATGAAATTTTGCATACTTATAGCTGAACACCATCATGCGACAAATCATAAAATTTTGAACAAGTCGTACATTTAACCCTTTGGGCTCCCACATGCGTATTTTAAGCAATTCTTTCTAACTGAACCACTTATTAAATTGTAGATTTGAAATTTTGCATACTTATAGCAGAACACCTGAGGCCATTCGACAAATCATAAAATCTTGAAATAGTCTTACGTTTAACCCTTTGAGCTCCCACATGTTTATTTTAAGCAATTCTTTCTAAAAGAGCCCCTAATTAAGTTGGAGACATTAATTTTTGCATATGTATAGCTGAATACCTCAAACCACACGACAAATCATAAAATTTTCAAAAAGTCTTATATTATTTACTCCTCCGGGCTCTAACTTGTGTATTTTAAGCAATTTTTCTAACCTCCGCACTTTTCACCTGGGGAGCACTTTTTTAACTTTTGCCGACACCACTTTGACCATTTTTTCATATTATGCACCATAGCCTTACATATTTTAGTTCCACTTTTTATCGCCAGGGGCGCCTACTTATTTCGGGTGCTATGGGCCCAATCCCCTCGACTAATATATCTACGGATAGTATGTAAAACGGAGTTTCATTCGGATAGAGGTTTGTTTAGAATAGAATGCGCCCCTGGTTTCGAAATGTTGAACTAACAGATTTTTAAAAAGGATAGTGTTTTGAAAGGAATATTAAACGAAACCCTCTGTGCGATCTGTTATCACACTTACCCACTTGTTTATTTTATCGTTTTGTCAGATTTCTGACGCTAATGTGCATGAAACTAAATAGGATTACTATTATCTGATATTATTTTTTCTTTACTTATTTATTGTATTTCATATGTATCACTTTCTGTTTACGTGGGTTAAAGGTAATACTTTTCCTTATCTTGGAAGTTGATCCGAGCTATTGTATTTAGACCTTATTGTATGAACAAGCTCCATTTTATCAATGAATTCTAGCTTCCCTTTCTATTCAAGCAAGCAGACCCAGAAAAGCGTAGATATAGTCCAAGAGCCGACAGCGCAAAAACCTATGTTATCAAGCACAAGAAAAAATCCTTTACTTTATGGGAGAGTAGAAGTAGGGGAATCTAATGATCCATGTCTGCCGGAAGTGAAGTGGTGCATACGCCAAAAATTAATACCACCAGTGGTTGACTCGTAGGTTTATCATTGTGTTTGCGTACAACTATCCTCCATGTTTTCATACCGTTGTTTGTACGGCAAACACAATGAAAAACTTACGAGTCAACCACTGGTGGTATTAATTTTTGGCTTATGCACCACTTCACTTCCGGCAGACATGGATCATTAGATTCCCTTACTTCAAAATCATATATTTATTTTTCAACATAGTCACCGTTAAGGCTAACAAATTTTTTCCAACGTGTGTAACAAGTTTTTTCATTCCGTCACAGAAAATTTCTTCCGACTTTTCTCGAATCAAGGACTTCACAGCTGCTTTCACCTCATCGTCCGAGGTGTAATAATTTCCCTTGAATAGAGGAAAGAAATAAAAATAGCAAGACACAAGATCAGGGAAGTAAAGGGGTTGCGGAATTGGTTCAAACTTCAGGTTTCGCAGAGCTTCTGCAGTTGCGGATTTTACAATATCCCAATTGTTTAATAATGAAGAGGACACGTTCCTTGGATATTCCAATACGGTCTGCGATGCACTTTTGAGTGATTCACCTGTCATTTTGAATGAAATCGTCGACGAGTTTGCGATGTTTATCATTCGGGCAGTGATCGGATGTCCGCTGCATTTTTCATCAACAATTATGGCTTTTCTAGGTTTGTAGTCACAAAATTTTACTGCCGATCGAATTCAAGTAGATTTCTCAACAATATCGTCATCTTTAAACGACGATGAAACTCAGCATGAGTCCCTTTTTCAGCAGTTAAAAATTCGATAACAGTACGCTGTTTAACTCGCGTTGACATGGCACTAGAACACGTCTCCATACTTCCGCTTCTCAAAACACACTGGATGAATTCGGCGACTTCAAATCTGCACATGCGGATAGAGGAGGGATTGTTACTTCCACATGCCACCGGTCGCACTTCTGAAGGTCATTTCGTTTGCGCTCTACAAGTATGTGTGCATTACTTATGAGCCTACCCTCGTAATTACATGCAAACACAAAACACAGCTGCTATCATCCCCATTTCTGTGAAAATTAAATGGAAACAACGCACATTTACACACTACTGCGCATCCCGTCACTCTAGTGGTCTGTAAAAAAAGACACGTGGGATGCACCGCGGTAACCTGTCTTTTTCGTTAGCCTCGGTGTGAATCGACTTTATACGGTGATTGGCACAAAGCGGCACGACCATTGTTTTGTGCCAATCTCCGTGTAAAAATGATCCATTTCGTTTGTAATTTTAAAAGCCATAATCTGGCCTTGTATGTCGTTGGGCGAAGTCAAGTCAAGTAATGCCAATTTCTGGAATGTAGCTTGCCATAGATTGGACAAAAAGTTATAATCTGACATGCTCCCTATTATAGCGTCTAGAAGAAATAATGTGGCAACCGGCTATTCCTGTAATGCTTCCTGTAATGGGATCCTAAGAGGGTGGTAGCGGTGAGTGGTATGTATTTCGAAGGCATAAAACCCAATATTCATTTAAATTGAAGACAAAAAGGTTTTATTTGCTAAAACAAAACAAATTATCTCTTGGCTAAATAATTGGTAGTTATATACAACACAACAGTTTATAATGTTGAAATGATCAGATGCAAAATCAAAACAAAGTTTATGAGAAGGTGGCAGCTTGTTGCATAAGTCCCTTTGAGAAAAAATTTACAGAATATTGCTTCACGTCAATTAAGAGGTTATCTGATTAATGTCCTTTCAAGATTATTAATAATCAGTAGACGATTGTTCTTTCTAGCGATAAAGATCTCTGTACTGATATGGCACCCTGTACCAATACCGCAGTTAACTTTTATCTGTTACCGACCTGGAAGCCGTCTCTTAGCCGTCTCGGCTGTTATTCCACTCGGCTCGGTTGCCCGTGAAACCTAGAGTTCACCACGGAGAGATTTTACCTCCCCTTTTCAGATCCAACCTGAAAGCAACTCTCCCTGAAGTCTAGAAATTTTCTATCTAACTAAAAATCATCCTCGTCTCCTATATAGTCAAATTTTCTTGTTCTAAGACAATAGTAAGCGTCTTAGCCACTCGCCGTCTTTTTCTGTCAAAAATCTTTGACAGCTGTTCACTGAGTGGTCGGCCGGGGGGCCGCCTCCATCTTTACACACGGAACCTGCGAGAGGAAATCTTCCTGTGGGAAAATATGTTTGCTATTTCCCACGCGGTGAATCAAAGACACTACCGGTGGTCCCTTGCATTAGCGAACGGTCGTACACTGTCAGACGTAGTAGATCGACGGTGATCGAATGGTTCGTTTTATCTTACCGTTCAGCTTAGTGAACTTAGCTATATTTTCGTAAAGCTTTGGAAACACATTAGATTTTCCTACGTAGTGAATCTGTGCCACCGAGGGTTTTCTACAGGGAATATTGTGAGACCGTCCAAATCCTTACATGCTTTAAAAGGTGTTAAAAAATTAAATTCCATAAATGTTGAACGATGCTGAATGATAAGTGTCGATCGCACCGACATCTGCTAGCTCTTCACAAAAAGAACATGAGCAACGAAATACAAGGCCAGTTTATGACTTTTTTGTTGTCAAGCGGACTGGATCATCGTTACTGAGCTTCTCCATAGAAGAAAGTGCATAACGTCTTTACAAAATTACTTTTTAAAGTATATTACATGTTTCTTATGGGTATGAATTGTTTTTATTTATAATGTGTAGAATTTTGTGATCAATTAGGCGTATTATTTTAAGCATTTGGTGAATTTTTTATTAGTTAAATTTATTACTGTTTTTTGATCCGTCATCTTTGTGTTAAAGCTTGATATGGGTGTTTAAGCCTAACGATAAATTGCTATATACTTTCATGTTTTCAGAACTAAATTTGTTTCATTTCTCTTCTTATGCTATAATATATTTATTTTATAGATAGAATACGCTGTTTACAGTTTTTTTTCTTTCGTCATAGAATTAAAAGTTTTAAATTGTGTATTCTATTATATGTTATATTTTGTACGTTTGTTTAGCATGTAGCTTATGTTTACCTTTAATTTCCCCCCTGAAACTGTTTTACAGGGCAATCTAAGGAAGTAAAATTTATTTCTAAACACATTTTTAATTTCTCATTTTTATAATATTTAATGGTTTTTGTATATTTCAGAATGTTACTGTATCTTGGCTTATATCAGTTTTTTAAAATGCATTTTAAAAGTTAAGATAACTAAATTAGTGTTCTTCAGGTGACTATTTTAATAGTACTGAAATATTCATATTCTGTATTTAAAAATGCATGTCTGAAATACATGCATATTTCATTTATTTATCAATATACACATGCTATTTCATTTAAGTTGCTGTAAAATAGATTTTCCCAATCCTTCACAAAAAAATACATGTTAAAAAAGAGTTTTGGATTTTTTTTTTTTTTTTTTTTTTTTTTTTACTTTTTATAAACATCCAATACTGAATTTTATTAAAATAACTATACGCAAACACAAAACACAGCTGCTAACATCCCCATTGCTTCCCAATCAAATAAACATATTATGAACCAGAAGTTTTACTTAAATGAAATTTAAATAAAACCAAGACACATTTTACAATTTTCCTCTGTTTAAGTTTATAAACTATATGTGCGAAATAAAATCTAATTTGTGTGTATTTTTAAATATTTCTTTAGAATGTTGTAAAACTCTTTCATTTTAAACCTAGATCTAAAATTTGTCTATTGAGTTCATTCATTTATATTTCTTTTTTAGAATCTTAGCAATATGATTTTACAACTCGGTGAGAATGGTCTTTTTACGGCCCAAAAAGTGTCACAGAGTGCATGTTGAGTGTTTTCAACATCACATTCGTTAGTGACACTTTTCCAGCCAAATTTTCTGCATAAAACTGCTTTTAAGTGCTTGAGCTCTGTGCCTTGGTTCTGACTTAATCCAGTTCTTCATGATTACGTGACTAGCACCTCAGGTATATAGTCCAAGAGCCGACAGCACAAAAATCTATGTTATCAAGCACAAGAACAAAACCTTTATTTTATGGAAGAGTAGAAGTAGTGGAATCTAATGATCCATGTATGCCGGAAGTGAAGTGGTGCATAAACCAAAAATTAACACCACCAGTGGTTCACTCGTAGGTTTATCATTATGTTTTCCTGCTCCCAGTCCTCCTTGTTTTCATACCTTTGTTTGTAGGACAAACACAATGATAAACCTACGAGTGAACCACTGGTGGTATTAATTTTTGGCTTATGCACCACTTTACTTCCGGCAGACATGGATCAGTAGATTCCCCTACTTCTACTCATCCATAAAATAAAGGTTTTTTTCTTGTGTTTGATAACATAGGCTTTTGTGCTGTCGGCTCTTGGACTAATAGAGCCTAGAATATATAGTGTGGAAATCGGTTATCCCAGTAGTACTTAAAAAAAATGCTAAAATATTGTATCCCTTAAATGTCAAACGGTGCTGAAATCCAAGGAGTTGATCGCAGCGACATCTGCAGGATTTTTTTCTAAAACAACAAGACGATTTGGTTTAGACGCTGTTATAATACAATGTGTACCAAAGATTTTTAAGATACATAGACCAGAAAACTGTCAGTTTAACTGAGGATTTTTGTTCACAGCTGTTGTACGGCAGTATATATGTTTTATATTTTAATTTATCTAAGAAAATACTTTTATCAGCGTATTTTTTCATTGCGGATCATTGAATATTAGTCTACCCTATTTCATTTAGGACTTTTTAAAAAAAATACCTTATTATTCATCAATGTTTTTTGTTAGCAAGTAAGTATTTCAATAAACATCCTCCAAGGATAAAAATGTAGTGTTACTTTCGTTAATATGCATTTTTTTAATTACTTTTTTGCATAAAAATTAGTTTAAAAAACGTAGATTTCTTTAAAAGTAATTTAAAATTTTGTAAATTACTATATTATGTTATAGTTGCTACCTTTAATCTAAACTTCCCTACCAGTTACTTTTGTAAATCAAACTTAAAAAAAGGTGGAAAGTATAATCTTTAGCAATCAGTTTCCATATAAATTTCGCCTTTATTTAGGTTTATAAAGCATGTTAAAATTAGATACTCTTTTTCAAACATACCATCCATAAAATTATTAATAAATTGCTTTATTTAACTTTATTACTGAAAATTCAATATTTGTAACGGATATTTAGATATAAAAAATAGCTTCATGTAAAAAAATATGCCATAAACTTCATATATATTAATAAAAACCTCGCGGTTCAGGTGTTTCAATTTACTTCAGATGGCTGCCATGATTTCGCATGCTTTTGAATGGGAATTGCCCGTCTCTTAAAGGTCTTTGATGTGTACATTGAAATTTGAAAATATGACGCAGATGGCGCTGCGATCGGCTCATTGGATTTCAGAATCATTGCACATTTAAGGGATACAATTTTTTAGCATTGTTTGGATAGCGGATTTCTACACTTTGTATTCTAGGCGCTGTACCTCAGGTATGTCTTAAAATATTAATATATTTGTTATTTCTCATCAGATAGGTTAAATTAGATTTACTTCCATTCTAATAAGATTTTTATTAAAATTATTATATCTAACAATATATTTTTATTATAAAAAAAGCACAACTGAAAAAATGTTATTTTTAAAAATTTTATTAAGGTCTTACAATATGAAGTAAACAACTATCAGTACTTTTATATATTTCGTTGGTCGCGCTCCGACCGAGTGAACTCATCGTCGTGACGTCATTACCTTGACGTCCGAGGCTAACGAGAAAGACAGGCTACCGCGGTGGGTCCGATTCTTCTTTTTTTACAGACCGCTGGAGTCACGTGATGCTCTTTTCGCACACCTTCATTGGTGCATTCGAGCATCACGTGACTCCAGCGGTCTGTAAAAAAGAAGAATCGGACCCACCGCGGTAGCCTGTCTTTCTCGTTAGCCTCGCTTGACGTCACACCATGGACTGGCCTCGTATTTCGTTTCTCATGGGCAAAAACGATTTCACTATTCAGTCCTTATATCATGTTTCCGTTTCAGCTACAAGATATCGCTGCGATCGATATTTATTGTTCAGCATTGTTCGACATTTTTTGGATTAAAATTTTCAGCACATTTGGAATATCCGGTTGTCACATTCTGGTCGGGATCCATACAGATATTTCGCTGTTAGAGAAATGAGATTGACCAATCAGATGTCTGCATTTTTTAGAACTTTTCGCTGTTTTCATCAAACAGCGAAAAGTTTGTAAAAATGCAGTCTTCTGATTGCTCAATCTCATCTCACTAACAGCGAAAAATCTGTCTGGATCCTACCCTCTTTCTTCTAGACACTATAGCCTGGTGCATACGTCATCCTTCCCTTATTTATAAAGGCATTCTACGGGCAATAACGTAGACGAAATCGAATATGGATGATTTGATCAAAGACCTTTAAGATACATAGACCGGCAATGGAGGATATTCCAAGTATGGGTTCGAGGCTAAAAAAAGTCACGTGATACCGGTAATTTATCCAAGGAACTTCTAACTGATAAGAAGGGAAGATACTACTACTTTGCCTCATGAACCATTTCATTGGCTAGTGGGGATTTACATTCCACGTCTACGGAGCATTCCCTTCTTTACGATAGAAGTTTTTACCTTGACCACGTGATCAAAATGTAGATGGAATATCCTCCATTCCCATTCAAAAGCATGCGAAATCATGGCAGCCATCTGAAGTAAATTGAAACACCTGAACCGCGATTTTTGTACGTCAGCTGTGTGGTTATTTACCATTAAGTGCTATGGCTAAAATGAGCTTAAAAATTAATTTTTATTAATATATATGAAGTTTATGGCATATTTTTTATATCTAAATATCCGTTATAAATATTGAATTTTCAGTAATAAAGTTAAATAAAGCAATTTATAATAATTTTATGGATGGTATGTTTGAAAAAGAGTATCTAATTTTAACATGCTTTATAAACCTAAATAAAGGTGAAATTTATATGGAAACAGATTGTTAAAGATTATAATTCCACCTTTTTCTAAGTTTGATTTACAAAAGTAACTGGTAGGGAAGTTTAGATTAAAGGTAGCAACTATAACATAATATAGTAATTTACAAAATTTTAAATTACTTTTAAAGAAATCTACGTTTTTTAAACTAATTTTTATGCAAAAAAGCAATTAAAAAATGCATATTAACGAAAGTAACACTATATTTTTATTCTTGGAGGATGTTTATTGAAATACTTACTTGCTAACAAAAAAAATTGATGAATAATAAGGTATTTAAAAAAAAAGTTCTAAATGAAATAGGGTAGACTACTCAATGATCCGCAGTGTTAAAATAAACGCTGATAAATGTATTTTCTTAGATAAATTAAAATATAAAACATATATACTGCCGTACAACAGCTATGATCAAAAATCTTCAGTTAAACTGACAGTTTGCCGGTCTATGTATCTTAAAAGCCTTTGGATTTGATCGGGATCCAGGTAGGTTTTTCGCTTTTCGCTGTTCGAAAAATGAGACTGACCAATCAGAAGCCTGCAATTTTGCGAACTTTTCGCTGTTTGAAAAATGATGCAGGCTTCTGATTGGTCAATCTCGTTTCGCTAACAGCCAAAATCTATCTGGATCCCGGCCAAAACTTTTGTCTAAAAAAAAGGAAAAACACATCTGTTGCGTCAAACCACTCTCACTAAAATACGCACCCGGGCACGCAATAAAAAAATAGGCAATGTTAATAACATGAGTATTTTTGCATAAGTGCACGAAAGATATGGGTTTAGAAACAATCACTTGAAACCACTCTCATTTTTGTTTAAAAATTACTTGTTTTTATGTATGTCTGATTTGTTCATTTAAGTTTGTCTATTAAGCCCTGTGTGAGTGGTTTTAAATCCGCGGCCGAGTGGTTAAGACACCACGCTGCTAATCGCTTTAGAGCGTAGAAGGCTTGTCGGGTTCGACTCCCGCTGGCTCCATTGCACACTCTTTGTGGAGCTCCCGGATGTAAAAATTCTCTGTGCTGTAAATTTCATTGTGCTATCTCGTCCCTGTATATCGACGATGACTTATAAGCGGGCCTTGTTGTCAAGCACACAAGTCTGATGTATGTGTCCAATACAACAAACAAACAAACAAACAAGTGGTTTTAAGTCGCCCGATGGCGTGGTCAGTAAGCGGAGGCTGCTGTCACCCCGAGGGCCCGGGTTCGAGTCCCTGGGTAAGACATGGATGTAATTGTAAATGCCCCTTTGTAGTTATATAAATATATGTAATGTAATGAAAATAAAAATTGTTGTGACTTGTTGTGGTTCTATGTATAATAAGAATCATTCGAGGCGACAGCCATTGTAGCTATAGGCCCCAAAGCGATCTCCACTTCGGTGGACTTCAAATGTCAAATATCAAGTGGTTTTAAACCCTAAATCCCCTCCCTTTGCATTGCATACAATTATGTTTAAGCAGTGAATACAGTCAATACAATTCACATAACGCCAGTATGTACCAGTATACCAGTACGTATTTGCAGCAGCATCGTCAAAATGGAATTTTCAATCAAGCAACAAATTTTCTTTGAGCAAAATTTTAGTACCCATTCTTTGGAAGATAGTGTAACAAAAATCGTTGAAATCAATGAATCATAATTTCTGTCCAAGATTTTTGATTATTTACGTTATTTTACATCATTACGTCTTTTTACGTCATTTATCGCCATTTGAACTTCATTGAGATATCTTAGTGTATTTAACTAATAGTTTCTCTTTGAGAAGCAAACTACTTAAACGAATCCCTTGCTTATTTTTTTGAGAGAAAAAAAAAAAAACTTAAAAAAATCATTACATTTTTTGCAATCAGATCATTGTATTTCATATCACAAAACTTGGAAAACTGCCAATCAAATATAATATAAAATTTATTATATTATATAAGAATATTTTCTTTCTTTTTAAGCTTCAGACTGAGTAAAAACATGATAAAACCAATCGCAGTGACAAATTATGCTACTCCCGAGTATCCTCGGGATAATAATCAATTGTACTATATACGGACCCGAGATAACTCGGGGGAAGCGGTTAAATCATTATCTAATGACTCCAATTGCGATTGATTGCTGTTTTTTATGTGCATAATTTGTTATGTCAATATCAATGCATTAATGCAGTTTCAGTTGTAAGTTTATGTAAGTACTTTTTGAGAGCTAAAAAGATAAGATACTTAAAGGGGGGGGGGGTAAAGGGGGTAGGAGTGTAGGGAATGATAAATACTGGTGTCGTTTATCGAAAGGCATTTTTTTATACAAATATTCAAAAAAGATCACTTTTGTGTAAAATAGTCGCTACGAACCTGTTTTTTTTTTTTTTTTAACGTTAAAGTTTCTGTCTTTCGTTCGTTTTTCTTTTAAAGTAAAACTTTTCCTTCAATAAAGACCTTACGAATACGTGTTAAAAGCAAATAAAATTCAAATTTTAACAGATAACTTTAGTAACGCAAAAATGGAGTAGATATTTCAACATTTTTGTTCAGATTGCGAAAACGTCCAACAGCAAAATACACACCAAATTTTAATACCAACAAAATAATTCTTTGCTCTTTTATTTCCATGCTACGATAACGATCCTACGCTATGTAAAGAGAAGGGCGTGAAATTTTACACTTTTCCCGCATTAAAAATCGGCGCAACGAAAGTAAAAAAGAAAACATTTGAATCCAACCATTTCATATCGACCATGCTGCAAAAGAACCGCAAAAAAGGTTATTTTTACGGCTTTGATATGTCGCTGGGATATAGTGATGAATCTTCTAGGCGACAGCGGAGGACATTTGTTATGTTAATGATTTCTTCATGGCCGAAGATAACTTTGATTGTGACAAATATTCGGAACCGTAACTGCCACGAAAGATTAAGCCCTAGAGAGAAGGACGGTCTCGCTCCTATACATAAATCACTGAGGCATCCCAAAGACCAGACTTCCGGCACAAAATTGTGTTCCCAGCCTTCCGTCTTCAGATTTCAGAAAGGGAGGGCACAAATTTTAAAGGGAGCTGGTAAAATCTCTGTGACGAATAGTGGCGGGAAGCTCCAGATTAAGTTCTAGCGGCACGTGGAGGCTTCATTAACATAAAGCCCTTCCCTCTTTAATCCAGGGGACATTAATCAAGGGGAGTTACTCAGGAGAAGTTCATCCCCGGGGAAGGAAAGCTTTTAAATAAACTGGAAAGATTAAATTAGTTTTCCTGAAAACTTTTCTTGTCCGCAAGGGATAAGATCTGAGAGATTTGTATCAGTATTTAAGCTGATTCATAACAGAATGGCAACAAGGTAATTTTTCATTTCTTCGACCACTTTCCAGGATTACATTCCTGTAAATATTTGGCCATAAATTATGTATACAAGTTTGATCATGCTTAAATATCACCATAATGCAATACGAAAAAGTGTCATTTACCGCAACACTTATGAAATTGCTTTGTTTTCATTTGCTTACAGCATCAAAAGAAAAATAATTATTGGAAAGATGGTGATACATTCACTCAAGTAGATTAAGTGATAGGCTAAAAGGAAAAATTAGACTATTTAGCTTTCGAATGCTACAATTATTTAATGAAACTATTAAAATTCTCTCAAATGAAGGGAGCGAAATGGAGGGTATAAAGATGTACAGTTTTGAGGGAAAAATACGTTCACCACCCTAAGTCTGCCACATATCACTGTAAAAAAATGATACTGGTTTCACCCGATTAGTAATAACGTTTACTATTAAATGTTATCCATGGATCATGGTTCAGGGACCGTCTATACATTAAAAGGTTTACCAACTCTATTTTTTCAAATAGTAACGCCCACTTTCAACACTATATCCGAGTTTCTTGGATCAAATCTGCCAGGAAAAGTGTCTAGGTTATACATGTTTTCTTAAATCTTCATGATGTTAAAAGGTGTCAAAGTTTGAGGGTGCTAATGTTAAATCAACGTGACAAACTTTAACATACATCTTCCCACAAAAATCATCCAATTTTCTTTTTTAATGGGATACAATGAAATATCCCAAACACATTAAAAGCAATTTTTTAAATTCAAAAACGTATTTTTAATTATGAAAATTATTAATAAGTTCATGTTAAAAAAAAAGGGAAATATGACTATTGTTGCCAGGTGTCCCAGTAAATCTGGGCTCCAAATGCTCTGGACACCGGTATTTTAAAGTAATTTTCATTGCCTTATCTAAATGGTAGAATTATCTGCAATTAAAGATGGCAAAATAAACTGTAAGAAATTAGTGGTGTCCAGAGCATTTGGAGCCATGATTTATTCGGGGCACCTGTCAACACTAATTATGACGTACATTAATTTTTGCATAAAAATACAAAACATCATCAAAATTATGGTTATGTGCTTTTACAGCTCATTGCTGTCAATTTTTTTTTTTTTTTTTGGTGTATAGAATGATCCTGTTGCTTTTTCTGTAAGATCTAAAGCTTAATGGATAAAATTTTCATTTGTAATAATTGTAATAATGGATCACAAATTTTTTGTATAACTCTATGACGATTTAAGTACTATTCATAACTGTATATTGTTCCGGTCTGTTTTTATCCAAGGAACTCAAATAAAGAATTAAAAGTGTGTGCCACTATTTGAAAAATGAAAATTAATACCATTTTTAATATGTGAGCGACCTCCGAAATATGATTTATAAATAGCAGTTAATAGTACACATAATTATCAGTCGACTACGACCTATAGTTTTATATATTCATTATAGCCGGAATTGGTACGAAGCGATCACTTTATTTAAAAATCTAGGAATTACGTAAAAGGGATAATCTTTGTATGTCAAAAAAATAAAGAAATATGTGATGGATTTATAACCAATCTCAGATATTAATATTTGATTTCGAAACAGGAAGTAAAAGTCGTAATCTTCAAAGACGCTAACACTTTAATACTTATAAAAACAGATTTGACAGCCATCCATCATTGTGCAATCAAACTTTACACATTTCCTAAATAATAATCATCGAAAATGAACAATTACAGCCATCAATAAAAGATGTTTATATTATTCCACGCATGAAGCAAGAGTTTGACGTCATCATCAAAAAAGAACTCAAAATGACTGAAAAACATTATTATTATTAAGTTAGTTGTACTGTTTGATATTGTATGCTAAACATGTAAGAAAATATAAGAAAAAGCTGCCGTAAGATGCAGCAAAATTTGTACCGTTAAACACAATTGATGTTTTGTTAAAATATAGTTTAAACATAGTTTAATAATCACAGAAGCCTCATCAGTTTCAATTCTTCATGTGTTCTATAATTTAATTAATCACAAAATATTTTCTCCACAGCTTAGTAGCTAATTATCACTTTTGAATACGTAGCCAAATTTGGATTATGCCCGGCCAAGCTGTATGTGAGGATTGCTGTAGAAGAAACATAAAGATAAGAAATTTACCTACATTATTATATTTAATTGCTTTATTATGAAAGGCCAGATTCGTACTGATTTAATATCTAAATATCAGCGCGCGTGACCACTGTGCAAAGCAGAGGTGGCTTTTTTGCCAACATAAAATGATCACGAAGACTGATAAAGTCTGATATTTAGTAAATAACATTAATAGAAGAAAGAAAGAAAAAACTACTGGCCGTAAACGTACGAGCATTAAAAAAAAAGAAAAATTGAAGATATAGTGCGTTAGTTTCTTCATACATTCTGATGAAATAAATATTGCGTATTTTTGATGATATATATGAAATGTTATGAATCGAATGAAAACTAAATATATGTAAGTTTTTATATGAAATAAAATAACAGCAGCAATTCCTCTCACAAACAAAACTTAAATAACTAGTAAAATGGCCGCATCACGTGAGATACAGTTGGATGAAAAACTTAATACTAGCAACTATAGTATATGGAAATTTAAAACAGAAATGTTATTAATTAAAGAGGACTTATTCGATGTAATTACTGAAGATAGGCCGACGCCGATCACAACCGAATGGGAGAAGAAAAACAGGAAGGCTAGAGCCATCATCAATCTGTCAATCGATGACTCACTGATAGTACATGTCAAGGGGCTTAATACAGCTAGAGACACTTGGAACGCGCTTAAAACAATACACGAACGGGCAAACCTATCAAGTAAATTATTTTTGTTAAGAAAGCTTTATGGAGCCAAGCTCCAAGAAAACGGTAACTTAATCAAACATATAACATATATTCTAGAACTAATCGATAAACTTTCAGCGATTGGGGAAACAATTAGGGACTCCCATCTTTCGGCATTATTACTGTGTTCGCTACCCCCTAGTTATAATACTCTAATCACCGCCCTTGAATCGCGTAACGAGGACGAGCTTACACCACAATTTCTTAAAAGTAAATTAACAGATGAGTACAACAGAAGGCTTGAAAACGCAGACCAGGGTGAAAATTCAAAAAGAGATTTGAAAACGCAGAAAAGATTTCCAAATGATAATTTTAAAAAAACAGTGTTCATCACTGAAAAAAAAAAACGGAAATACTACTGGCAATCTAGACGCCAGTACTATTTCCATTTGTTTACGGAAATTTTCCCCGAAAATTACAGAAAAATTTCCGTTTTTAATCAGAAAAACGGAAATTTTTCTGTAATTTATGGGGGAAAATTTCCGTAAAAATACGGAAATAGTACTGGCGTCTAGATTGCCAGTAATATTTCCGTTTTTTTTTTACAGTGTACTGTAAATTGAAGAATCACACGAACAGAGAATGTTGGCATCTGAAAAATCGAAATACTCACCCAAATACACAAAAACAACAACAAACATAGAAAATAAACATTACTCATCATCGTTGTGTTATCAACAATCGGATAACCAGACAGGAATCACTGACCGCGAATCAGTCAACAAGAGAGATTATAGGGAAACAAAACCAGATCAAAGCAGCGACGTAGCCTTTCTAATAGACAAAGCAGGAAAACAAACATGGATTATTGATTCTGGATCATCTTCACATATCCTAAACAATAAAGATGAATTTACTAAATTAAATGACACAGAAAAAACAACTGTCATAATTGCCAACGGAAAAACTCTAAACTCGCTAGGTACCGGAGAAACTACATTCACGACAAAAACATCCGATGGAGGCATAAATAAAATTACGTTGAAAGAAGTGTTATATTGTACCTGAGCTAGAATCTAATTTAATTTCAGTCAGTAAAGCCACAAAGAATGGGTATAAATTGTTATTTGATAAAGATAAATGCACGCTGTCCCGAAATGAGAAAATCAATTTGGAGGCAAAAATGAAAAATAACCTATACGAAGTTGAATTATTAGAAAATACAGAAAGGAATATAGTAAACATGGTGCACGAATGCAAAAATAAAGATTGCCTGGAACTTTAGCAAAAACACCTAGGGCACAGAAATTATAATTCCATAAAGGAAATGGTTAAAGACGATTTAGCCTATGGCATAAAACTAAATAATTGCAAGAATGGAACAACATGCGAAACGTGCATACAAACAAAAACAAGCGATGCTCCCTATCCCAAAACGTTGTATAAAAACAAAACAGGTAGAGTACTCGATCTAGTGCACACAGACGTATGCACAGCGATAGGAACCCCCACAATAGGTGGTAAAACAATGTTTGTAACTTTCATTGACGACTACTCTACATTTACTGTAATATACTTATTAAAACATAAATATGAAGTACAGGATAAACTAATCGACTACATAGCTATGGTTCGAAACCAGTTCGGGAAATATCCGAAAGCAATAAGATCTGATAATGGGGAGAGTACATAAATAGAGGGATAGAGGATTACCTAAGAAAAAGGGGCATTAAACATCAGTTAACAGTGCCGTATTATCCGAGCCAAAATGGCATTGCGGAAAGAAAAAATAGGTCGCTATTAGACATGACTAGAAGCCTACTCAGAGAAGCAGATCTACCACAAAGATTTTGGGGAGAAGCAATCAACACCGCGAACCATTTACAGAATCGCTTACCAACAAGATCAACAAACAAAACCCCATTTGAGCTATGGTTTAATCGCAAACCGAAAATACACTATTTGCGAACATTCGGGTGCAAAGCTTACGTATACGTGAATAAACAACATTTAGGAAAATTGGACGACAGGGGTCAGGAAGTGATTTTAGTAGGATACGATAACAACTCAAAAGGATACCTCATATACACTAAAGAAAACAAAATTGTAATTGGCAGAACAATGAAATTCATAGAAAATAGCAAAATTAACCTAAAAGAAAGTAAAGAGACAGAATCTCATATGACGACAAAAATTAAATTGAAACAGAGATAAACAACACAACCGAAGAACCAATCGCGTCCAACCAACAAACCAATGAACCAAGAAGATCTGAAAGATCGAACAGGGGGGGGGGGGGCGGTACCACCAGACAGATATGTCTGTTATGTAAAAAATAATGATATGATAAAACCTACTAGTTGGAATGAAATACTGGAAATAAATAATCCCACAGAAAAAGAAAATTGGCTTAAAGCCACACAAGCGGAAATCAATTCGCTGAGAAAACACAACACATGGGAGTTAGTGGATCCTCCACCTAACAAAAAGGTTGTAGGCTGCAAATGGACATTCAAAATGAAATTAGACAGTTATGGAAGCACTCAAAAGTACAGAGCACGTTTGGTAGCCAAAGGGTTCAGTCAAAAATATGGGGAAAACTATGACGAGACTTTCACCCCAGTTACAAACAGCCGTGAGGACATTTTCGGCAGCAGCCGCATATCTTATACTATAATGCGAGCAAAAATTCTGTGTGTATGTATGTGCGTGTGTGTGTGTATGTAAAATTTATCTTAAAAACGGCTCTAACGATTTTGACGAAATTTTGTATTTTACCATTTTCGGGCATGATAAGACCATTGGGCTAGGTCACATGTTCGAGAAAATTCGATTAGTGGGTCATTTTGGGTCGAAATGGGTCAAGGTCAAGCTAATTATATCTAAAAAACGGCTCAATCGATTTTGACCAAATTTCACATCAACCATTTTTTGACACGAAGAAACATTTGGGCTAGGTCACATGTTCGAGAAACTTCGATTAGTGAGTCATTTTCGGGTCACTATGGGTCAAGCCAATTTTATCTAAAAAACGGCTCTAACGATTTTCACTAAACTCCATACTCTTCAGTTTTGGATTAAGAGAAAACTATTGTGCTAAGTCACATGTTCAAGAAAATTCGATTAGTGGGTCATTTTTGGGTCACCGTGGGTCAAGCTAAGTTTATCTATTTAACTTCTTTAACGATTTTGACGAAATTTTGCACCCTACAGTTTTCGAGCACGAAAAGACCATTGGGATATGTCTCGTATTCGAGAAAATTCCAATAGTGGGTCATAATGGGTCAGGGTCAAGTTAATTATATCTAGAGAACGGCTCAATCGATTTTGACTAAATTTTGTTTCTAACCATTTTCGGGCACGAAAAGATCATTGGGATGGGTCTCGTGTTCGAGAAAATTCGATTAGTGTGTCATTTTGGGTCATAATGGGTCAGGGTCAAACTAATTATATCTAGGGAACGGCTCAATCGATTTTGACGAAATTTTGTATTTTACCATTTTCAAGCATGATTAAAACATTGGGCTATGTCACGTGTTCGAGAAAATTCGATTAGTGTGTCATTTTGGGTCGTAATGGGTCAAGGTCAAGCTAATTATATCTAAAATACTGCTCAATCGATTTTGACCAATTTTCAAATCCAACCGTTTTTCGACACGAAGAAACAATTGGGCTAGGTCACATGTTCGAGAAACTTCGATTAGTGGGTCACTATGGGTCAAGCCAATTTTATCTAAAAAACGACTCTAACGATTTTCACTAAACTCTATATTCTACAGTTTTGGATTACGAGAAAACTATTGGGCTAAGTCACACGTTCGAGAAAATTTGATTAGTGGGTAAGTTTTGTGTCACCGTGGGAGAAGCTAAGTTTATCTAGAAAACTCCTTTAACGATTTTGATGAAATTTTGCACCCTACTGTTTTCGGGCACGAAACGACCATTGGGATGGGTCTTGTGTTCGAGAAAATTCGATTAGTGGGTAATTTTGGGTCATAATGGGTTAGGGTCAAGCTAATTATATCTAACGAACGGCTCAATCGATTTTAACTAAATTTTGTACCTAATAATTTTCGGGCACGAAAAGACCATTGGGATGGGTCACGTGCTCGAGAAAATTTGATTAGTGGGTCATTTTTGTGTCACTGTGGGTCAAGCTAAGTTTATCTAGATAACGGCTCTAACGATTTTGACGAAATTTTGCACCCTACTGTTTTCAGGCATGAAAAGACCATTGGGATGGGTCTCGTGTTCGAGAAAATTCTATTAGTGGATTATTTTGGGTCATAATGGGTCAGGGTCAAGTTAATTATATCTAGAGAACAGCTCAATCGATTTTGACTAAATTTTGTATCTAACCATTTTCGGGCAACAAATAAACCATTGGGATGGGTAACGTGTTCAAGAAAATTCGATTAGTGGGTCATTTTTGGGTCACTGTGGGTCCAGCTAAGTTTATCCAAATACCGGCACTACGATTTGACGAAATTCTGTAATCTATCGTTTTCGGGCACGAAAAGACCATTGGGATGTGTCACGTGTTCGAGAAAATTCGATTAGTGGGTCATTATGGGTCACAGTCAAGCTAATTATATCTAAAAAAACGGCTGAAAACATTTTCACAAAATTTTTTAATATAAGGCCGTTTCTGGTCATGAGAGGACCATTGGGCTAAGTCACATATTCGAGAACATTCAATTAGTGGGTCATTTTGGGTCAGAATGGGCAAGGGTCAAGCTAATTGGATCTAAAAACGTGCTCAAAACTTTTTGACCAAATTTTATATTACGTATATCGTTTCTGGTCATGAGAAGAGAATTGGGCTAAGCCACGTGTTCGAGAAAATTCGATTAGTGGGTCATTTTGGGTCACAATGGGTCAGGGTACAGCTAATTGTATCTAAAATACGGCCTAAACGATCTTGACTAAATTTTGTATTCTATAGTTTTTGGGCTCGAAAAGACCATTGGGCTAGGTCGCATGTTCATGAAAATTCGATTAGTGGGTCATTTTGGATCACAATGGATCAGGGTCAAGCTAATTCTATTTAAAAAGCGCTTCAAATTATTTTGACATAATTTTGTATAATACCGTTTCCGGGCATGATAAGAGCATTGGGCAGGGTCGCACGTTCAAGAAAATTCAATCAATGTGTCATTTTGGGTCCTAATGGATCAGGATCAAGCTAACTGTATCTAAAAAACCGCTCAAAAGGTTTTGACAAAACTTTGTACTACATCGTTTCTGGACAAGTTAAAACCATTGGGCTGGGTCGCATGCTCAAGGAAATTCTATTAGTGGGTCATTTTGGTGATAATGGGTCGGGGTCAAGCTAATGGCATTTCAAAAAGGTTCAAAAAATTTTGGCAATTTTTTTTTGTTATACCGTTTCACTGTACAAAAAGACCATTGAAAAAGCTTTCATCTGTCGATGAATTTCGGTTAGTGGTTTTTTGAATCAACGTGGATCAAGCTTATTTTACCTAGAAAACGACTAACGATTTTCACTAAATTTTGTATTCCATCGTTTTCAGGCTCGAGAAGAGCATTGTGATAAGTCGCATGTTCGAAAAAATTCGATTCGAAAAATTCGGTCAAACTAATTGCATCTAAAACAGCAAGAAAAATTAAGTGGGAAAAATATATCGAGATAAACAGAAAGCTAATTTTGACCGAGCTTAGCTCGGTCATTCCTGCTAGTAAGAAGTTAAGCATCAGACACATTGACATCGATACAGCCTTTCTCTATGGGGAACTTGAAGATGAAGTGTATATGATATAACAGGAGGGCTATATTGAGAAAAATTCAGAAAATAAAGTCTGCAAACTAGAAAAATCAATCTACGGACTCAAACAGGCAGCTAGAACTTGGAATAAAAGAATCGAACAATCTTTAAAAAACTAAACTTCCAACAAAGCACCGTGGACTCGTGCCTATACACACGAAAAGAAAACAACATTTCTACTTATATAATAGTCTACGTCGACGACATTTTGATAGGCGGTGAAAATGAAACGATTGAAGGTATAATAAAAGCTTTAAAGCTAGAATACCAGTTAAAGGATCTCGGGGAAGTATCCCACTATTTAGGGATGGAAATAAGAAAACACAAAACGGGTACAAATTGAATCAACGATTAAAAAATAGAAGAACTCGCAAGAAAATTCAATTTAGAAAACGCGAAACCAGTAAGCACTCCCATGGATGCTGGTTTTTACAAATTAGAAGATGAAGAAAATTTAATGCCAAACAATACGAAATTCCGACAAGCGATCGGATCACTATTATATATAGCAACCTAATACACGCCCAGATATATCAGCCGCAGTGAACATCCTAAGCAGAAGGTGTGAAACTCCTCGTTTAAAAGACTGGAACGCTGTGAAACGGATTATAAATTACTTAAACATTACAAAAACTCTTAACCTCACATTAAACACGAATCACGAACCAAAAGTCATCGGATTTGCGGACGCTGACTGGGCAGGGGACACAAAAACAAGAAAATCGACAAGCGGTAACATTTTCATGCTGGAAAATAGTCCCATACAGTGGTACACCAAATGGGAAAATTGTATTGCCTACTCATCGGCATTACACAATTCCTTAATAATAATTCATCGAAAATGAACACTTACAGCCATCAATAAAAGATGTTTATATTATCCCACGCATGAAGCAAGAGTTTGACATCATCATCAAAAAAGAACTCAAAATGACTGAAAAACTTTATATTATTAAGTTAGTTGTACTTTTGATATTGTATGCTAAACATGTAGAAATATAAGAAAAAGATGCCGTAAGATGCAGCAAAATTTGTACCGTTAAACACAATTGATGTTTTTGTTATAATATTGTTTAAACATAGTTTAATAATCACAGAAGCCTCATCAGTTTCAATTCTTCATGTGTTCTATAATTTAATTAATCACAAAATATTTTCTCCACAGCTTAGTAGCTATTTATCACTTTTGAACACGTAGCCAAATTTGGATTATGCCCGGACAAGCTGTATGTGAGGATTGCTGTGGAAAAAACATAAAGGTAAGAAATTTACCTATATTATTATATTTAATTGCTTTATTATGAAAGCCAGGTTCGTACTGATTTAATATCTAAATATCAGCGCGCGTGACCACTGTGCAAAACAGAGTTGGCCTTTTTTGCCAACAATATGATGTAAATTTTTGCTTAATTAAAAGCAAAATTTCAGTACTTAATCATCATTCAAGAATTTCACAAAATTTCGGCTAATTAATATTTTTTAGAGCACTCTTCTTTCCAATTATGTCAAAATTGGTTGTTTAATTTAAATAAATTTTAATTATGTTATGTCAATTTAAAATTTTAGGATACGGTAAAATAAAAAAATATAATAGTCATCGTCAATTCCACGATTTGTCCAGAGAACCAGATTATCGTCAATTGTTTGACGATAAAAATGAATATTGTGAATGTTTTTTTGTTGATATAAATGAAATGTTAAAGAATTGAAGAAAACTAAATAATAAGAAGTTTTATATAGAATAAAATAAAAACAGCCATTCCTCACATAAGTAAAACTTAAATAACTAGAAAAATGGCCGCATCACGTGAGATACAGTTGGTAGAAAAACTAAACGCGAGTAACTGCAGTAATTGGAAGTTCAAAACTGAGATGTTACTGATTAGAGAAGACTTGCTTAACGTAATTAGTGAAGATAGGCCCACGCCAGTCACAACTGATTGGGAGAAAAAGCTCAAGAAGGCCAGGGCCTTAATAAATCTGTCAATTGAAGATTCTCAAATCGTCCATGTAAAAGGGCTTAACACAGCCAGAGACACTTGGAACGCTCTTAAAACGATACACGAAAGGGCGAACCTCTCTAGTAAATTATTTTTGTTACGAAATCTTTATGGAGCCAAGCTCCAAGAAAACGGGAACCTAATCAAACATATAACATACATTCTAGAACTAATAGACAAACTCTCAGCGATCGGGGAAACAATTAGCGACTCCCATCTTTCAGCTTTTTTGCTGTGTTCGCTACCCCCTAGTTATAATACTTTGATCACTGCCCTTGAATCACGAAATGAAGACGAGCTTACACCACAATTTATTAGAAGTAAATTAACAGATGAGTACAACAGAAGGGTCGAAAACACAGACCAGGGTGAAAATTCAACAAAAGCGTTTAAAACGCAGAAAAGATTTCCTAATGTTAACTTTAAAAAAGATAAGCAGTGCACATATTGCAAATTAAGAAATCACACGTACAGAGAACGTTGGCATTTGAAAAATCGAAACAATCACCCAAATACACAAAAACAACAACAAACATACAAAAACAAATATTACTCATCATCGTTGTGCTATCAACAATTAGATAACCACATAGGAAACACTGACCGAGAATCAGTAGAAAAGAGAAATTATAGAACGGAAACAAAACCAGATCAAAGCAGCGACGCAGCCTTTCTAATAGACAAAGCAGGAAAACAAACCTGGATTATTGATTCTGGTTCATCTTCACATATCCTAAACAATAAAGTTGGCTTTACTAAATTAAATGACACCGAAAAAAATACGGTCATAATTGCCAACGGCAAAACTCTAAACTCGCTAGGTACCGGAGAGACTCCATTCACGACAAAAACATCCGATGGAGGCATAAATAAAATTACGTTGAAAGAAGTGTTGTATGTACCGGAGCTAGAATCTAATTTAATTTCAGTTAGTAAAGCCACAAAGAATGGGTATAAATTATTATTTGATAAAGATCAATGCACGCTGTCCCGAAATGGGAAAATCTATTTGGAGGCAAAAATGAAAAATAACCTATACGAAGTTGAATTATTAGAAAATGCAGATAGGAATATAGTAAATATGGCACATGAATGCAAAAGTAAAGACTGCCTGGAACTTTGGCACAAACGCCTAGGGCATAGAAAATATAATTCCATAAAGGAAGTGGTCAAAGACGACTTAGCCTATGGCATAAAACTAAATAATTGCGATCATGGAACAACATGCGAAACGTGCATACAAACAAAAACAAGCGATGCTCCCTATCCCAAAACAGTGTATAGAAACAAAACAGGTAGAGTACTCGATCTAGTGCACACGGGCGTATTCACAGCGATAGGAACCCCCACAATAGGTGGTAAAACAATGTTTGTAAACTTCATTGACGACTACTCTAGATTTACTGTAATATACTTATTAAAACATAAAGATGAAGTACAGGATAAACTGATCGACTATATACCTATGGTTCGAAACCAGTTCGGGATATATCCGAAAGCAATAAGATCGGATAACGGGGGAGAGTACATAAATAGAGGGATAGGGGATTACCTAAGGAAAAGGGGCATTAAACATCAATTAACCGTGCCGTATTGCCCAAGCCAAAATGGCATTGCGGAGAGAAAAAATAGGTCGCTATTAGACATGAGGAGAAGCCTACTGAGAGAAGCAGATCTGCCACAAAGATTTTGGGGAGAAGCAATTAACACCGCGAATCATTTACAAAATCGCTTACCAACAATATCGACAAATAAAACCCCATTTGAGCTATGGTTTAATCGCAAACCGAATTTACACTATTTGCGAACATTCGGATGCAAAGCTTACGCATACGTAAATAAACAACATCGAGGAAAATTGGACGACAGGGCTCAGGAAGGGATTTTTGTAGGATACGATAACAACTCAATAGGATATCGCGTATACACTAAAGAAAATAAAATTGTAATTGGCAGAACAGTGAAATTCATAGAAAATAGCAAAATTAACCTAAAAGAATGTAAAGAGACAGAAAACTCATATGACGACAAAAATCACATTGAAACAGAAATAAGCAACACAACCGAAGAACCAACCGTGTCCAAACAACCGACCAATGAACCAAGAAGATCCGAAAGATCGAACAGGCGGGTACCACCAGACAGACATGCCTGTTATGTAAAAAATGATGATATGACAGAACCCACTAGTTGGGATGAAATACTGGGAATAAATAATCCTAAAGAAAAGGAAAATTGGCTTAAAGCCACACAAGCGGAAATAAATTCGCTGAGAAACCACAAGACATGGGAATTAGTGGATCCTCCACCTAACGAAAAGGTTATAAGTTGCAAATGGACATTCAAAAAGAAATTAGACAGTCACGGGAACACTCAAAAGTACAAAGCACGTTTAGTAGCCAAAGGGTTTAGTCAAAAATATGGGGAAAACTCTGACGAGACTTTCGCCCCAGTAGTGTCACAAACAACCGTCAGAACATTTTTGACAGCAGCCGCATATAAGAAGTTGAACGTGAGGCACATAGACATAGACATAGCTTTTCTCTACGGTGAGCTAGAAGATGAAGTGTACATGAAACAACCTGAGGGTTACATTGAGAAAAACTCAGAAAACAATGTCTGTAAACTGAAAAAATCCATCTACGGACTCAAACAGGCAGCCAGAACCTGGAATAAAAAAATCGCACAATCTTAAAAAAATTTAAATTTTCAACAAAGCACCGTGGACACATGTCTATATACACGAAAAGAGAACAAAATTTGAACTTACGTAATAGTCTATGTTGACGACATTTTGATAGGCAGTGAAAATGAAACTATTGAAAAAATAATAAAAGCTTTACAGGAAGAATTTGAATTAAAGGACCTTGGGGAAGTATCTCACTATTTAGGCATGGAAATAAACAAATCAGAAAACGGGTATAAACTAAATCAAATATTTAGAAGAACTCGCAAGAAAATTTAATTTAGAACACGCAAAACCTGTAAGCACTCCCATGGATGCCGGTTTTCACAAATTAGAAGACGAAGAAAATTCATTGCCTAACAATACGAAATTCAGACAAGCGATAGGATCGTTGTTATATATAGGAACCACTACGCGTCCAGATATATCAGCCGCTGTTAACATACTCAGCAGAAGATGTGAAACTAGTTTCACATTTAGGCGTGCTTTCACTAACTAGTTTCACTAGCTCCACATTTAGACGTGGAGCTCCACGCCTAAAAGACTGGAACGGTATGAAACGCATAATAAGTTAACTGAACATTACAAAAACTTTAAACCTCACATTAAACATAAGTCACGATCCACACCTCATCGATTTTTCTGACTCCGACTGGGCGGGGGACACAAGAACGAGAACATCGACTACTGGAAACATATTCATGCTGGGAAATAGTCCCTTACAGTGGTACACGAAAAGGCAAAATTGAATTGCCTATTCATCGGCAGAAGCTGAATTCGTTGCTGCAGCTAGTGCAGGACAGGAAATTGCCTGGATAATAAAATTATTAGCAGACCTGGACTTAAAACAAAATTTACCAGTAATACTGTATGAAGACAATCAGAGCGTCATCAAGATGATGGAGAACGAAAAATTCTCAAAGCGAGCCAAACATATTGATGTTCGCTATCACGCAATAAAAGAGATGGAAGAAGATGGAATACTAGACCTTCGTTACTGCCCAACACAAGACATGACAGCAGACGCGCTGACCAAGCCACTGGCCAAGCCTCAATTCCTGAAACATCGGGAATCCATGCAACTATTACCGGATGCATCTGAGATGGTTAACGAAGGATGATGGATTTATAAAAGAAACCCATTCTGCCCCGAAATGTATTTACACCGGCCTCCAAAAGTTAAGATATAGAGACTGGATGCTTTCGATTGCACACGTATTGTCGAATATCTACCAACATTATAGGCGAATTGTTCTTGAACTTGATGGATTTATAACCCTCTCAGATATGGACACTAAACTACTTTAGAAACATTAAACAAGCAATAACTTTCAAGGACATAAAAACTTTATGACACTTGAACTAATTTAGTAGCAGTAAATCAATTCGTAATCATCTCAGATATCCTTAACTGATTTCAAAACAAGAAACCATTCAAGAATACAAACATTTGAACACGTAAATAAATACATTAAGTAATAATAAATCATTCTGCAATAAACAAACTTTTCTATTCTAGCTAAATTATCCTACTCAAGTTATACAATTACAAATAAATAATGATATTAACAAGTGAAATATGTTTGTGAAATTTGTTCATATATCAACCCAAGCAGGCTGCAGCTGTCTGACGTCAACATCATCGTCATCAAAGAACTCTGACTCAAAAAACTCTTTTTCTTATTATTAAGTTAGTTGTTGTGTAGATCCCGTTAAGTAATAATGTAATGTAAAATTTACTGCTGCAAAAAGGCAGCATAATTTAAATGAATATGTAGATTATTAACTGAAAATGTAAAGTTAGTTTTAATAATATAATTTCTTAAACCAAAGAAAAGATGTCAAGAGTGGAATCATTTATAAATAAGATAAAAAAATTAAACATCTACTTTCTATTCTCAACACTATAGGATAGTGCAATATGGATATACACCCGTGCGAAGCCGAAGTATGAGGAATTGCTGAGCAACAACATAAAGGTAAGAGATTACCTATATTATTATTATATTTAAGGGTGTATTCGGAAAAATATTTTTCCACCCTCAACAGCGCGAAATTTTCTGAGACATTTTCAAACTCATTTTTAAAAGTAAAAACACGAAACTTGTTAAGGTGATTTTTTAAGAGATGCCGTGTGATTTCATTTAGAATTCGATTTTTAAACAATTATTTTCTCAGTATGACCATTTATTTCAGTCCCAGACCTCGCGCTTCGGAAAATTCGGTTCAAAACGCCAACTTTGACAGCACTTTTTACAATATTTTCTGCATTTATCAAAAAATGGACAAGCACGGCACATTATATAGTTTCTAAATAAAACAATTTTCCAGTTTGATGCGTTTGAGAGCAAAAATGAATTTTAAAATGAATCGGAAAAAAGCAGTTTGGATTGGAATACACCCTTAAATGTATTTTAATGGCCAGAAACAAAAAAAAAAATTATTTATTTATCTACGTATTAGCGCGCGTACCTTACTGTACAGAGCAGAGGCGGCTTTTTTGCCAACAGAACTTCTAGGATGTAAAGAACGTGTTTGATTTTATATTTCTCGGTGAAGATTTATCGGGGGGGGGGGGGGTACAATTAGGGGCTAATAATAAATTTAATAATAAAATAATATTTGCCATCACCTATGTAACAGAAAAGGCTGGAAATGGTTGGTCACTGTGGTAAATGACTATTTGGGACCTGTTCAAAGTTTGTATGCATTTGTGTAAGCATAGCACTTATATTCGTGAAGATGTTAAAGTTTTGTGAAAAATTCAAAAGTTTTTTGTTTATAGTATGCAGAGTTTTCAACCAAATTTAACACAACTTTCCAAAAACCTGACAAAGAACAGTAGCAACAGTATACTGCAATTAAAACGTGAATATATTGAATATTTGATGAGATATGGGCATTTGTATGAAATAATTTTTAACTGCGCATGCGTGGAAGATCCTAACATTTTTATTACATAATTTGGTAGTCAGCTATTTAGGGCAACTTATATAAAAAGCCCAGTCACATATCGCGAAAATTCACAAAGGTACACTGCAAATAGAAGCGTCTTACTATGACCATGGTGTAAACGAACTCAGAATAATGTCTAAAATATCGGCAAACGTATTATTTTAAGACACTTCATTGCTTTAAACGTGTCTTAATTTAAGACGTTTTGATTCTTCCGACGCAATAACCACCAGGGGGCACTGGGGCACTGCCAGTCGCGCATGCATTTTAGATGTCTTCGTTCAAAGTGTATACGTTGTAATTCAAACGAAGTTTGTTTTTATGTACGCGTGTATTTTAATTCGTTTTTCGCGGAATGTGAAGTTCTGTGATTTAAATTCGTATTCACTTGGATTATTTATTTATTGAATACATACATCTGACGTGTGTGCTTGACATCAAATGTCTCTTAGAAGCTGTCGTCCATATAAGGGCGGGATAGACACAGAACAGAAGTAGACGACGCTTGAAGATTACGCTTGAAGACCCCGAAATTCTACAAAGCGTGTGCAATGGACTTAGTGTTAATTCGTATTAATTTATATCAATAATATTGTGTTATTCATCTTCGTCCTGTCGAAGCTAGCAAAAAAAAAGAAACTTTTGTCTGGCGGGTCCTATTTTGAGGATGAAACGTTTCATTCTTTAAATATGGCTAGTCGGATATATTATGGAATTTCGTACTAAAATGATGCAAGCCCTTCTCCTTCACTGGGGTAGTTTTTGAAATTTCAAATCGAGGAATTTTTCTTACCTCTTGCAGCAACTGAAGTAAGTTTCTTTATAGACCTAAAATTAGTATATTTTATGATTTTATTTATTGTACTAAACAAAACCCTGCATGAAATTTAATTAGTTTTGAATCTGTTCGCAAAAAACCCCACTAATTCTAGAAGTATATATTTTTAAACTTATGACGTTGTTTTTTATTACGAATTATATATTCAATGTCAGTTCTTAGTTTCAATGGATAGTTCTTATCTCACAGTAAACGACGGCCACAAGGAAGTAAAGAAAAAAAAACTTTGAAAGATGACCTAATGCTTTCTTACTTCCTGGCATAAAACCGCAGATTAAAAAAAAGATAAATAAAGTAAATGAGACTCGTCTATTATATGAAGCTGCCTGTAAAAATATACATATGTATTTGATTTGCAATCAACTCTAATACTGACTTTTTTATTATTTTTAATAAAAAAGTAATTTGAAATTTATAATGGGAAAAAGTAAAAACCTATAACTAGATTTCGTATTTAAAATTGTGGTAACTTTATTTATATGCATTTATACGAAAAATACAAAAATGACAGATGTTACTGTATATATTTAAGACGAAAGAAGTTTGGAAACCAAAAGTTATTTTTTCCTCATGTTTTTAATATAGAATATGTACTTATTTGTTTTTATTGATAGTTGAATAGCTTTTGTGATTACCCTCTGATCTACATAAAAACTTGCCCATGTGGAAATATAAATTTTTTTAAAACATAATTTTTAAATAAGTATTTTCATTTTTTTTGGGGGGGAGAGGGGGGGGATTTTGCATGAAATTTTCGTAAAGCTGATATCTTAAATCTTGCACTGATTACAATGAAAGTTTTGAACTTTTAGAGTAGGAAAAGTTTAAAAACGCAAATATATTTAACAAAATACCAAAGTCATTTTTTCCCCAATGTTATTAAAGTAGAATATTTATTTATTTATTTTCATTATTCATAGTTAAATGGCTGTTGTGTTTATCAAGTGATGTATATGTAAAATTGCCTATGTGGCAATATATTTTTTAAAAAATCTAATTTTTAAATTATGAGTTTTCATTTGGGGGGGGGGGGGGAGGGGGTGGATTTTGCAATTTTCGTACATCTGATATTTTTAATCTTTTTCCACATTCAACCGAGTATAATAAATATTTTGAACTTTTAGAGTAGGACAAGATTATAAAATATATATATTTATTTATCTATGTACCTTAAAAGCCCTTAATAGCGAACACTTCGGGACCGCGGAATTTGTCCGATAATTGGAGATGTCTACTTTTATGAGATAAAAATATACAAATATGTATGTCTGCTGCTGATTAAAAAAGTATTCGTTAAATAGAGGTGTTCGCTATTCGAGAATGTCCATTAACCTCCACAACGGATACTCTCGAATACCGGACATCTCAATTTAGACAACTATAATGCAGGGTTGCGTTTTTTGCAAAAGTACTTCTTGATTAAAGGATGGGCAAACTGGGAACTGCCCCGTCCCCCTACGACTGTAGTGCCCCCAAATTTCATGTGCAATATTTGTAAAGCTTACATTTTAAATCTGTTTCGAAATTGTACTGATTATAATCAATATTTTGAACTTTTTTAAGTAAAATAAGGTTAAAAACAAAATAAATTAAAAAAATCTAATATTTAGATAAATATTTTTTGTTTTTTAATCTTGTTCTACTCCTGAACTTCAAGATATTGATTATAATCAGTACAATGTCGTAAAAGATTTAAATTATCAGCGTAACGAAAATTGTATACCAAAACTGAGAGCACCAAAAAAATCAGGCTGTATTGAGGGGGGGGGGGGGAGGGGCAGGACCACAGCCAAATATTTTTCCAGGATTCAACGTGGTCAAACATGGCTACGTATGATGCTTACAAAAAAATGGATGCGATTCAGACGTTTGAAGTTTCTGAAATTCAGACGGAAAAAGTGTCTGAAAAAATTCAGACATTTTAAAATGTCTGAAAATTGAACACTCCATTTCAGACATTTTAATTTACAGTGTAGGGTCGATATAGTGAGTTGCTTCGTAAAAATAGCTTTATTATATTAAGGGATTTTCCACAACTTTTAAATCAGCACGCTACGTCTTTCTAAGTTTTCACAACATTTGACTGGACTTTTTATAGAAGTTACCCCAAAATACCGACTACCAAATTATTAAATAAAAATTTTGAAATCTTCCGCGCATGCGCAGTTAAAAATTATCTCATAAAAATGCCCATATCTCATCAAATATTCAATATATTCATGTTTTAATTGCAGTATACTGTTGCTACTATTCTTTGGCAAGTTTGCGGAAATATGTGTTAAATTTGGTTGAAAACTCTGTATGCTATAAACAAAAAACTTTTGAATTTCTCACAAAAACGTTAACATCTTCACGAATATGAGTGCTATGCTCACACAAATGCATACAAACGTTGAACAGGACCCAAATAGTCATTTACCACAGTGACAAACCATTTCCAGCCGCCTTTTCTGTTACATAGGTGATCGCAAATATTATTTTATTATTAAATTTATTATTAGCCCCCTAGTTGTACCCCCGATAAATCTTCACCGAGAAATGTAAAATCAAACATGTTCTTTACATCCTAGAAGTTCAAGAACAATTCGTTAATAATGTTGGTAGATATTCGACAAAACGTGTGCAATCGAAAGCATCCAGTCCTTGTACCTTAACTTTTGGAGGCCAGTGTAACTAACATATTCTGTCTCTGAATGTTTATAATTCTCTGAATTTTACTCAAAGTCAGTTTAAGGTTGGGTCGCTTGTTCCATGTGCAAAGAATGGGCACACAATTCCTGTGCGGCAATAGATAACGATGATGATGTGACTGTCCTAGTGTGTGAATTTTATCAATAGGTGTGAATTTTATCAATGAAAATTGTAGTTAAACCTCTATAATCATTTCAATCTAAATAAATATACAAAAAACATTTTTGCGTTTCCACGAGTTTTATATGTTTTTATAATTACATGTCCTTACCATCACGTTCTACCCCATACCCGGGGCAGAACGAGGCAAATGACATAATGTTCTGTTTCTGAAAAAAAAAAAAATGTTCTTTGGTTTTCTTACAATATTATTAATTTTTTGTGATTATTACATTAAAATGTGTTCATAGAACATTTTGCAGCTCTCTTAAGGGGTGAGATCAGGTTGAGCAGCCGGAAAATGACAATAATTTGAACATTACTAAAGGCTCTGTAGTTTCAAAATCAATTAATGGAATACAACAATTTTTTTCTATACTTTCATAAAATACTAATGGTTTAAAAAAAACTATTCAAATATATATATTTAGAAATATTAATTAATCAAATTTGAATGACAAAATTGACGTTTTAAAAATATGCAATTTGCGCGCAAGATTTTAAAAATTATACTGCAGATATATATTTAATATTGCATTTATATTTACTCATACTACTATATTTTACGCTGAACCTAAATTTAAAAGTATATTAAAATTCATTTGCATAATTAATGGCTTTAAAAATCATATTTATTAAATTTAGTAAAACAAATACGTCTATTTATTCAATAAAAAATTTTCTATGACAAAACTCAGGCTAAATTGAGGTTCAGCTTAAAATATAGTAGTATAAGTAAATATAAATGCAATATTAAATATATATCTGCAGTGGAATTTTTAAAATCTTGCGCGCAAAAAGCATATTTGAAAATTCATATTTTTAAAACGTCAATATTGTCATTAAAATTTAACTAATTAATATTGTTAAATATATATATTTGAATCTTTTTTTAAAACCATTAGTATTTTATGAAAGTATAGAAAAAAAAATGTTGTATTCCATTAATTGCGTTTTGAAATTACAGAGCTTTTAGTAATGGTCAAAAATTATTGTCATTTTCCGGCTGTTCAACCTGATCTCCCCCATTAATTAACCCTTTTGTATTTTTAAAACATATTTTTACTTGGTACCCCATTCTGCCCCGGATTCCCCTCTTATTATTTTATATGTATAATTATAAAAACCAATTATATCATTTATGTATTCTCTTTTAATCTACTCATCTACTTTAACTGTGTATAAAATTACACTAAAACTCTGTATAATATGATAACATTCAGGGTGCCTATATAAATTCCGATCATGGTTTACTCTTCATCATATTAATTCTTGATTTGTCTTAATTATATTGAAATGATGCAATATATTAATAAAGTTATAATGTATCTCTAGATAGAATTTATTTACAATATCTTAATCTTTGTTTATTATTATTCATTTTCTATAATTTAATTTTTAATATATATAAATGGCAACACATTACAAAGTCTCTCCAAAAACCTTCATTTCAGTGTTATTATTAACCATAAACTCTCGTAAGATGATTTTAGTTTGAACTTTTGTTCGCAGATGACAGTGCTGATGTTATGTAGATATCCACGGATGAAGTATTTTTTCAGCACTTGAAAATTCAAATTAAATTATTCTTATTTATTCCAGTTTTCTTTTTATTCTTGTTTGGGCTTTAATATTAGGTGATAAAAAAATAATGTTTAATTTTTAATAGTTTTACAATTGATTTAATTTTGTTACATTTTTTGACTATTTTACAATTGGTTAAATTAACTGTTAACTGTAACTATACAACCACTGAATGCACTTGATAGTATCGCGTGCAAGATTATGAGGTCTACATACAATGGTTTGTACTTTTTATCTATTATTTTTCTGTCCGGTTAAAATCTGATAATTAAAATATTTTGTGATTTTTTAATGGTCTGTTGTAATTGTCATCGGTTCTCTAATGTTTTGATTGTAAGACTTTTTCCATTTATAAATAATTTTCTTTTACATTTGTTATCGCAGTTGATAGGGCAATTTGGGTAAAGTAATTTATGCTAGTTGGCATGCTTTTCTCAAACAGAAATAAACAGCGCTTTACTTATATTGAGGATTATTGCCCTTCATAAAACCGTTTCACAATATAAATTTCCATTTTCGTCTTGTCATATTTTTACATTATGTTTCTGTTACAGTTTATCGGGTATACAATTCTATTGTGTATTATAATTGTTGGTTCATTTATCTAAGGTCGATTTTCATGTGATTTATAGTGAATAATTACAAACAGTTATATATATATATATAATAAAATAAAGATGAAATCACAAATATATGAACAAATTGGTAAAATTTTAAAAATGAACAAGATATGAACATTGGAAACTAGTAGGTAAAATAAGAAACTATGAATAAGTAACCCACAGAATCATCAGAGGAGCTTGCACCTAGCAAAGAAAGAAACAGTGGCTATCAGCTGGAAAAAAGATGGCAGCCAGCCCTGCCACCAGTGGTAAAGTGCAATGGTGCCATTACTTAAACCAGTACAAAAGTGTCCGTGCGGAATGCAGCTGGCTCATCAGTGAAGGTCAATTTTGGGTGGGGCTAGTTGAGCTCAAACCAATTGGTAGGCCTCCCCACCTGACTGAATCAGTGAAGGCCAACAGCAGGCCAGCATTGGTATGCCATCACATTACTTCAATCCGGCACTTTTCCTGCACTGCTAGCTCCTATCCTATTGCTATTTCTTTGCTAGGCCAGCACTTTCACTTACAAAAATTTCTTATAGAATTCTATAAAAAACTATTATAGAATATTATAGAATTATGGCCCTTTTTCTATAAGCTAGTTTCACCAAAAGTTATAGAAATATCTGTCTATAATAGAAATGTCTATAGAAATATTTGAACTTGCAGCGGTTTCCATTAGGTCACCCTCTCAAGTACTAACCGCTCTTACGCTCGTATTCACGAATAACTTCGACCCGGAGTTATGCAGAAAACCCGGGTTGAAAACTCAAATGGCATTCACCGTCAACCCCACTGAACCGGTTCGAGGTTGAAATCTAACGCCGGGTTCAGTAACCCAACCTTGGTCTACAGCAGGTTCAACCCAGGATTTTGCAACCGAGCATGCGTATTTAACGAAAAACAAGCGGCGAGAGTGAGGAGAGGGAGAGGACCGCCATTTTGCAATGGCGACAGACGTGCTGATAGAATGTGCTGTGTAAAATATAGAAGTTCTACTATTAAATAAAACGGAATAACATTATGCAAAGGTATGTAATCTCATATATATGTAATTACCTTCAATATTTTTATCTGATTTGTTTATATTTATGTATATAGCCTCTATATATTGAATACATGTTGAATTGTTTGTTTACATAAATACGCGTGGTCGCGAAAAATTTATTTGCCTTAAAAATAGCTAATATTACTTAAACAGCCGAATAATTGCTTCTAAAGTAACAAAAGGTCATTTATTTTAAGGTCATTTATTTTTTGCAATTTTGATGTTAAAAATTTCACAAATGTATTTTAACAGGACCGAAATAAACGCCATACTTGCATAAGTTCTAATTAAAATGTGAGACTCAGAGGCTAATTTGCATTTTTGTTTAAGTAAAGAAATACACAGATTATCTTAGAATATCCATAGATTCTCTGTAGATTTTTTATCAGTACTTATAGAATGTTTTAAAATTAAATTTTGGGTCTATTGTGTAAAAGATATATTATTGTTTATGTACAAACTGAGATAAATATAAATCAGATCTATAAATCAGATATTTTAACTTAAAATTTAAACAATTTGAGTTTTATTACTTTATTGATTTTTTTTACGATTGTTTGTAAGCTTCTACGTATGTTTCCCAGTTTTTGTGGAATTTGAAATATTTATTTTTATTGCATTTATTTTTCAACTGTATTTTAATTTCAAAATTATACATAATATAAAATATTGCATTAGTACTATTTTATACGAAAATAATAATAAATCCTAAAATGAATAACTTTTCAATGTTACCTCCTGAAATTGTGACTTTTTTTAGAGATCACTTATAATTTTTGCTTCTTAATTGACAGCTAAATTAAAATAAATTACTAAAAGGTTGAAATACGCTGGTAAAAAAAAGAAAAAAAAAAAACATTCTTTTTTTAAAATAACCCCACACCAAAAATATTTTTAACAGCCCTTGCAGTAATGATGACTATTTTTAAGGTAAATAAATTCTTCGTGATCATGAGTATTTATGAAAGCAAACAATTCAACATGTAATGAAGGAGATATAATGTATAAATATAAACAAACCAATTAAAAAATGTACAGATAATATATATATATATATGAGATTACATAAATTCTTCTATTTTTGTTAATATGAACTTTAAACTTCTTTTAAAATTCTATATCTTACACAGCATCTTGAGAAACGTTTAATTTACTTAAATTAAAGAATGACACCAAAAAAGAGAAAAAAAAAGAGGGGGAAAGGGTAGGGTGGTACAAATGGAAACTTGTTTTTCTCCACTAATTCACAAACAACAGACAGCTATTTTATTTATTAGATAATGTAAAATTATATGAAATTATTAATAATTAATTTGAGTTGTTTTGTTAGATTACAAACTATCATTATTCTGCCTATTTAGTCTAGAAATCTATCATTAATCAGTCATCAAAAAAAAAAAAAAAAAAAGAATCCCACTTTTAATTTCTATTCTAAATGAGATTCTTATTACATCTAATGAAGTGATATCTAAATGAGTTAAAAATATGAAATTAAGAAGCTGGAAAAAATATAGAAAATAAAATAACATTTTCTAAATAAATACATTTTTTCAAATGCAACACTGCAATCAAAAACAAGTGTCTTCGTGCATGTAATAATATTTCGTAATTATTAGGCTAATTTATCAAAAAATAGTCAAAGATAATCAAGTGAATATCTTTGATCTTGTAAATGTGATAATAGAAAAATTCTCATACAAATGGCTGGAGGGGAAGGGGTGGAGATAGGTCCTAAAAGCTGGTCGATAAAAATTCAACTTTCTGTAATATTTCACATTTATTTGTCCAGATAGTATTCAGAATACATTTATCATGATTTAGGAAAGGCCTTATTCGATTATATGTGTTGAATGGAAATTCATACACTATACACTAGTAGTCTTAAAAAGTTTAAAATATTTGTGTTCCTTAAAATAATATCTTATAAAATATCTCCACTGCACACAGTTTAAACTTAAAGGAAGTATAGAGTTTTATTTAGCGACTAGTTAAATGAAAAATGTTTATCAATAGCTCGGAAGTGATAACTATATGCGCCTATGGAGCGCCTCTGAGGCTTGGTACCTGGTGCCAGGGAACCGCTAGGATCACCTGTTCCGTTTTTTCTGCAGTTCTGTTAATATTATTTCACTACTTTTTCCTGTCAACCTGGAATATTAATTACTATCTAATTTAATTAGAATTAAACATTTTAATTAGCTCGCTGAAAATCCAAACAATAAAATTAATACATTTGGGATACCATCTATACTAATAAAAGAAATAGTATATATAAAGTACAACAGACTACTTTCTTAATTTTTTTTCTTTTTTCTCCATTTTAATATTTTCATTATCAGAAATTGTTTAATTGCTAACTAGAGCTATTAATAATAGAAATCATCATAACTGCTGTTGAAATAAAATTTTAGTTTTTATTCAAATCAAGTTTTATTAGTTTTGGCCCGAATCAAGTTCCATTTTTTAGCAACTAAGCGGAAATTTATTTTGAAAAAGAACCTATTAACATCTATTTTAGCAGTTGACACGTTTCATATCATTAACCTAACTCATTAATAAATTTAAAAAAAAATAATTGTTTAAAAAATATTAAAACTTTCAAGAAAAATTAAGTTGATCCATATTTAGTGATTACAGGTTTCTATTTTGTCCATACATTTTGTGGGAATAAAAAATAAACCCACACTACATTGAATCTTTCTTTTCTTTCTTTCTTTTTCTTTTTTTTTTTTTTTTAATCGGTGTTTTTCTTCCAAAACATAAACAAACGAAGTCTCGACGCGAAACCGAACAAGGCATGTGATTTTTTTTAACCAATAAACACATTTCGTTCAACCTAGGTCGAGAAACCCCGAGTTGGGTAACTTTTCATCCGAAGTAAATGGTGAATACGAGTTTTCAACTCCCGGTTGAAAATACCAACCTGGGGTTACTGAACCTGCGGTTTAACCCTCGGTCGAAGTTATTCATGAATACGAGCGTTAGTGGTTTCCGTGACCTGACATGAACAAGTAGGTACTTTCAGCGTATCTACAACCACTGGTAGATCTCAAGCTATCATTACACTATTTCAAGTTTGTTTCTTTTGTTATTTGCTTTCCTAATCATTAAACTTATATAGAAATTATTGAATTGTATATAAATCCCATACATTTTATACGCTGATTGATTCTCAACTGTGTAAATTATGAAAACCGAAATCCTATGTAACTTAATAAAACCAGATTTAAGAAGAAGAAAAAAAGTTCGTTGAAATAAAGAATTTATTTATTTATTTTGTTGGTGGCAGTGGTGCTATATTATTTACAGTTAAAAAAAAATAAGCTTCAATGCTTAAATCGTGTTAGGATATTCATTTAAGATTTGTGTTCAAATTCATTAATCTGCCGCGGGGTGATAAAAATAACTCTTATTTTAATATAGACTTGACAAAATATTTAAAAGTCAAATAAATAATTATTTGTTAAACTTGAAATTCTAATTATTTAAATATTTTTACACTTCAGATTAAAATATTTGAATAAAAATTACAATTAGTGGTTTTTTTTTTTAATTAGATCAATTACGCCACCTAGCGTAAGGGTTCTCAGCAATAATACTGCAAAAGTTCGTGCACTTCCATGGTGTGGTGGGCCAGTGCATGAGATAAAACTGATGCCGATCATAATTTTATCTGATGATTTCCAACAGCAAAGTTGGCTGAAGCTGTCCAGCAGTAGTCATGCAGTGGTAGACCATTAGCCAGCACTTCTCCATCATTGCCAGCACCAATCTTGCTGCTGGCAAGCAATTTCCCCTTTGCTGGAAAGGTTTAATTCATATTGAAGATGCGCTATTTCATCCAATTTTGTCGTCATTAAGCCTAAAATGACAAAATTTAGCTCCTAATAGCGCATCAAAAGACAAAATAAAAGATAAAAAAAATCAAGAGATCTTAAGATACACCTCATACAAGATATTAAAAATTGAGAAACGACTAGAGCAAAATGCCTCAATTACAGACAAAAATCCAAAACTCCAGAAATTTCATCCTCAAAACTATAACATGTGAGCATGCAATCAGATAAGACTATTAAAACATGTGGCATGGATAAAAGTGATGCCTAAACCAGCAAATAGTCAATGAAAACGAAAACACTCCTGCCGTCTGGTGTGAAAAAGAAAAACTATATTGTAACTAGATTTTTAACAAAAATGTTTAGTGCTTCCATCTATGCCCATAGAAAAGAGTGAAATCAATTGAAGAAATCAAGAAAAGACTTAAATTAACATTTATGTAAAGTAGAATGAAAAAATAGGAATAAACTTAATAAGTACTGAGTAAATAATAAAATAAATAAATAAATAAAAGGGCATTAATTAAATTAACCATTTTAAAACAAATATAAAATAAAAAATGAGTTTATAAATAGCATTTAAAAAAACAATGAGGATTATTTTAAGATAGTAAAATATAGCCTTGTATTATGTGCCAATATGTGAAATATTAATGATAAATTAATGATGTGAAATGCATGATACCCCCTGTTTTTCTATATATATATCCATAAGCTATTCATAGTTTCATGTTTTTGAATTTCTAATTTCCCATGTTCATCTTTTGAATTAACTTTCCCATTTATTTTTACATTTGTGATTTCATTCCAATGGTTTAATTTTTATATTTTTTCCTTTGAATTTTACACGTGTGATTTCATTTTATATATTTGAAATTTCCTCGCCCAAGAGGGCAAAAACATTTGTCTAATAAGGGTATATAAATGCCATTTATTGTTTCAAAAATGAGCTGGTGTTCTTCGATCGAACCATGGCATGGTTGGTAAATGTGCAGTTAGTGTTCGATCCCCAAGAAGACGTTTGCCTATTTCTTTTCCCTTGCCATGAAGCGGGAGGACTCAAGCCCACCCCATTTAAATAAAGACATAAGTCGCACATGTTATTAAAATCTATTATTTTCTGTTTTAAATCTTTCATTATTCATCTGGGACAAAGCAACCCTGTACATAAAAAATGCTATCAATATTAATTAAATTTATAATCGTAATGAAATATATTAATAATAGTAAATCTGCACATCAGGAATCTCAAACGTTAGTTCTGCAGTTTTAGTTTGAAATCATTTTATTTAGTACTTAAAACATTCAATTTTTTTTTTTTTTTTTTTTTTTTTTTACTAACCTCCCCTCCTAAACCCGCACTGTCTGAATAATTTGATAAATGTAATTATCTGAAATTCAGTATTTTAAATATTCAATCTAAAACAATTAAAATGTTGATCTTCTGATAACGATAATAATTAATTAGAACAATTAATTATTCTTATAAATATTTTATTAATTATTAAAATCCTAATTGTTAAATTTATTTGGAAGTGACTATTTTTTTCATTATTATGCTTTCATTAAATTCTACTTATAAATAGAATTATAAAAATAATCATATATTACTTTTTGTAGGATGTCCATTACTGGAACAGTGGATGTCCGTTACTGGCACTGTGCGTGTCCACTACTAGAATTTGGGGTGTTTCGATTTAGTTCTGTTATTACAACTTAATTTTGATTCACTATGGGTAATCTGACAATGAGATTGGTTCACTATTGTTCATAAACTAATAACATATAATTTAAAAACTGAAATTATGTATATAATTAAAAAAATAATTTTTAAAAAATCTTAAATGTTTCCGTTACTCTCGCTCATTTACCCTAGACTGTAAAAAAATCCGAGCAGTATTCCTGTAGGAATCGGAAAAATAGTTGCCCTTATCGTACCGGAAAATTTTCCGACCCAGCTCGGAATAAAATCCGTAAAAAAAAAGAAAACATTCCTTAAAACGGTACTTTACGGATTTTATTCCGATTTTACTTATTTTATCCCGAGCTGGGGCGGAAAATTTTCCGGTACGATAAGGGCAACTATTTTTCCGCTTCCTACAGGAAATCTGGTCCTATTATTATTTTTTTATTTTTTACAGTGTATATCTCTTTTTAATGTTATATTTTTAATATTATTATTATTTTTAAATTCTTAATAAAATTAGTTTATTTTTTACGGGGTAATAAGTATATTTTGGATAGGCGTTGCATTTTATCGCACTTAATCTATTATTCATAGTTTAAAAATGTTATGATAATATAATGTTAAATTAAGCAATTTATAATCATTCTTTAGCATCGTAAAATTTTCTTTTTCTCATCAGGCAAATTTATTTTCTACTCTTAAATTGCATTTCAAAAACACATATCAACGTAACTTCTTACAAATCGGTGCCTAATATTGAATTTGACTGTAAAAATGCATTTCATCCATATTTGTTCTATTCATAAATTATGATAAAATATAAACCAATAAAAGCTTCTGAAACTGGCATTAAAAATTATGTATGAATCCTGTCAGTCATTTCTTTCATATTACATCTCCAAACATCTCCATAGGAACTAAACTTTAATCATATATCTAAATTTAATATCAAATAAACTATCTTTTATATTATATCTTTAGACTCTCATAAAGTCCAAACCAATAAAAACTTCTGAATCTGACGTTAAAAATTATATATGAATCCTGTCAATCATAATTTCCATATATGATCATAATCATATCTTGCCTATGATTTTCATAACCATATCTTGCTTGTGATTGGCTAACAAAGCAAAGATCAGCCTACCTTCCAAACTTATATTTCATATTTAATATTTTACTGTATTTTCTGGTTATTAATGTAATAAGCATGCAATTATGTTTTGCTTTAATTTAGGCTATCAAATAATAGTATATTTTGTGCTTTAAGTAAAATATGAACAGAAATATTTTTACAACGCCACATTTTTCTTTTTTATATAATCTGCATAAATTTATATTTAAATAGAAAATTTACTTTTGTTAACACATATTCAAATTTTAAATTTACGAATTCATTAACAAGATTTATAAATTTTTGTAAATGGTTTTTTATTATATTACATTAACAAAACAAATATAATATTTATTATGCAAAAACATAACATAATGATTTCAATCATGATATCGAGTAATAATGATTAGTGTTGATTAACAACGTTGTGTTGAAGCTTTTTTCCCCTTCCGAGGATTGTTTTACACCCTGAAGCGACATTGAAGTGTTTCGGGGGAGATTTTACATTTTTTGTCATTAATATAATAGAAAATCGAAATCTTCCAGGGGGCGGGGAGGGGGGTCTTTTCGATCTCCTTGTGTGTGTGTGTGTGTGTGAGGGGATTTTTCTCCTTGGACACTCCTTGCATTTACTGATGATTACATAATAGTCTTAAAAGCCATCCTAAAAATGGATTGGAAGGGGTATATTCAACACGAAGAAAAATGGGTGTTAAGCATAGCTCCCAACTTTTGCTTTTTTTTTTTTTTTTTTTTTTTACTAATTACTAAAATGTATTTTTTTTTTTTTTAATCAAAGATTAAATAGATTAAGCAAGGCTAAAATTACTATTAAATTTTCATGTATAAGTTAGCAGCAATGGAGCCAATCGGAGGGCGGCGTTCATGATTTTGAATGTGAACAAACTACTTTTTACAATGCTAAACTGCATTAACCTTCATAAATTTATATTTGAATAGAAAATGTATATTTATTTCATTTTTATTAACAGAATATGCAGAAAGGCTTTTCTGTCTAATCATGGATTCATTAATACGATTTATTTTCTTTTACTTAATGTTATGATTATATTAACACGTTGAATGCCAAGTCTATTTTGTCTGTCTTTCCGTTTAGACCACGAAATAAGACTCCCGTTACAGAATCTATAAGTGTCAGACGCGGCCTAAACGGAAAGATCAGTGTCGTCACCGGTGACTGACGTGGAATTCAACTTGTTAATTTAACTCTTCACTGCACGATTTTTTCTATGTTTATGAAAAAAAAATATTTGAAATCTATATATCGGTCTAATAATGAGAAAAATAGTAATAAAAAAAAAATAATTTTCAAATTTTCAGCTAAAATTTGATATTTTATGGTGTATACCTCATGTACACAATTAGGATTTTAAAATATTGTATTGCTATATTTTACAACTAAATGAGCTTAAATTAATTAATTTTATCTGCTTAACAACTTTTTTATATTAATATTTTTAAGTATTCAGTAAAAATAATGAAAGTAAATTTTACCAAAAAAGCTTGATAGACATTTTTTTGTTTCCAAAGAACGAATTCTAATTTTTTTTTTTTTTTTTTTTTTTTTTTTTTTTTGTCGAAGGCAGCTATCTGACATGAACAAAATAAGTGTTATTCCATTTTTTGGGCTGTTCTTGATCAGGGATAGAGATCATGTTGGCCAAATTCAAGGCACATAATAAGAATTTCAGTGTTTTTAGGTATGTGCCAGATGTGGCACGTGGTGCAGTGAAGGGTTAACACCTGACATGGAATCAGGATAAATTATTATAAAATAATTGTAATATTAACTCTAAGCGTAAAATAACATTGAGTGATTATTATTTAGCAGTGATTATTACCAGCAATAAATTCAGGTTTTATCAGTCTTATAATAAATTCAGGTCTTAAATTAATCGATATCTACATAAAAATAAGAAACATATCATCAAATATTTTTGCTGGTTCAAATTATATTTATTTGACTAGCAAAAAATGAAAGTTTGCCCATTATGCTTTAATCCTCTCGCACATGTTTTTATTTTCTTTTAAATCAGTCTTTAAATTGGTACAGTCAAACCTCTTTAACACGAACACGCTTAACACGAATTACTTTTAGCACGAACAGCTTATGATTGCCCCGTCCAGTTGTACGTAATGTATTTAAGTTCGGATAACACGAACAAAAAAAAAATTCCCCTTAAGTTTTCGCGTTAACGAGGTTCGACTATAATTAAAATTAATTTCTAAATAATGTATAAATAAACGGTCAAGTGCTAGTATTACTCGCTCACATAGAGGTCTCCGTACAATAAATATATTAATTAGTAACTGTATTATTAGAAACAAATCGTGCTAAAAGAATAATAAGACTTTGTAAAAAACTATAGAACGTAGGTTTGGGTATAGCTGGGAATATATACTAGAAAAGTATAAATAGATATAACCATGAAAGTTCAGAAAATATGAAGCCCAAATAGTTTATCAAATATTGCTACTCTGAATAATTCTTTTTTTAATCTTATCCTAATATGTTTCTAGTGAACTTAATTCGGTGCTGACAATAAAATTAGTGCATATTTAAACTTCATTTGGCATTTCATAAACCCAAATTCAGCGTAGCAAAATTACAAACGTCAAACAAAATTAATCTTTTCTTTTTAGAGTGTACCTTAAAACAAAACACTTGTTCAAAGTTTAAACTAGGCATTGTGCTAAGCGCGCTTCGAAAAGAGTTCGCAAAGTTGCAAAGCCGCCTTGGTCCGTGCCGCGTTTTTACAGATAGGCTTTTAATTAACATTTAAAGACACGGGTGGCGTATTGAGAGAGACACTCAATGCAAAATATTCGCGAATCCCATAGTGATTATGTGATTAATTCTAATTAAATTAGTCTGTTTTTAACAGTTTGACGTTTATTGCTTTTATACTACTATTGGGCATTGCACTGCACAAATAATATTATTAAAAGTTGCTATATAGACTTTAAAAGACAATGGCGCATAGAGTACGCCACCCATGTCTTTAAGAGTTAATATCTCGGCTGATTATTGACAATGTTTTTCGAAAATCATTATCAACACTCCTTTTATACTTCTGCGACAATAGGTACCTCCAGCGCCCCTTAACTCCTTTGCTGAACGGCACAAATTGAAATTTGTGCGTAACAGCCAAATGCGATTTTCTCAAAAACTATGCGACCTAGGGTAATCGTTATAGTTTTCCTGCAAGGTTTAACCCTAGATCTACCGGGAATTTTATTCAAGTTTTAATAAAACGTTCTACACCAGAATTTTTATTTAAAACTATTTAACTTATTTATTTAACCTTATTTTTGTCTGGTTTATATACTTAGTTTATTTTAAAGAAATTTCTGGTTTGAATGAATATTTTGTATGTACCTGTCGGGTCCAATGGACCCGTCTGGTAGACGGAGGGTTAAATGAACTTGTACTACACCTAATTTTTTCATAATTTTACTTTCAGTAGACTCGGAAATAGAGGAGGGGGTGGGGGGACATATTTTGATTTACATTTTCGACGATATCCTTGAAATTATAATACCTAAACTTAAAATAAATGTATTTTTGAGTTCGGTGTTACGAAAGCTTTTACACGATACCCCACACGATATAAAAAGAAAAGATTATTTTTTTCAAGTAACTTAATTAGCCCCTCTACATTTTTCCTTAATGCATTTATGAATCATAGTTAAGGACTTTACGTTGTAATATCTAATATTAAACAAAATAGATTTTGCTATCCAACGTACACTTTATTCATAAATTAAAAGTTGATATAAAATAAACACATGAATAAAATAAATCTCAACGTTTCGGTTTACTCTTTAAAACTCTCATCAGGAGTAAAATTTTCTAAAATACAAATCGGCAGGAAACAATCAATATACTACATCTTTACTGACATGCTTACGTTATGTTGAGGGCATTTATGTTATCTGGGAAGATGAAAAGCAGTCGTTAGAATTTTTTTTTGACCTGTTTAAAACGGAAACTTTGCAGAAAAACAATGGAATTAGACACTGTTATGCCAGTTACAGCGGCAGCCCCATGGAATCATAAGATGGCAGCATTTAGATCGTTTATTCAGCGTGCCTTTCTGGTTTGTTCGGGAAAGTTTTTGGATGATGAACTCAATTTCATCATTATTATTGGTTTGCGACATGGTTATAATTCAAATCTTATCCTTACATTGATTGATAAATATAAAGTTTCTGTTAATCATTCCCCCAAATTAAATCACTTTTACAGAAAGATCCCATACGTTCCAATCGTACTTGAAAAATTAAAAAAGATTTTCAAGAAATACAACATTCAACTAGTAGCATCTAATTCAATGACTTTATTTAATTTAATGAGTAAGAATATAGATTCAATTCCATATACATCTTTCTCCGGGGTTTATGAAATCTCCTTTAAGTTTACAGAAGGGACAAGGCCCTCATATATTAGTATGACTAAACGACGATTTTTTAAAGGTTAAAAGAACAGAAACATGATTAGAAGTTTAATAAGTTTTCTACAGCACTCTCGAGGAATTTCCTTAAGGGACTAAGGGGCTATGCATATATAACGTTATCACTTTAGGGGGGAGGGGGGTCTGGCACAAGATATCGTATGTTTCGCTAGGGGGAGGTGGGATATGTCTTTTGATATCGTTATCATTTTCGATCCAAACTAAGTTCTCTTTTTATTTGTAATTTATTCTTTACATCAAAATAGTCTTATCTATTTTTATGAAAAAGCAAAGTTATTGAAATCCTTAAATGACTATACAATTATTTAATTCCAAAATGTGGAATACCACTAAATTTGGCATTCCTCTTCTTCTGCCATATGTGTATGAATATGAATACATTATCCGCTATTCGAGGAACTAGGCCTGAAGTATGTTTGAAATGACTTGTTGTGTACACTAGTAAAGAAGACAGAAAGAATGTTGTCCGCCTGTTTTAATAAGAAGGTCTGCCTACATGTGAGGGTAGGTACAATAAGACATTGTTACAGTTGAATGCACTGTGTAACAAAAAGCTACTGTTAAATGCTTTTAAATATTAGATATTTCTTTTAAATATTGTTTCATATAAAGTTATTTCATATACATATTTTATTGACTTATCTTAATTTGAATCAAAAAAGTATACGAATAATGATTGTATAATGATATCTGTTTCTGTATGTCACTGCAAACAACAACAACAAATAAAAAATTGCAAAAATAAAAATAATTTGTAGACATTGATAACGATATCATTGGGGGGGGGGGGGGGGTTCAAGGAATGATAACACATGATATCGTAAGGGGGGCAGGGGGTCCAAAATTTCGAAAAAGTTGATAACGTTATATATGCTGCACACACTTCATTTATTGACTTCGACTATGCTAAGATTATTCGAAACAAGTTGCTCCGTTTAAAGCTGTAAGTCGTGAATCTTTGAAAATTCGTATAAGGAACCAAGAAATTTGTAACGATAATGTTTCCTTTGTCATTCCGGAAATCTGAATTAGTATTTTGAAAGAACTATGAATTTTCCATATTTTTCCAGCCCTTCATTCTTTTTTACTTTGAATAACAGATGGCGTCACTGGGTTGTTTTAAAATGATTTTTTGTTTCTGTTGAGTTTTTAAAGTTTGAATTTAGTTTTAAAGATGTAGCATATTGATTGTTTCCTGCCGATTTGTATTTTAGAAAATTATACTCCTGATGATAGTTTTAAAGAGTAAACCGAAACGTTGTGATTTATTTTATTCATATGTTTATCATCTTTTAATTTATGAATAAAGTATACCTTAGATAGCAACATCTATTTTGTTTAGTATTTGTGAATGGTTAGCATCAATTTTTGAATGGTTAATAATAATGTATAAATATATGGGTCAATATCCTTTATTACTTCAGCCAATTTTAACTTTACACGTTTCATAGTTTACAAGAAAAAATGGTTTGTGACAGACGGACAGGCAGACACAGGAGTGATCTTATAATGGATCCGTTTTTACTTTTTAAGTACAGAACCCTAAAAAGTAACTTATACTATGTATGTGATCTTCGGGGTGAGATAACTAAAATTGTCAGAAATTGTTGAAAAAATGTGAGTTTTATAAAAATTTTATCAAAAAAATTAAATAAATAAAAAATAAATAAATAAATAAACATTTTTATCTAAAAAAGCATTTTATTATATGATGAAATACAATTTATACCAGATATGTTTAACAGGCGCCAGTCAAAACAAAGTTTGGTCGAAAAATGATTTTATAACACTGTTTCTTATATCTTAAGATAGAAGCCGCATGTGAGGTCCAGGAGAGAGGGGGTTAAGTTGAAATTAATGGTTGATCCTGGGGATTCATTTGTTGTGAACGAAGTGGCAGATGGACATTATAAAGCCCCTACTAATAAAGTTTTAGAATCAGGTGTATTTTGAATTGTTATATTTAAATTTTGGAATTTTCTTTTTAATTTATATGTAGGACACACTAACGATATTCTCACTAACGATTTGTCTCAGTAATACAAAAATATGCATTAAAACAACTATTTTATTATTATTATTGTTTAAGTGAGAAATATATAAAAGCATGGAAATACTATATTTGCAGGATAATAACTTACAAATCCATTGTTTATATGCATGGAATATTTCATTTATCTCAGTGAAATCCTCCATTAAATTATACTCAGTATACTGCCAATCTCTACTGAAAGATCTCTCCTAGATGTCAACTCGAATCACTTTGGATTTTGCTGAAATTTCCGAAATCACTAGTTCTAAAAATAATATAGTGAATGCTGCCGCGGTACCGTAAATAAAGAGCCAGCAATATTGGGTGAGTGGCTTTGTAAATATGAGAATGGCCATATTTCATAGATTGCACGCTCAGCTTGCTTGGAAGTTTTTGTCAAAACCGGGTCATCCCACATTCCAGAACTTGGCGATACTCTTCTGAACGAGTTTGATTATACGAATGAGACCAGTCAACAAATATTAGTTTGGCGATAATGGCAGGTTCGTCTTGCTGCTCCACGTCTCAAAGAACCCCTCAACAGGGCTTGATTCCAGCCTAGATAAACTTTTTAAAAAGAAATTTTTGCTCTATATATCGCAGAATTCAGTGATTAAATAAGGCGAAATTTTCTTTGCAAAAAAAGTGCTGAGAGTTTGCATAGGCGGCAGGGCCTGATCAACTCTAATTTGAACCATGGGCACACAGACTGTGTCGGGGCCCCCCTTTTCTCAAGAAAATTGCATTATAAACATGACTAGCAGCTTTATGAGCAGTTCAAAATTTAAACCATAGCTTTATATATATATATATATATATATATATATATATATATATATATAAAGAATGAAATGAATATATGAAAGAAATAATAATTTAAACAGTAACACATTATCCTACAGATATATAGATGATGTTTTGATAGTTAAATTAAACAATGATATTGAAAATGTTGATTTTACATATTATCCCACGTCTCTGAGTCTGGAACCCTCATCCCAGAATTGTAAAAATATTAATTTTCTAGATGTGAACCTGAGCATAGAATGTGAAAATTTGATATCTAAGATATTTGACAAGCGAAATGATTTCAACTTTAATACCTTAAAGCTGATATATTTTGATTCCAATGTGCATGTTTCGATTAAAAGAAATGTACTTAGAAATGGATTAATACGAATCGAAAGACTGAGTACTAGAGTTAAAGATATGTTTAGTGATATTTTAGAGTGGTGCCGCTTGGGATTCAAGCATGGTTATCCTCGCAATTTCATCAGGAGAATAACTTGTGATTTTATTAAGAGTAGCAGGTACGGAACTGAACTGAACTCAGTGATGGATGAGAATGGAGGTTTTGATGAGTTGATTGATCTAATGAGTTAGAGAGATATTTTGGTGGACGTTGCAGTTCTGTTTAGTTTTTCATAGTTTTTCATTTTTTCAATTTTGGTCTCGGCGAGTGAAGGGGGACGTAGCAAGCGTAAAGTCTGACTTAACCCTGCAGTGTATGTCGTTAGCCATACCGCTCGCCTTCTGTTCTGTTCTGTTATGTCTTGCAATTATATATATTTTCTTTAGTTTGGTTATTCAGTTTGATTTTAAGAGTTAAGTTTATGTTGGTTATTATAATATTTTTGATGTGAGTTTCAATGCAGCTATGGTGAGTGATGGATTTTGATATTTTGTTTGTGGTTTTAAATATATTTTGTCACGTGTATTCGGTGGCAAGTCTACGTTTACATCGGGACATTCTTGTAATTTAATATTTGGTGTTTATGAGTCGCCTGGATTAGTATGGAGGACTACTGTAGGCTTGAGTCAGGTATGTCTTTTATGCTTTATAATAAAATTTCGGTATATGATCATGCTTACCTTATTATAGCTAATTGATGTACGGGTGGATGGAGTTGATGAGAATTGGTTGGTTTAGTTGATTTATTTGGATTTATTAGTTTTTTATTGATTTTGGCTAGTTTGTTGAAGTTTTTATGATTGTTTAATTTAAGAGTATTATTAGTTCTTTCGAGTTTATGTTATATGTTGTATTGTTATAAGTTTATTTAACTTTCTTATAGTTGTACATTTTTTAGTACACATTTAAAATATTTGGAATTGCTTATATTGTATTTACATAGAATAATTAAACATTTAATATGAATAGACAAAATTATATTGTAAAAGGTACCGGCAAGATACGGAATTTTTATAAATTTCGTAGTGCTCGGTCGGCTCCAGAATCCATGGTGGGGAGCGGATCGTCAAAAAGTTACCATGGACCAAATGTATTTAAAAATGTGGATGTATTGGAGAGTAAAGCTAGTGATTATGGTGAGATATGTGAGAAGAGGGGGAAAGGTCATTTATGCAATTTTTATAGTAGGCAGAGTTATAGAGATGAGAGTTCGATAGATGATTGTTTAGTAATGAAGAAAAAGTGTGATTTGTATTATAAGTTAAATAAGGACAAGGGTGTTTATAGAGATACAGAAGTTGTTAGGTATCGGACAAGATATGTTTATAATACAAATTTAATGAATAAACATAAGAAAAACATAGATTGCATCGATATAGTGAAAAGGTATAAAACAAGATTGTTTTATAATAGGGGTATAAATATTGGAAAAAATATCAATGGAATAAACTTAATAAAATGTAGTGACAAAAGATGTAGAGTTTGTATTTGTGCCGATACGGATAATAGAGACAAAGTGATTGAAGAAAAATCTTTAAAATTTTGTAAGGTATATAATTGTGTGTATTGTTTAAGATGTAATGTGTGCAATCAAATGTACATAGGAGAGACTTCTACTCCTTTAAATAAGAGATTCAATAATCACAAATCAGACATTAGAAATCTTAAGTATAAAAAAGAGGATCAAGAAATAGAAATTTCACATTTTTCAGAACATGGCATAGATAACATTAGGATTTCTATATTGTGTATTATACCTAATAAAACGGAAAGAAAGATTCGTGAAAAGGATATGATGATAAAGTTTGGTACGGTCTATCCATATGGACTTAATGTTATGTTTAACCACAGTAATATAATTAAAAACTTTAAAACTAACAATTTAGATGATACAATTTATGACAAAATTAATCATGACATTGGAAACGAGTTGATTAGAAATAGTAATCAATATACTAAGTTGAATAATTTAAAAAAATTAAATACTTGTACAGACATAGTAAATGAAATAATTAATTATAAAGGTGAGCGAAGAGTTAATGTGATTAAAGGTTTGATTTTCAACATTAAGAAGAAATTAATTCCCGTAACTTTAAGAACTTTACAGTCTAGGGTAGAAAATGGGAATGTTGACCTAGGTTTGGATTTGTTGAGATATAGAATCAAGACACAAAAATTACAAATGTATTGTAACATTGATTATGGCCATGTTAGTGCAATAAATAAAATCTATTTTATAATGGATTATTTGGGTGATAGCCATAGGGGTGTAAATTACAATAAAATGCTGAATAAATACAATGAATTACTACCAGTCGGTAAAATAAAAATAGTTAAGGCTTTTAAATATGATAAGCCTTTGGGGAGAACTATTTTTAATTATGATTTATTTGCTAAAGATCTAAAGAAAAGTATTGCAGGGAGTATCTGCCATTGCAATGATTCTGAATTTGTTAATTATAAAGACAAGTATTATGGACATGTTATTACTGGAGATCTAAAGATAGTAAAGGATGAGGAGTTGAGGAGGTTAATGGAGTACGGAACTAAATATCGTGTGAAACGTACTCTCACTAAAAGTGTTGCAATTAAGCGTTTTACTATTAATATAGATATATTTATAAATAAACTAATGTATAGATACAATTTGCCATCCAGTGTTTTTGACGAGTGGAAGTATTATATATTAAGAGATTTTAAACGAGAATTTTCCAGAGATTTTGACGGAGTTAATAGAGAGAAATACAACAAACTTACACATTCAATTAAAGAGATTCAGGAAAATTTTATAATCACCTATGTGAATAAAGCAAATACAAGTTATGCACTGATATGTAAGGTACTTTACGGTAAACTTTTGAATGATTGCTACAATAATAAAAATAGCTATTTACCATTGAATTCGAAAGCTGCAGTAATAGAAAATAGGATTAAAGCCATCTATAAAAAAGTTAAGCTGAAACAAATGAGTCAAAGTTTCCCTTATCTCATACTAGTGCCTAAATTCCATAAAACCCCTATCAAATGCAGGAGTGTGACCTGTGGATTTGGTTCATATATTGGTGCCGCTAGCAAGGCTTTGCTGGGGGTGCTGGAGGGGGTGTTTGACGGAGTGATGGGGGGAGAGGCGACTTTTATTATCAAAAATAGCTATACACTATTAGATAATCTGAAAAAATTAAAAAATATTACTGGTTTATTCGCTTACGATTTTGCAGACCTCTATAATACAATTGATTTGACAGATTTAAAAGATAAAATAGTAGATTTTTATAATACAAATAGTAATTTGGATGTTCATTATGATTTTTTCATAAATTTATTTCAGTTAGTAGTACAAGAAAACTACCTTTACGAAGGAAATACAATATTTAAACAGATTCGGGGTATTCCAATGGGGGGGAGTTGCAGTTCCATCTTGGCAAACATTTACTTACATATATATGAAAGAAATAATAATTTAAACAGTAACACATTATCCTACAGATATATAGATGATGTTTTGATAGTTAAATTAAACAATGATATTGAAAATGTTGATTTTACATATTATCCCACGTCTCTGAGTCTGGAACCCTCATCCCAGAATTGTAAAAATATTAATTTTCTAGATGTGAACCTGAGCATAGAATGTGAAAATTTGATATCTAAGATATTTGACAAGCGAAATGATTTCAACTTTAATACCTTAAAGCTGATATATTTTGATTCCAATGTGCATGTTTCGATTAAAAGAAATGTACTTAGAAATGGATTAATACGAATCGAAAGACTGAGTACTAGAGTTAAAGATATGTTTAGTGATATTTTAGAGTGGTGCCGCTTGGGATTCAAGCATGGTTATCCTCGCAATTTCATCAGGAGAATAACTTGTGATTTTATTAAGAGTAGCAGGTACGGAACTGAACTGAACTCAGTGATGGATGAGAATGGAGGTTTTGATGAGTTGATTGATCTAATGAGTTAGAGAGATATTTTGGTGGACGTTGCAGTTCTGTTTAGTTTTTCATAGTTTTTCATTTTTTCAATTTTGGTCTCGGCGAATGAAGGGGGACGTAGCATGCGTAAAGTCTGACTTAACCCTGCAGTGTATGTCGTTTGCCATACCGCTCGCCTTCTGTTCTGTTCTGTTATGTCTTGCAATTATATATATTTTCTTTAGTTTGGTTATTCAGTTTGATTTTAAGAGTTAAGTTTATGTTGGTTATTATAATATTTTTGATGTGAGTTTCAATGCAGCTATGGTGAGTGATGGATTTTGATATTTTGTTTGTGGTTTTAAATATATATATATATATATATATATATATATATATATAAGAATACATTATAGACACATGTAAAAATACATTAAAAATTATGGGAAAGTAAAATCTTCTGCACTATATGCTGTTTATAGTATGAGTAAAACTGTAGATCTAAGGGACGAGATTAAACATGTTTTTATGTAATATGCGTTCTACTCTGGATTTCGATATTTATATTGCATTTTATTGTTGTTAGTTAAGGATACGGCGATAGTTTAGTTTGCATAAATGGTAAAAAATATTTTTTTTTTTTTTTTTTTGTGAACTATAAAGGGGAATTTGCAATAATTTGTATCTTAAGAGAGTGAAAAATTGTATTTTGGGGGCCCTTGAAAATGTGGGCCCGAGGCACATGCCCCATGTACCCCTTTGATAATCTGGCCCTCGGCGGTAATCAAGGGCCTGCCCCTAAATCAAATCAAATGACAGATTCGCCGAGTCTTGATAATGACATGCTTGCACTTTTGTCTAAATTTATCCCGTCCATTGTCTGTATGTCACTACTCATAAGGGGTTCATAAAAGCACTCTAGCAATGGGCATATCTGTCAATGTAACATGAGTAACTTTCTTAATACTATTGCTTAGACTTAAGCAGCAGTTTGCTTATGCAAAATGTCGAATATGTAAGATATATTTTTAAAACTTTATGTGGTAATTTAATAAAAGTAAAATAAATGCTAAAATGTAACTGACTTCATCATAGAAGTGAAAATACTTTTTTCCCCCCGAATAAAACTCCCAGAAAATTTATCCCTTAAAAATACCCAAACTATACCTATATATAGTATCTCTATATAAATTTAGAGAGACTTTCGTAAATTAGCAACACTAATTACATTGTACAACACACTTTTACTCCTCTGCAAGAATGTAAATTATTTCAAACTATTTCAGTAAGATTTGCTGAAAAACGCTTGTTTTCTTGTATAACCCTCAAAGCCTCAGACATTTTCTCAAAGACGAAAAAAAAAAAAAAAAAACACTAGAGACATGGAAAAAATGAATAAAACAATACTGGGATTGGTAAGAAATTTTAAAGTAATGTTATTGATGATTGGCCTCAAAGAAGATTGATCAAAATCCAATCATTTCTGCTCTGGTGGAAAGCAATACGTTTTGAGACGTAGCAAAGAGTAAAAAATATAAAGAAAGAAATTTCAATGAAAAGCAAAAAAAAAAAAAAAAAAAAAAAAAAAAAAAAAAAAAAAAATCTTGAAATAGTATGCATTCTGCTTTTGCTATGGTAATTCAATAACTTATCATGAAATTAGCTAAATATTAAACTTGAAAGGATTATCAAACAATAAATAAATATTTAAACGTTATAAAGAACTAGAGGTCTGCATGGGCCGAAATTTCCAGGCCCGGGCCCGGCCCGGCTCATCGAAAAAAAAAATTCGGCCCGGCCCGGCCCGATAAAAAAATTAAAAGTTCGGCCCGAGCCCGGCCCGGCCCGGCCCGTAGGAAAAGTAATATTTGCCCGGCCCGGCCCGCTAAAAATCTTAAAAGTTCGGCCCGAGCCCGGCCCGGAAAAACGTTAAAATATCGGCCCGAGTCCGGCCCGGCCCGGAAAAATGTTAAAATATCGGCCCGAGCCCTGCCCGAGCCCTGCCCGGCCCGGCCCGGAAAAAAGCTAAAATCTCGGCCCGAGAAGAAAAAAAAAAACCCAGCCCTAGTGAATTTTTTACAAAACATTGATTTTTACGTCGATTTGGTTAAAATTTTATCTCGTACGAGATAGCTCTGACCAAAAATATTTATCTTAACTTTTTTTTCTCATGTTTATAATCTTCATTTTTAAAGAAGTGACACAGACTGCGATATTTATTTTTTTAACGAATCTCTATTTCTTGTATGTAAATGTTTAGGTTATCATTAATATTGTTAATCAGTATTCCATGCATTAAAATACATGTATTCCATGTATGCCGAAAATCTGAAAAATTCTATACAGTAAAATCTTCTAAGATGGAATTGCGTAGAAAAGAAAAAAAAAATGCGTTATAGACAAGTTCCATTCTTAGCAAGTGTAAATGTTTCATATATTATTTTCTTACATATTAGTATATTAATTTTGCATGGATCAACACGTTTTTCAGTTTAAAACAGGGTTTCGTCATAGGCAGGTCCCTTTTCACACGTTTTACTATATTTTAATTTAGCTATATTTTAATAAGCGTAGAAATATACTATTCTTTAAAAAGAAAAAAAATTAATGTGTAAGTGTAGAATAATGGCAATTAAAAATGCATGCATTTTTTGCAAAAAATTTTGGGCCAGGCCTAATTTGACTGATCTTTGAATGGATCTGGCCAAGCTGATACAATGATTTTCATACGGGCTGAGTCAAAACTAGGACTGAAAAGCTTGGGCCGTGAAGACTAGGAATGAAACCAATCCCGACTCTGTACAGAAAAAATAAGTTAGGTCCGTCCCGGCCCGAGCCTTAGAAATAAAGTATGGCCCGGGCCCGGCCCGGCCCAAGCCTTCAGAAATAATGTACGGCCCGGGTTCGGCCCGGCCCGAGAAGAGTAGAGCCCGAGCCCGGCCCGGCCCGAGTGCCGTGAATGAAAATCGGGCCGGGCCGGGCAGGGCTCGGGCTTCGGGCCACGGGCCGGCCCGTGCAGATCTCTATAAAGAACGTTCATTACCCCCATCATATTCAAAGTTTCCTCTAGACGTTAAAAAACACTATTTTAATATTTTTTGCTGTAGAGTATCTATGGTGAATAAATTTCAAATTTCAGGATGAAATTAATTGCCTGATATGAGCAACTTATCAAACAGCTTTAAAAAAAAAAAAAAAAAAATTAGGTTATTGTAAAAGGAACATCATGTAATTTCACCATTAACATTAACAGTTCGGATTTAAATCCAATAGAAAATATATAGACAGAAAGGGGGGAGGCGAGCAAAGTTGGAAATGCTTATTTATCATGTATGGCAAAATGAAATAGCTACAATTTGTATAAAAACTGTATAATTCGAGGCCAAATCGTGTAAATTTGTTTCATTTAAAGTAAGAGCAGATTAGTGGAGAATTTTTATAAATACGAATTTTCAAATATGTAATATCGACAATTTGTTATTTATTAAATTTCGTGGACAGATAAATTTTAATTAATAAAATTAAAAATACAATTTTCTACAGAACTTTTTTTTTCTTTTTACTGATTCAAACTGTAATTTGTGTGTTCAAAGTTTGGAAATCTTCATGTCATCTGGATAATAGAACTCAGAAAGATAGATCAAAGCAGCTGAGTAAAGTGGGATGCTTCTGCTAATTTTTCGTTAAAGCATACTAGCAGGAATGACCGAGCTAAGCTCGGTCAAAATTAGCTTTGTGTTTATCTCGATATATTATTTCCACTGAATCATTCTTGCTGTTGACCCAAAATGACCCACTAATCGAATTTTTTCGAACATGCGAACTAACACAATGCTCTTCTCGAGCCTGAAAACGATGGAATACAAAATTTAGTGAAAATCATTAGTCGTTTTCTAGAAAAATAAGCTTGACCCACGTTTATTCAAAAACCCACTAACCGAAATTTATAGAACACGTGAGCTATTTCAATGGTCTTTTTGTACTGTGAAACGGTATAACAAGAAAAATTGTCAAAATTGGTTGAACCTTTTTGAGATGCCGTTAGCTTGACCCCGACACATTATCACCAAAACGACGAACAAATAGAATTTTCTTGAGCATGCGACCAAGTCCAATGGTTTTATCTTGTCCAGAAACGGTGTAGTACAAAATTTTGTCAAAATCTTTTGAGCCATTTTTTAGATACAGTTAGCTTAATCTCGATCCATTAGGACCCAAAATGACACATTGATTGAATTTTCTTGAACATGCGACCCTGCCCAATGGTCTTACAATGCCCGGAAACGGTATTATATACAAAATTTTGTCAAAATGTTTTGAAGCGCTTTTTAAAAACAATTAGCTTGACCCTGACCCATTGTGACCCAAAATGACCCACTAATCGAATTTTCTTGAACATGTGATTTAGCCCAATTCTCTTCTGATGCCCAGAAACGGTATAATATAAAATTTGGTCAAAATGTTTAAGCATGTTTTTAGATTCAATTAGCTTGACCCTGGCCCATTGGGACCCAAAATGACCCACTAATAGAATTTTCTCGAACATGTGACTTAGCCCAATGGTCATCACATGACCAGAAACGGCCGTATATTAAAAAATTTTGTGAAAATGTCTTGAGCCGTTATCTACATAAACTTAGCTGGACCCACGGTGACCCAAAAATGCCTCACTAATCAAATTTTCTTGAACACGTTACCCATCCCAATGGTCTTTTCGTGCCCGAAAACAGTAGGGTGCAAAATTTCGCCAAAATCGTTAGAGCCGTTATCTAGATAAACTTAGCTTGACCCACGGTGGCCCAAAAATGACCCACTAATCGAATTTTCTTGATCGCGTGACCCATCCCAATGGTATTTTCGTGCCCGAAAATGGTTAGATACAAAATTTAGTCCAAATCGATTGAGCCGTTCTTTAGATATAATTAGCTTGACCCTGTCCATTATGACCCAAAATGACGCACTAATCAAATTTTCTCGAACACGAGACCCATCTCAATGGTCTTTTCGTGTCCGAAAATGGTTAGATTCCAGATTTTGTCAAAATCGACTGAGCCGTTCTCTAGATATAATTAGCTTGACCTTGACCCATTATGACCCAAAATGACCCACTAATCAAATTTTCTTGAACACGAGACCAATCTCAATGGTCTTTTCGTTCCCGAAAATGGTTCGATATAAAATTTAGTCCAAATCGATTGAGCCGTTCTCTAGATATAATTAGCTTGATCCTGACCCATTATGACCCAAAATGACCCACTAATCGAATTTTCTCGAACACGAGACCCATCCCAATGGTCTTTTCGTGCCCGAAAACAGTAGGGTGCAAAATTTCGTCAAAATCGTTAGAGCTGTTATCTAGATAAACCTAGCTTGGCCCACGGTGACCCAAAAATGACCCACTAATCAAATTTTCTCGAACATGTGACTTACACCAATGGTCTTCTCGTAATCCAAAACTGTAGAATTCAGAGTTTAGTGAAAATCGTTAGAGTCGTTTTTTAGATAAAAATAGCTTGACCCACAGTGACCCAAAAACGACCCACTAATCGAAGTTTCTCGAACACGTGACCCATCCCAATGGTCTTTTCGTACCCGAAAATGGTTAGATACAAAATTTAGTCAAAATCGATTGAGCCGTTCTTTAGATATAATTAGCTTGTCACCGACCCATTATGACCCAAAATGACCCGCTAATCTAATTTTCTCGAACACGAGACCCATCCCAATGGTCTTTTCGGCCCGAAAACGGTAGGGTGCAAAATTTAATCAAAATTGTTAGAGCCGTTTTCAAGATAAAATTTACATACACACACACACACACACAATTTTTGCTCGCATTATAGTATAAGATAAACTGGAACTATATTTGGAGCAACCGTAACCTCATAGACTATCTCAATATCCTAAATAATTCGAGTGTATTTTGCCAAAAATAATATTACTAATGCATTCCGTGCTTATTACTGATTACAATTACACGTACGCCGAATAAAGTTGAATTTTACGAAGCGTTGGTGTTTATTTTTCGTATACAAGATGATTCATAATGATGGAGCTAATAGGTTGGTTGGTTGTATTTATGACGGCCAATTATCTGCACGAGGGATATAGGCCCAGGGGGAGTGCCCTTCGTGGGGGTCTTTCTAAGGGAACCTAACCCGCATTAACGCTTGGAAATCCAAGGTTCGAAGAAAACCACGAAAACTCCGAACGATTAGGCCGACGGGCGCGATTGGGATCGAACCCAGCACCTCCCGTCTACCAGCTTCGAGAGCAGAACCTCTCAGCCACTTGGAGCTAATAGGCTATTCCCTTAAATATTGTCCCTAGATGCATACTTGAAAATTTGATGACATAAGTTTCAATTCCCTGGGGCGTCTATTTCAGAAAATACTCAAACTAAATTTTTCTACGGTCCCCGTAGGATAAAATTTCCAATTAGGGAAAATTTCATTATCCATTTTTGAATAAAACACAAAAAAATACTTCTCGATATACTGCATTACTTGCAGAGATATGCCCGTTTAAATAATTCATCAGGTTTTAAGGGATTAGACATAAATTTAAATGCTTGTAATTCAAGAATTACTGTAAAAATCTTAATTTATATTCTATTCTCCCAATATTTGTTCTATTATCTCAATTTATGCCGTAATTTCTATTATGTTCTATTCATTCACAAAACAGGTGTAATTAAATAAATGTCTTAAATCTTCTTTTAATAACATGTAATTTTGTGAATGATCCATATCTTGCATTCCAAATGCATCATTATCATGTCGCTAAGAGGTGATGTAAGGTGTGTTCCTCCGAAATAAAGCCACCGTGATTGTGTGCTGTAATTGGACACGAAATAAATCAATAAGAACGAAACAAATATATTAAGAAAGTCTATATACAAATACATATTTACAAGGAGTAATGCACTCCCTGCTTACCTGGGCAGAAGAAAAAAATAATTTGTAAAAAAGGAGCGGGGGGGGGGGTGTCCTGCCGAAATAAAGCCACTATTGTTAATAGAAAATATATCCGCCATTGTTATATATGATTTGTAATACACGATGTGGCATACCATTTACCAATACTTCGATGACAGTAGCGTCAATATTCTCCCACGCTTCAATGATGACGACCTTCAATTTTGCCACAGACTGAAAATGTGTGTTATTGTCATACACTGCCCTACAGAGAATACCTCACACATTTTCTTGGGGAGTGAAATCAAAAGGGCAGGCCATTCCATGACATGCACCCTATTATCTAAAAACCATTCTCAGGAGGATTTTGCAACGTGAATGGAGGTCTTGTCCTGCTGGAAAATCCAACTTAGTTCATCAATTCTGTTCGCAAATGGCAGTAAATGGATTTCTAGCATTTCTTGGTAAATTGGTAACCTTCATGCGGCTTAAGAGAAAAGCCAGGTTATGTTTACCTCCATAGTCGAATCCTCCCCACATCATTAATGAGCCTCCACCTTGCCGTCTTTTGGAGAAAATTTCCTCTTCTTTCCTCATGTTATACCAAGAGGAAGCAAGGCCGTCTGGCCAATCCAAATTAATTTTTTTTCTTATCTGAGACTATAACACGATGCCATTGGTCCTTCCAAGTTTGATGATATTTGGCGCAATCGACTCTCCTTTGCATGTGGATAGCTTTCAACATGGGCGACTGTTTCTTTTTCTAATATCGCAAGACCCTTGTACGTTCTTCAATTCGTGACAGGGTTCATTTTGACACAGGGATGTTATCCTCTTTGGCTAACTGTTTTAGGGAAATACCACATCGTGAAAGACGACGCAAAACTTCTCTTTTCTGACTGGAAGTCATTTTTCTCCATGTACACCTCCTTTTTTCATACCCGTACGCATTGTCTTGATTTACAAAATTGTCTATTACGGTTTTAGATCGTTTGATTTGCTTAGATATTGGTCTATGTGAAAGACCTTGTTCTTTAAAAGTTGTTATTTGCCCTTTCTCGAACTTTCATAGCTGGGTTTTCTTTCCCGTAGAAATACTGCAGGAGAAATAGAAAATACAACCTTCTGGAGTCTGCACAAAGTTCGACTGGCACAGTACAAGTATGTGACAACTTCCCGACGTCATAAACATGCTGAACTGTAGCAGCTCGAATGTCGGTAGTTATGAATAAATACTAATACTGCCTGCGGCTTTATTTCGGCGGGACACCTTTCCCCCTCCTTTTTTACACATTCATCTTTTTCTCCTTCCTGGATGGGGCAGGGAGTGAGTTACTCCTTGTAAATATGTATTTGTGTATAGACTTCTTAATATATTTGTTTCGTTCTTATTTGTTTGTTTCGTGTCCAGTCACGGCAAAGAATTATGGTGGCTTTATTTCGTTGGGACACACCTTATAAGTCACGAATTTGGGGTTTTAATAGCTTTGAGTTTTGCAGATATTGACAATTTGTTTTTTTCAGAAATGGATAAGGAAAATTTTCACTACGGGGGCCGTATAAAAATTTAGTTTGTATATTTTCTCAAACATACCTCCCAGGGGTTTGCAACTTATGTCATAAAATTTTGCACCTTTTTCATGAAACATTGCAGTTGGAAGTATGTATCTAGGGGAAATATTTAAGGACATAGGTTGTTGGATCCGTCTTTATGAATCACCCTGTAATAGCTTGTATGGTGAAGATCTTCATATGAAGCATTAGCACCTTGTAAACTATCTGAAGCATAAATTAGAAATTATATGGTTAAAAAATTGAGCATTTAAACAGAACTAAAAATCATTTCTTTCCGGGTGAATAAAGTTTTCAATATTACATAAATAATATTTGTTCTTAAAAAATATAGTTTATACTGATGGGTAAATACTAATTTTCTATTCTTATTACTACTGCGACAGTTTGAATTGTGTAATGCCTCCCAATCAAAAAACACGACATTATACAGATTTTATTATGTCATTATTGTTATGTTACTATTAATAACATTATCATTATCCATATTATAAAGTTAAAATAGTTTTTTTTTTCCTTTAGGGAATAACCACGAAATTCCTAAAATACTCTCCCTCTATTTTATTTTCGAAAGTAGCCAAATAATATTTGCTATGAAGAAATATAGTTTATATCGACAGGTGTATATCAATTTTCTGTTGTCATAACTGGCTGTAACATAACCAGCAAGATAGCATTTTATCGCATAAGACAAAACGAAACAAGATAAATACGCCGATTATAGGAGATTTTGAAGATATATCGAAGGGTCTTATATCACCGACATTGTCATCATATCCGATAGGGGGATCCCCTCAAATCCTACCAGTGTTTCTTCATTTAACTTTATTGCAGCAATTCATCTCCGCTCTCGTGATTTTTTCCTTTTTTTCATCATCTTTTCAGAACATATTAAAACATCGTGGTTTCTAGCGCGACGAGTGAACGCGTGTTATTTATTAGTAACGTACATACAAGAAGGATAAAAAAAAACTTTCAACGAGTTTTTATATATATGGCTGAGTTTTGTTTGTTTTATCATCATTTAAAGTTTTTTAGTGGTTCTTTTCAAGTAAAAAAGAGCGGAAATATCGTCTATGTTTTGATAGCTTAGGGATTAAAACTATTTCCTGCTTTTTCCTTCGTCTTTTTCCATTTTTTTTACTGTTTACTTGCAAGCTATACTTTATTCATTCGCCATGAAATGTTAGTTCGCTAATTTCCCTGAAAATTTGTCGGTGTTACTGAGATGAGATTCATCAAGGCGGATTATGAAGATTAATTTTTTACAGGAAGCTACTTCTATTTTATATAAGAGGCGGGAAGGATGTGGACAAGAAAAAAAGAGGCAATATTTTAAAGTTTTGTAAAAAAAAAAAAAGTAATAATAAAGTAATATAACTCCTCTCTTTATAAAATCGGGTATTTTGTGAAATATTTCTTTATAAATATCATGGTAATATAAATTAAAGAATTTGTTTATTAGAATTATTCACAGCTTCAATGCAGCTTCTCTTTAAAGGTATTAGAATATGTTAGTGTTATACTTGTTTGCATGTCGCTCGCCAGAAAGAGAAGTGACACAATTCCAGAAAAATTCTTTTGTGAATTATTTCACTAATAGATTACGCGCATCTTGCTACAAAGAAAATTCAGAAGCGTAAGTAATCCGAAAAACCACTAAATAAAGCTGTATGTCCATCTGCCATCATAGAAGGGAGGCAAATTGTGTTGGGGATAAGATTACTCAATCTTCCAGACATCTTCAACGTCTTCATTCGCAAGGGTTCTATGCTTTTATCCGTGCTTTTACAGCTGCATGCTATCATTTTATGTTACAGCAAAAACATGAGAATCTTCTTTTGCCTCTAATGTGAAATATAGTATTTTTGAGCTGTATTACTTTTCTACAGCAAAAACATGAGAATTTTCTTTTGCCTCTAATGTGAAATATAGCATTTTTGAGTTGTGTTACTTTTCTTGGGGGTAAGCTTTATGCGAATATTATAAAAATTCGGTACCGACAGTGAAAGTATTCCCATTAAGAAAAATAAATCTTTTGTATCGATCAGTTATCCTATCAGTACCTATATCAATCAGATCGACCTCAGTTATCCAATGCAATATACTTATATATATACATAGTGTTCCAAAATTCGACCAACAAATTAAGAGGGGTGATATAAGGCATGGAGAGGATAAAAAATTACCATAGAACATGGGATCGCAAACCACGTATTTAGTCATAAATACAGTGCGTTTTCTACCTGAACTTGGGTTGATGGTAATAATTTTGAGAAAAATAAAACATTACAATGAAAATGTAACGATATGTTACTTTATTTTGTGTGAAATATTATAACACCATGAAAAGTTCTAGAAAATCAGGGTGCTCAAGCAATCGATGATACCATATATCAACTGGCAATTGCAGTCCGAAATGTGGAGCATCAAGTGCAAACTGCTGGCATGCATAATGGAAACTTCTACCACTTTTTTCGATATTATCACCAACCTTACCTCACATCACTTATTACAACAAAGGTGAGAATGTCTATTAAAAGATTTATTATAATAAAATTTAGTTTTCTGAAAGTTATTGCCGTCAACACAAATTAATTAGGGCAGAACACCCTGTATTTTTTATTAAATACGTGGTTTGCAATCCCCATGTTCTATGGCAGGGTCGGCGAACCTTTTCGTATCCGCGTGCCAATTTTTACCCAAAAATATTTTAAATGATCACGGCGTGCCAACAAATTTAGTGGATCGAAGCAGCAAAATTAATTAAAATACTGATTTTAGGATTTAAAATATATAAGTAACATTTTGTAACATACTTACGTATGTTACAAAATCCTACTTCTCTTGTTACGTCATAGATGCCAAATAATTCAAGTCAGCTTCGTATTCCAGTTTTTCCTTATGAGAATGCCAGCTGGATTGGAGACACATGACAACAGGTTTCTACTTGAGTATTTCATACTTTTCATGCCTACCCCCCCCCCCCCCCAAAAAAAAAAAAATAAATAAATAAATAAATAAAATAAATAAATAAATAAATAAAATAAAAATAATAAAAATAAAAATAACTATCAGAAACAAATATATCAAAGTGGTTTCTTTAAAAAAAAAACTTCTTACTATGGAATTGAATTCGAAATTCCAACTTCCATTTCACCATCGGAATTTTCGCTTATGGTCGTTATTTTCCGATAATCACCTAATTCTCTCAATATAATTTTTTGACTCAATATTGAGATAGATTGGGATTTATAAAGTTGCATTTCAGTTTATTCAATATGTATGACAACGACAAGCAATCTAATCTAGAAAAACTCAGCAAGTCTAAATTCAAAATGTAGTGCATTTTCATTATATGAAACGCTGGGGTGTAAAGCGTGGCAACTGACATTAAAAAAAAAAAAAAATTCTGATTTTTTTTTTTTTTTTTTTTTTAACTGCATCGTAACAACGTTCTAGAAGTACAGAGATTTTACACAATATATATTAATTTAATAATTTTCACATCTGAATTTACAAAATGAAAACTGTTTGCACATAAGTCCTAAAATAAAATCTATCAGGGAAAAATATTGCACATAAGTTAACGGAAGTTCCATTTTTAAGAAATCAGCTGTTTAGCAGGAAACAATTATAATAGTTTGTGTGTATTTTCTTCACAAAATTTGAAAATTGACTGTATCAAAAGTTCCATTTTGTTAATTATCTTGCCTTACACGAGAGCTCTGCAATATCTTAATTTAAAACATGAGTCTATGCCGTGCCGAAAATAATCTCCCGCGTGCCACCTATGGCACGCGTGCCATAGGTTCGCCGCCCCTGTTCTATGTAATTTTTCATCCTCTTGATGCCTTCTATCACCCCTCGTAATTTGAAACACCCTGTATATTTAAAAATGAAAAATGTAAACGGGATATTTTAAAAGAACGCTCCCACATATTTAACATTAGATTGCGAGTGTCCTCGCGTGACTATAAATAACTTAACGGGGGTATGCGAAATCACATGTAAAAAGTCCTTCCGGCCAGTGCCGGGAGGAAGAGGTAGATTTATATTCCTTATTTTTAAAAAGCCCGCTTATATTATTCAAACGCACAAAACTCAATTTAGTGGAAACCGATTATAGGAGATTCAATACTAATTTTTATTAATACTAAATCATTATGAATGAGAATTTAGCGAAATTAGTCAGCTTTATCCAAGCTGCTTTTATTTAAAATGACTTATATTTTGTTGCCAAATTCGGCGATACATTGAAGTGCCTGCCATTTTAAGACAACAAGGTGGATGAGGCTAACCAGTGAACTTGGTCGAGACCTTAGTAATTCCTGTGCACATGCTCACTCACATCGGAATCGATTGATATATACGAGTGCTGTCGCAGGCAAAAAATCAGATTTTTCAAAATGTTACCCGCATTAGAAATTCAAACTGCTATATCTGAGCCATTTTTTAAGATAAATTCAAAACAAAAAATGCACCGGAATCCTTATATCAAGGTCAAATACTTAAAAAAGAAATCTTTTTCAATTTCTAATTTTTTTGCACCTTACTTTAAATATATTTTTTTATTTACTGGCCGCCATTTTGAAACAAGATGGCTGATAAAGCTGGCCAGCGAACTTGGGCAAGACATTGCTATATACTATCCACATGCCTTCCTACATCGAAATAGGTTAATAAATCCACGTGTTATCGCGTGACAAATATCAGATCGTTTCAAAATGTCAGCCATGCTAGAAATTCAAAGTGCTATAATTCAACCATTTTTTAAGATATATAGACGAAACAAAAACTGCTGCGGAATCTTTGTATCAAGGTCACACACATAAAAAAAATCTTTTTCATTTTCCAATTTTTTTATACTTCATTTTAAATTTTAAATTTTAAATTGTTTTTTAATGGCAGCCCTTTTCAAACAAGATAGCGAATGGAGCTGGCCAACGAACTCGATCTAGACATTGGTATGTACTATGTACACACCAAGTTACATCCAAATCGGTTCATAAATACGCCTGTTATTGCACTCTAAATTAAAATGTCTGAAATTCAGACACTTAAGTGTCTGAAATGGAGTGTTCAATTTTCAGACATTTTAAAATATCTGAATTTTTTCAGACACTTTTTGCGTCTGAATTTCAGACACTTCAAACGTCTGAATCGCATCCATTTTTTTGTAAGCATCATACGTAGCCATGTTTGACCACGTTGAATCCTGGAAAAATATTTGGCTGTGGTCCTGCCCCTCCCCCCCCCCCCCCAATACAGCCTGATTTTTTTGGTGCTCTCAGTTTTGGTATACAATTTTCGTTACGTTGATAATTTAAATCTTTTACGACATTGTACTGATTATAATCAATATTTTGAACTTCAGGAGTAGAACAAGATTAAAAAACAAAAAATATTTATCTAAATATTAGATTTTTTTAAATTTATTTTGTTTTTAACCTTATTTTACTTTAAAAGTTCAAAATATTGATTATAATCAGTACAATTTCGAAACAGATTTAAAATATAAGCTTTACAAATATTGCACATCAAATTTGGGGGCACTACAGTCGTAGGGGGACGGGGCACTTCCCAGTTTGCCCTTCCTTTAATCAAGAAGTACTTTTGCAAAAAACGCAACCCTGCATTATAGTTGTCTAAATTGAGATGTCCGGTATTCGGGAGTATCCGTTGTGGAGGTTAATGGACATTCTCGAATAGCGAACACCTCTATTTAACGAATACTTTTTTAATCAGCAGACATACATATTTGTATATTTTTACCTCAAAAAAGTAGACATCTCCAATTATCGGACAAATTCCGCGGTCCCGAAGTGTTCGCTATTAAGGGCTTTTAAGGTACATAGATAAATATATATATATATTTTATAATCTTGCCCTACTCTAAAAGTTCAAAATATTTATTATACTCGGTTGAATGTGGAAAAAGATTTAAAATATCAGATGTACGAAAATTGCAAAAATCCCCCCCCCCAAAAAAATGAAAATATAAAAAAATATATTGCCACATAGGCAATTTTACATATACATCACTTGATAATCACAACAGCCATTTAACTATGAATAATGAAAATAAATAAATAAATATTCTACTTTAATAACATTGGGGAAAAAATGACTTTGGTATTTTGTTAAATATATTTGCGTTTTTAAACTTGTCCTACTCTAAAAGTTCAAAACTTTCATTATAATCAGTGCAAGATTTAAGATATCAGCTTTACAAAAATTCATGCAAAATCCCCCCCCCCCCCCCCCCCCGCCCCAAAAAAAATGAAAATACTTATTTAAAAATTATGTTTTTAAAAAATTTATATTTCCACATGGGCAAGTTTTTATCTAGATCAGAGGGTACTCACAAAAGCTATTCAACTATCAATAAAAACAAATAAGTACATATTCTATATTAAAAACATGAGGAAAAAATAACTTATGATTTCCAAACTTCTTTCGTCTTAAATATATACAGTAACATCTGTCATTTTTGTATTTTTCGTATAAGTGCATATAAATAAAGTTACCACAATTTTAAATACGAAATCTAGTTAGAGGTTTTTACTTTTTCCCATTATAAATTTCAAATTACTTTTTTATTAAAAATAATAAAAAAAATCAGTATTAGAGTTGATTGCAAATCAAATACATATGTATATTTTTACAGGCAGCTTCATATAATAGACCAGTCTCATTTACTTTATTTATCTTTTTTTAATCTGCGGTTTTATGCCAGGAAGTAAGAAAGCATTAGGTCATCTTTCAAAGTTTTTTTTTTTTTTCTTTACTTCCCTGTGGCCATCATTTACTGCGAGATAAAAATTATCCATTGAAACTAAGAACTGACATTGAATATATAATTCGTAATAAAAAAGAACGTCATAAGTTTAAAAATATATACTTCTAGAATTAGTGGGGTTTTTTGCGAACAGATTCAAAACTAATTAAATTTCATGCAGGATTTTGTTTAGTACAATAAATAAAATCATAAAATACACTAATTTTACTACTATAAAGAAACTTACTTGAGTTGCTGCAAGAGGTAAGAAATATTCCTCGATTTGAAATTTTAAAAACTACCACAACCACAGTGAGGGAGAAAGACTTTCATCAGTTTAAAAGGTAATCCCATAATACATCCGACTAGCCATATTTAAAGAATGAGATGTTTCATCCTAAAAACAGGACCCGCCAGACAAAAGTTTCTTTTTTTTTTTTTGCCAGTTTCGACAGGACGAAGATGAATAACACAATATTATTGATATAAATTGATACGAGTTAACACTAATCCCATTGCACACGCTTTGTAGAATTTCCGTGTGTAATCTTCAACCGTCGTCTACTTCTGTTCTGTGTCTATCCCGCCCTTGTATCGACGACAGCTTCTAAGAGACATTTGATGTCGAGCACACACGTCAGATGTATGCATTCAATAAATAAATAATCCAAGTTAATACGAATTAAAATCACAGTACTTCACATTTCGCAAAAAACGAATTAAAATACACGCGTACATAAAAACAAACTTTGTTTGAATTACAACGTATACCACTTCGAACGAAGACATCTAAAACGCATGCGCAACTGGGAGTGCTAGTGCCCCCTGGTGGTTATTGCGTCGGAAGAATCAAAACGTCTTAAATTAAGACACGTTTAAAGCAATGAAGTGTCTTAAAATAAGACGTTTGCGGATATTTTAGACATTATTCTCACTTCGTTTACACCTTGGTCATAGTAAGACGCTTATGTATCTTAAATTAAGACATCTATAGTGTCTTAATTTTCAGATTAAGACACTTAAGTGTCTAAAATTCTTTTTCAGTCACATATGTGTCTAAATTTAAGACGCTTCTATTTCCAGTGTGCGTGACAAAAATCAGGTCGTTTCAAAATGTCAGCCACAATAGAAATTCAAAATGCTATAACTCAGCCATTTTTCTAGATATAGACGAAAAAAATCTGTTCCGGAATCTTTGTATTAAGGTTAAACACATAAAAAAAAAAAAATCTTTTTCATTTTCTAATTTCTTGGTACCTCATTTAAAATTTAAATTTTTATAAATTTTTTAAATGGCCGCCATTTTGAAACAAGATGGCGGATGAAGCTGGCCAACGAATTCGATCGAGACATTCGCATGCACTATGTATACACCAAGTTACATCCAAATCGGTTCATAAATACGCCTGTTATCGCGTGACAAAAATCAGGTCGTTTCAAAATGTCAGCCACGCTAGAAATTCAAAGTGCTATAACTCAGCCATTTTTTAAGATATAAACGAAACAAAAACTGCTCCGGAATCTTTGTATCAAGGTAAAACACATAAGAAAAAAATATTTTTTAATTTTCAATTTTTTGGTACCACATTTCAAATTTTAATTTTTTAAAAAATTTTAAATGGCCGCTATTTTGAAAGAAGATGGCGGATGAAGCTGGCCAACGAACTCGGTCGAGACATTGGTATGTACTATGTATAAACAAAATTTCATCCAAATCGGTTTATAAATACGAGAATTACAGTGTGACAAAGATCAGATATATATATATATATGGATATATATATATATATCTATATATATATGTATGTATGTATCAACTTTTGAACGGAGGGTGGTTTCGGGGTCTGGGGTCATGATCGATGAAAATATACCAAAATTTTTTGAAATCGCTTTCCTCCGAACGGCTGCAATAGGTAGCTTTTTGTAATGAAAGCTACCTAAAAAGCTAACAAGGATATTACCTTATTTCAAATGAAAAACAAATTTCAAAGTGATTGCTTAAAAGGCGCAAAGGCCAACATAGTGAAAAAGATTCCAAGCCGGGACTCGAACCCGGGCCATCAGTATAGCGCACTGACGTTCTACCGACTAAACCACTTGGAACGATACCTAGCTCGGAAAATTTCTCACTATTATATGTTGGCAAGGCTACTAACGTAGCACAAGATGGAATATTTATCGTGAGCCACCGACCTGGGGCGAGCACGAAACATAATTAAATCCAGCATCGATAGAAACTATTTTAATACATGGAAATTATTCCAGAGAGAAACATTCGCCTTGCATACAATATTTCAAATGAAAAACAAATTTCAAAGTGATTGCTTAAAAGGCCCAGGTCGGTGGCTCACGATAAATATTCCATCTTGTGCTACGTTAGTAGCCTTGCCAACATATAATAGTGAGAAATTTTCCGAGCTAGGTATCGTTCCAAGTGGTTTAGTCGGTAGAACGTCAGTGCGCTATACTGATGGCCCGGGTTCGAGTCCCGGCTTGGAATCTTTTTCACTATGTTGGCCTTTGCGCCTTTTAAGCAATTACTTTGAAATTTGTTTTTCATTTGAAATATTGTATGCAAGGCGAATGTTTCTCTCTGGAATAATTTCCATGTATTAAAAAAGGATATTACCTTTACTCGGGCACGACTGGAGTAATTTCAAAATTTTCTTTTCTGATAGTTGTGACAATAGCTAAACTATAAATTAATCGTTTCAAAAATATACAAAATAAAAACTGTTATAGTTATGCAATTTCGCTAACAAAGGGTTAAATGTACAAGAGCTGACTTGCTGCATGTGTCATTTTCTCAAGAACTACCACGGGAAGCGATTTCGATAAATTTTTTAATAGTTTCGGCGGTAGCTGATCTATAAATTGATCATTTTGCAAGAAATAAAATGAAAAATACAATAGTTACACAATTTCGAAAAAATAAAAAACATAGGGTGTTTTTTTACATTAACGCAACTAGTACATTTTTTCTTTTTTTTTTTCTTGCCGAACTATGAATTTGCAGTTTTACTACCATGATTATTTTTTTTATGCTAAAATTGCTTAACGGACATACTAATGTTAATTTTTAGGGTTTCGTTCATCTGACGAAACAAAGAATTTGGAACTAGAATATAACTGTATTCCTTCTTCCATGTGACGAAACCCTATTCGTCTCACTCCTTTGTCTGTCTGTCCGTCACAGAGCCCGTTCTCAGAAACTATACATGTTAGAGACTTGAAATTTTGGGTACTTATAGCTGAACACCTCACATCAAGCAATAAATCATAAAATTTTGAAAAATTCGGTAATTAACCGAATTACGGGCTAATTAACTTCTAAAATTAACCAATCAACCTTTTGAACGTATGTTCAAACGGACATTCTCCAAATCTTCGAAGTTTCTCCTAAGGGTTGCCAGTAAAATCAGCGGATGCGTGGTTACCACGGAGGAAATTAAGCAATAAATGAAGTGGACATTTAAAAAGCGAAATCGCATCTTCGAAAGTATTGTTCGTACAAATTCGTAAAAGGTATAGAAATACGCGGAAAAAATTCTACTTTATTTTGGTATAAAGTTGAAATTTCTGCGTTGGGTGTAACGCAAAAAATCCACTAAAAATCGATCGATAGAAATTTATTTTCTGTATTTGAAAAGACAATGAAAAGAGATTTCATTTCAGCGTAAAGCAGGTGTTGTCATCTTTCAGACATATCGGCGCTGGAGAAATTTAAGTAGAGGACATTATAATACGAAATTTAAACTTTTTAAATATTAAATTTTTTGACATCCCGACGCGAAATTGTTCGCTGATTTCATACATACCCAGTTCAAACTCGTAGCTTAATTACAAGCTGATATATTAATTATTATTTCATTAATTGGATCATTGCTTTAAAACTTTCCTTTCAACGGGTTTTTTTTCTCAGACATAACGGCGCACCTGCGATTTTTATTTTAACACGAAATTTAAACTTTTTAAATATTAAATTTTTTGATTAAATTTTTTGGCATCCCGATTTAAAATTCTTCTCTGATTTCGTACATACCCAGTTCAAACTCCTAGCTTAAATACAAGCTGAGATTATTATTTATTTAATCGGTTTCATTTCCATCAAATGCGGGTGGCACGTGCTTTTTCAACCACGAAATAATTTAAATTAGGAAATCTATCAATTTGCGTGAGGTTCAGTGCTATCAGATAAGTATAACTTTCGAGGGGAGACAAAAGCGTGCTTCGCCCGCTATCGCATAATTTTTATTTGTTAGGTTTGTGTCAATGGAAAGGGGGGGGGGAGGGAAATACTTTTGATTAAATATCCCAGTTAGTTCGCATTACATATATTATTATGACAAAGACTAGCGTGCTTCGCCCGCTATCGGATAATTTCAGTATGTGATAGCTTAATTAGAAGCTGAGATATTAATTATTATTTAATTAATCTGTATGTGTAGTGGATAGAGGTCTGCACGGCCGGAATTTCCAGGCCCGGGCCCGGCCCGAGCCCGGCCCGTCCCGGTGTGAAAATTGAAAGTTCGGCCCGAGCCCGGCCCGTTTACATTTTTACCGTTCTCGGCCCGGCCCGATCCGGCCCGTACAAAAATCAGTGAAAACAGGCCCGGCCCGGCCTGACTAAATATCTGCAAAAAATCGGTTTTTTCTCGACATACAATTAAGATTCTTTTAATGAATACTACATGCATATTTATATTAACATTTTACAGTATATTTTAAATTACTATGTGTTCGCAAAATAGAAAACACACAATAGTAAACATTAACGATTACTTACAGTGTTTTAGTCAACGTCTCTACAGACGTTTCAAAATTTAAATAAGGGTTTATTAAAAGATTATTGTAGTTTAGAATAAAGGGTTAAAAAACGTGATAACTTTTGAAGCTTATAATAAAAAGTAGATTTGTGAAAATATTTCTGTCATTTTTAAGGCTTTTCTCAAATCCAAAGGAGGTACATTTTGATACATTTATGAATTCATTTCTTTTCGGAAACGCATGAGATTGGCAGGTATTCTTATTCAGAAACCATGTAAATGCCATTTTTTTCTTAGATAAAAGTAGTACATCTTTCAGAAAATACTGCCAAAGTTAGCGTTTTGAATCGAATTTCAGGAAGCGATAGCACAGGAAAGGAGAAAAACGTACAGTCACGTGACAAGAGTCTCTGTTATCTCTGTACGTAATTTATGAAAAATGGAAACGCTATTCTATCCCAAATGCCTTCAATACTCAGGCCTGTCAATTTTATGCCGTTATAGTTAAAAATGAGTCAGAAAATGTGTCTGAAAGTTTCGCATTGTTGAGCAGTAAATATGAGAACCACCTTAAGGTACATTTCCAAAGATACTGTTAACAGAAGTTCATTATCGCTATTAATACTTTTACAAAACATAATGCCTGTCCTACACATCCTGAGAACGATTAAGACCAGTTCCGTCTCGGCACAAGTCTGCCGAAAAAATTAAACCCGGGATCAGGCATCATGTAACTGTACGATGCCGATCTCGACGATGGACATGTTACATTTCTGTATTGATGTTGTTAAACTCGCATCGGCTGGTAACGCACATTTATACTTCTCGAAAAAGTCATACTCATTGGAAATGGCCTCGTATTTTATCTGCTACTCTCAAATTCGTATACCGGGCCGATAGGCCCGATTAATTTTTTTTATCGGCCCGGCCCTGCAGCCCGTTCAATTTTTTTGCCGGCCCGTTTATTTTGTCTGTCGGCCCGGCCCGTTGAAAAAATTGTCCTAATTCTGCCGGCCCGGCCCGTTTAAAAATTCTCCTCCATTCCGCCGGGCCGGGTACGGGCCTCGGGTCCGTGCAGACCTCTAGTAGTGGACAATGAGGTGCGTTTTGGATCCTTTTTAGGCAGAGTATTCAATTCAAGCAATGCCAACAACGTATTTCTTTAAGATAGTTTATAGCACATACGAACAAGTTTATAAAAGAATGGCGCGTGAAATTTCGGGCAACTGCGGTTGGGGGGGGGGGGGGGAGGTCGAAAAATTTCTTTTTTTACCTTTGCGTTTCTGACCGTTTCAGGTGCGGTTTTCTCACGGAGTCTTCAGATAAACGATACTTATTAAATATAAAAATGTCAACAGTTAAGTTACCACTATTTCCGAATAGTAATTTCAGCAAATATCTTAATTTCTCGCTTAAGACCGCCACCACTTCGAGTAACATATCTACTGATAACAGACTTTCAGTCAGATGCAGTTTTGTTAAGAATACAGTGCGCTCCCTGGTGGTGGAATGTGGAACTAACATAACGCGATTTTGTTTAAATTAGGCAATCTAACAAGGCGACCTGTTTGAGACTTTAAGATAGTTGATAACACATAATAAAAAGCATGTAAAAGAATGTTACGTGCAATTTCGTGTGACGAGGGGGGGGGGGGGGCGAAAAATTTCTTTTTTTACCTTTGCGTTTCTGTCTGTTTCAGGTGCGGTTTTCTGACAGAGTCTTCAGGTAAACGCTACTTATTAAATATAAAAGTGCCAAAAGTTAAGTTACCAGTATTCCCGAATAGTAATTTTAGCAAATTTCTTAATTTCTAGCTTAAGACCGCCACCAAATCGAGTAACATGTCCACTGATAGGTTTTTTAACATAGTTTCGATCAGATACACTTTGTTATGAATGGAGTGCGCTCCCTGGTGGTGGAATATGGAACTAACAGGCCACGATTCCATTTAAAGTAGGAAGTCTAACAAGGCGCCTTGAGACTTTAAGATAGTTTATAACACATACGAACAAATTTGTAAAAGAATGGTGCTTGCAATTTCGGGCAAGTGGGGGCGTGGGGGGGGGGGGGGGGGAGGAGGGTCGAAAATTTTCTTTTTAGGGTTTCGTTCATCTGACGAAACCCTATTCGTCTCACTCCTTTGTTTGTCTGTCTGTCCGACACAGAGCCCGTTCTCAGAAACTATACATGTTAGAGACTTGAAATTTTGGGTACTTATATCTGAACACCTCACATCAAACAACAAATCATAAAATTTTGAAAAAGTCGGTAATTAACCGAATTACGGGTTAATTAACTTCTAAAATTAACCAATCCACGTTTTTACCGCAGGTTAAAACGGACATTCTCCAAATCTCCGGAGTTTCTCCTAAGGGTTGCCAGTAAAATCAGCCGATGCACGATTACCACGGAGGAAATAAAGCCGAAAAATGAAGTGGACATTTTAAAGCGAAATCGCACATCTGAAAATATTGGCCCGAGAAATTTATAAATGGTATAGATAGACGCGGAAAAAATCTACTTTCATTTGGTATAAAGTTCACATTTTTGCGATGTGTATAAGTTAAAATATCCACTAAAAATCGATCGAAAAAAAATTAATTTCTTTAATTGGAAATGCAAGGAAAAAAAGATTTCATTTCCGCGGGAAAGCAGCTGTCAGACATGATGACGCTGCGGTTTCCCATAGTAGCATATTTTAATACGAAATTAACTTTTTAAATATTAAATTTTTTTATCAAAGTTTTTGGCATCCCGATGTGAAATTTTTCGCTGATTTCATTTATACTCATTTCTAAGTCCTATCTTAATTACAAACTGAAATATTAATTATTATTTAATAATCGGTTTATAGCTATCAAAATGGAGACACATGCTTTTTTAACCACGAAATAACTTAAATTAGGAAATCTAATAATTTGCGAGGGGTTTTTGAACAGCACTATGTGATACGTATAACTCATTCATCATCAGAAAGTTTACAAGTATTCATACCACTATTTTCGAATATTAATTTCAGGAAATATCTTGAATTATTGGTTAAGACCGCCACTCGATCTGTTTGAAACTTTAAGATAGTTTATAACACATAAGAAAAAGTGTAAAAAAGAATGGAGTGTGATATTTTGAGGAGGGGGGGGGGGGGATTAATTATTTTTAGATTTCTAGAATTATTTTTAAAATCTTAGCGTTTGTTACCGGAGCAAATGTTTTAAATTCTTGTTTAAGACCGCCACCGTCTCGACCCATGTATCTACGGAAAGATTGCGTAAAGGCGTTTCGTTCATATATGCTTTTGTTAAGAATAGAGTGCATTCCCTGGTGGTGGAATGTGGAACTAACATAACGCGATTTTGTTAAAATTAGAAAATCTAACAAGTCGATCTGTTTGAAACTTTAAGATATTCTATAGCACATAAGATAAAGTGTAAAAAGAATGACACGTGAAATTCCGGGGAGGGGGTGTCGCTAGATTTCTAGCGCCTAGAAACGCTAAGCGCTAGAAAACGCTCTAACGCTAGAAAAAATTAGCGTTTCTGACCGCTTTAGGTGCCTTTTTTGAAGGAGTCCTGATATAGATGCTACTTATTTAATATAAAATTGTGTAAAGTTTAGTTACCACCACTATTTCCGAATAGTAATTTCAGCAAATATCTTAATTTCTTATTAAGACCGCCACCACCTCGAGTAACATATCTACTTACAGGTTGTTTAACGGAGTTTCCTTCCGATACAGTTTTGTTTAGAATAGAGTGCGCTGTCTGGTGGTGGAATGTGGAACTAACATAACGCGATTTTGTTAAAATTAGGAAATATAACGAGGCGATCTGTTTGAAACTTTAAGATAGTTTATAACACATAAGAAAATGTTTATAAAAATGGCGTGTGAAATTTCGGGCAGGGGAGGCGCTAATTTCACTAATTGATTTATTTCTATTATATACTTACTTTACAAGGCAGTCTCGTGATGTTTCATTGCAGTATACTTCTGAACGGTGTCCGATTTTTAAAAATACAGCATAAATGTTACTTATGCCAGATAAAATGTCAGAAGTATTGATACCACTATTTTCGAATAGTAATTTCAGCAAATATAATAAATTCTTGGTTAAGGCCACCACCCCCCTCGACTAGCATAGCTCCTGATAGGTTGTTTAACAGAGATACGTTCAGATACAGTTTTGTTAAGAATAAAGTGCGCTCCCTCGTGGTGGAATGTGGAACTAGCAGACCGCGATTTCATTTTAAGTAGGAAATCTAATAAGGCGATCTGTTTGAAACTTTAACATAGTTTATAACACATAAGAAAAAGTTTATAAAAAATTGCGCGTGAAATTTCTTGCAGGTTGGGAGAGGAGGAGGGGCAAAATATTTCTTTTTTGTTTAATACCGTTTCAGGTTCGCTTTTTTGACGGAGTCCTCAGATACATGCTACTTATTAAATATAAATATGTCAAAAGTTAAATTACCACTATTTCCGAATAGTAATTTCAACGATTTTCTTACATTCTTGCTGAAGACCGCCACCCCCTCGAGTAGCATATCTACTGATAGGTTGTGCAAAGGAGTTTCGTTCATATACGCTTTTGTTAAGAATATAGTGCACTCCCTGGTGGTAGAATGTGGAACTAACAGACCGCGATTTCATTTAAAGTAGGAAATCTAACAATGCGATCTGTTTTAAACTTTAAGATACTTTATAACAAATGATAATGAGGTATAAAGAAGAATGGCGTGTCGCATTTCGAGGGGGGGTGGGGGAGGGGCGCGAACAAAATTAGGAAATATAGCTGGACGATCTGTTTGAAACTTTAATATAGCTTATAAACATAACAAAATTTTAAACATCAGGCTGCGTCAAAAATCATGGTGACCATTACCCCGCTTCACCGCCCCCCCCACACACACAAAGGGAGAACTTTTCTAAATTTGGCAGATACCCGTCATGTGATATATCGTAGCATTTCCGGGGGGGGGGGGTGGCACGAACAAAATTAGGAAATATAACGAGGCGAATCTGTTTGAAGCTTTACGATAGTTTAGGAAGAGTTTGCCAAAATTTAGAAGATGTTCCATGGCGATAAATGTACTGGACGTTTTGTAAGGAATATTAAACGAAACCCTTTGTGCGATCTATGATCACACTTACCCACTTGTTTTTTAAGTCGATTATTCGAATATACATATATCTATGTACGTGCGTTTTTGTGTGTGCATAAGAGCAATATATTCTGCGCATTTTAAAACAAACCGCATAAAAAAATCCTATAATTACATTAGCTATGCCTAAATATGTGCATATATTCTCAATGTAAGCAGTTATTAAAAGGATAATTTAAAATGGCTAATCTTAAAATTTTAAAACTGTGTTTGCTTTTGCTTTTACCTTTTTTAGGGAGGGGGGTGGTTGAGGAGTTGCGCGCAAGATTTTTCTTGAACTATGTAGTATTGTTATATGCTTTCTTTACGGATTTATAGATTATTGCTTTATCTTAAGGCTGGACCATCAGTATTAATGCGCTGAAAACATAAACTCGTGAAGATTGCATGAAAAATATTAATTTTTTTCATGAGAAACATTGCTGACACATTTTGTGATAACTAGCGTGTAGGATTTTTTTGTGTGGTTTGTTTTAAAATGCTTAAAAAATATTTCTATTTCACATTATATATTTTTTCAAAATTTGATAATATGGCCACTTATGTACTTCCTTTTGAGAGAAGGTACGTCAATAATCAATATCACCTGTTTTACATGTGATTTCACAACTGTTGTTGCCTACTTAAAATAAAATTGTGCTTTCCGTATCAATATGAATGCATAACATCATGAGTTATAAACGATTGCTCCTCGATAATTACCTTCAGTCTCTAAATTCGGTTCTAAACTCTAACTTTGATTCCATTATCTGAAAGATCCTTTACCTTTATAGGAAAAGAGAAACACTATTTGATTTTTAATATCTGAATAAGAATACTGGCAAATTTTGTGCGTATAAAAATAAAACGCTTAGAAAATATTTCTCTTTCATATTTTATATTTTTTCAAGATTTGATATTATGGCCACTTATGTACTTCCTGAGAAAAGGTACGTCAATATCACCTGTTTTACATGTGATTTCACAACTGTTGTTGCTTACTTAAAATAAAATTATGTTTTTCGTTTGTCTATGAATGCATTACATCATGAGTTATAAACGATAGCTCCTCGATAAGTACCTTCAGTCTCTAAATTCTGTTCTAAACCCTAACTTTGATACTATTACCTGAAAGATCCTTTACCTTTATAGGAAAAGAGAAACACTGTTTGATTTTTAATATCTGAATAAGAATACCTGCAAATTTTGTGCGTATAAAAATAAAAATGACTTTTGACTGCGTCAAAAAATAGCGAGTTTGGAATTAATAAATCGCTTTTAAAAAAATAGCGGTTAAAAAAAGTTAAAGAAACGTATTACAGATTTTTAGTGATTAAAATAACGCCCTTAAAAATTCGATTTTTCTTATATTTCGGTGCATACATTATTTTTAAAAAATAAACTCATGGGTCATTCTCCAAAACTAGGACAATTGTTGTAACCAGAGCAAAAATTTCAATTTTTGCAACATTTTGTAATATTTTTGCACGGAATAGCAGAAGTATTATTACAGGTATTCATTCAATATTCCATGCACAAAATCATGATTTTAATTATTCATTATTTTTTAATTTAATTTTGACATAGGTAAATATCACTATCAGCTCCATGCACTGTAACCATACATAGGTTCGTAAATAAAACACATTGTTTTCAGGACTTAGCCTTTTTTTTTTTTTTTTTTTTTTTTTTTTACTTTTTACTTTGCATATAGGAGAGACAATGCGTTTCTTATAAAGAGCGAAATTTTTTTTTGTGCCTGTTTTTTATCCATGTTCAAATCCATGTGTGAACATCTGTAACTAGGGTGTTGCATAATCTCTGTGTCTATATTTCAATTATCATAAAAACCTATAAGCAGCAGCACTGTAGCGTTTGTTTGCTGTTTAGTTGAAGAAGGGGGTTATTTAAAAAAGTAAAATTATAAGCCTATAAGTTTCCTATTTAAAAAATAAGCTGTGTGTTTTTAGAATAAGAATTACTTTCTTTATAACTTAAGCTGTTTACCAAGCTATTAAAATATATGTTGTTATATGTTAAATATGTTGTTGAAAACATAATATGTTAAAATATTATGTTGTTTACCTATATATTTACTAGGTTTTTGTGTTTTGGGAAAATTTTATTTTATGCAAAAAAAAAAAAAAAAAAAAAAAAAATCAATTTCGTTTTAGCTTTAGAATGTAAAAAATAGTGATTTGTTATAAATAAAAGTTTTAATTATTTAGTGAGATTCGAAAATAATTGTGCATTATTTTTATACTTTTCTTTATTTCATTTTAAGCACAAAGAAAGTATGAAACGTAAGAAACAAAAACAAACAAACAAACAAAAAAAAAAAAAACATTAAAAAAAATAAATAAAAAGAAAGTGAAAGGAAAAGAAGGCAGCTAATTAAAGATAAGCCATTATTGTATGAGGCGGTTCATATTTGTAGATTTTTTATGATTTTTTAACTGTAAAAGAATAAAATGATTTTCTATCAATGCAATAATTTCTTTTATTGAAAATGATAATGTTAGAATGGCAATTGAATCAATTATTATCTATTCCATGGGCATTAATTAAATTATTTGACAAAAACAGCATGATAATCTCTGCTGATATTATTTTTTGAAGAACTTTTTTTTTTTTTTTTTTTAATTTTTCATGATAGAAATCCCCTGGTTTTGGAGAATGACCCTCATCGTCTTATATAAAGAAGAAGAAGAAAATCATTAAAACTGCAGAGTATTGAAATTCAAATAATTCATTTTAACTAAAATTATAAAATAAATAAATAATTCATTAATCTTACCGTTTATTAAATTTAAGTGCAGATTTTATTTATATTTAAAACCACCTCATTTTTTAAAAATAAACAGGAGAGGTGATCTCTCAAATACTTACACATTCTTGGTGAAATATAAGACTGATTGTTTTAGATTGACTTCTCACGCCATACTACAAAAAACTGCAAAGTTTTATTTTAAATAAAGCGGGTTTATTTTGTTAGAATTTTTATACAATTTTTCTGGTTACTAATTGAATGTTGCCGGTTCTTTTCAACTTCTTATTTTCTTTCTTCTACAATCGTAATATCATTTTTCTAAATTTATGGATAAACCTCTAACACTTTTTTTTTTTTTTTTTTTTTTTTTTATAACACTATGAAGATTTAGGAAAAAAGTTTATAAACTACACCTTTTTCCGATCTGATTTAATCCAAGGAAATCAAATATATTAATAATCTAAGTATCTCAAATATTATATGATATGCGTGTCACCATACGAAAAACACAAATAAAACAATTTTTAATATGTAGAATCGTCCCTATTTGAAAAATTAGAATCATTTTCTGAAAAAAAAAGAGTTTTTAGTCTAATAATATATTTGCAATATTTTTACTGCAAACGACCTGCAAATAAAGGCAGGTGTATTTTTATCCTTTATTTGGCACGGACTCTAACAAAAGGCAAATCAAGTAACAGAGTAATCCGAAATTACAGCGGAACAGAAATGACAGCATTCAAATACTACGAGAGAATTTTGATATAATATTACATAAAGGTTCCAGAATGGTATTTCTGGTGCGAGGGTTATATATATATATATATATATAATAAATTTGAAATCACAAATATATGAAGAAATTGGTAAAGTTTTAAAGATGATTTAGAAATGAACATAGGAAACCAGTATGTAAAATAAGAAACTATGAATGACCCACAGAATCGTCAGAGGAGCTTGTGAGTTCATTCATAGAACATGCGTTATTTCATCCAATTTTGTCGGCATTAAGCCTAAAATGACAAAATTTAGCTCCTTATAACGCAAACATTACAGAAAATGATAATAAAAATCTAAGAGATCTAAAGAAAGATTCACCTCATACAGGATATTAAAATTATTAGAGCACAATACCTGAATACATTCTAGCAATAAAAACTACAGCATATAAGATGGAAAACATAGTTAAGTCTAATTTAACATGTGAGCTACAGTTGAACATCTGAAAATCCCATTATATATATATATATATATGTAATGTATGTATGTATATGTATTATATGTATGTATATATATATTTCGCTACAAGTCCTGTGAAAACTGTGTCGTAAGCGGATTTTTTTTTCTTTTTTTTAAGAATAATAAAAGTTTAGTTCCAAAAATCGCCAATAGAGAGATATTTCCAATCCACAATACCGGCATATGCTAATATTCGTAACCAAATTAACTGTGTGCACGCACGGTGACACTATTTATATAGTTGCTATTGTAAAACGAAGTCATAACTCCCTATAGGTTACTTAAAATGACTATCGTTTTAAGAAAACACTTTATTTGTATATTTATTATTTCTATTTCAACAAAACGGTGACTCAGCTAAAGTAGCATTGTTAAAAAAATTAAAGGGGTGGCGAAAATGTCCATTTACTGTTAAGGAACTACATAGCATCGTGAAATTTGAAGAAACGGGATCATTGGCTGTCTAGCTTGGAAGAAGAAAAAAGTGTGCTGGTGCACAAGTCACCGCCGTCTGAGTACTAAACCTACGCGCTGACATAAAAATGGCGGCTGTCGTAGGTGTTTTTTTTTTCTTTTTTGCTTCCCTTAAGTTTTAATACCAGTAAATTTTAAAACTTTTCCTCACGTTATTTTTTAAAAAGTAAATAAAGCGAATAAATCAGTAAGAAAGTACCGGTGTCAAAATTCTAGGGACCATGCAAACGTTGAAAAAAAAGCCCGCCTGCGACAGCCGTGAGTTTTGTTTCAGCACATAGTCCTTGTATTCTGAAGGCGGTGCGCAGGTTGGGGATGATACAGAGACACAAGGGGGGGGGGGGGATAGGATGTCACGCTTTATGGGTAGCATTAGCGTTTGTTGTATTGCGCAAGTTGTAGAACAACCTTGTTCCAGTGTGTATAAGTGCTCTTAAAAAAGCTGTCCCTATAAACTATGACTATTTTTTACATATGATATTACATGCTAGTGTGCTATAAGCATTTGTATTGGATGACCTTGCTTGCTTTGAGCTCCAAAATGAATGGACATAGAACACTCTCTGGACAGACGAGGCCTACTTTCTTTTAGAAACTGCAGTTAACACATATAATTGCAGTATTTGGACTTCAGAAAATCCACATGAGTGTCGATAAATTCCTTTTCTTCTAAGTTAAGGTGTGGTGAAATTTTACTGCAACATTCATTTTGGGATAATTTTTTTCGCTCAGCTTTGCAGTCCCTCTAAACGTGATACGTCAGCGGACAACATTATTCTTCTTTCTTGGCGAATTCCATCATTCCAGCTTCGCAGGCACGTCCGTGTTTTAAAACAATTTTTCTTACGAGATTTCCTAGAAGATCCCTAGATTTCAATCCGTGCAATTTTTCGCTCTAGAGATAGCTCAGACTTGCTCTAACCCAATCCCAGAAGATCTCTGTTTGGTCTAAAAGTTGATGTGTGTATAAAAGCTTAAAAAGTGCATCTGTTTGAAAATTAGTGCATGACTATTTCATAAACATAATCCTATACTTTCTTCCTTATTTTGAACACTTTTACAATTTACATTGGTCACGTATCTTAAACCGGTAAAAAATTAAAGAGGATTTCAGTATTTTGGAGATACCATGTAGACATACGATCATTGTGATACACTGTGACAAATGTCTCCATTTGGTTCCTTGCCAAATCATATTGAAGTATTTTACTAACGCGGCACTTCAGTTCCGAAGTGAATTATACTTATCCGAATCACATGATTTCTTTTAGATGATTACATGATTATTCACCTGGCTGTTATCTCTTCAAGTTGATAAACTCGTGTTTTCTTACGATTTTCTTTGCGGCTGTACATATATAACGTTATCAACTTTATGGTAATTTTGGACCACCTCCTCCCTTACGATGTCATACGTTATCATTCCTCGAACCCCCACCCCCAGCTTCCTTATGATATCGTTATCAGTGTCTTTTTTTCTTCTTCTTCTTTCGTTTTCTTTATATACTTTTGCAGCGATATACAGATATGGTTATACATTTATTATTCAAATACTTTACTCTTTCAAAGAATTAGAAGTAAATAAAATATTTATATTTCACATGAAATAATTTTTTATCAATTAAAACTTAAAAGAAATAGTTACTTTTTAAATGTATTTAATGATAGCTTTTTGTTACATAATACATTCAACAATAATATTGTTTTCTTGCACTTGTCCGTACAAGGGAGAGGGTAAGCAGAACCTCTTATCAACAAAACAGGTGACAACATTCTTTCTCTTTATGTTTACTAATGACTAATTAGTAAGTCTCTTTCAAACATACTTCGTACCTGGTTCCTAAAACAGCGGATTATACTGGCATGTTGTAGAAGAATATTAATAGCAAACGTTGTGGTACTCCATATTTTGGAATAAAATAATTGAGTTTTTTAATGGTTTTAATAATAACTTTGTGTTTTCGTAAAAATGGATAACAGATTGAAAATGTACAATAGATTATTTTAATGTAAAGAAAAAATTACAAAAAAGAAAATTTTGGTTGGATTAAAAATTATATCTATATCAAAAGTCAATCTTCCCCGCCTTCTCTACCTAGAAATGTCGTACGATATCAACTGCCTGTTACGTGTGAGAAACTTCGAAGCAAGAAACTTTTATAATATCCCAGACTCTTTTAAAGACTATCCTTTTCTTTTAATTCTTTTCTATTACTTTCATTTCAGAGTTCATTGAAGTACGTGTATGTGCCCAACCCAAAATTCCCGTTGGATGATGTTCCTACATTGGGCATGTGTGCGAACTTTGCCCTGTGCATCTGTATCGCTTTTTCGCGCGTCTTCTACGATGTATCTTTGGAAAGGGAAGAGGTGTTTTTTTCTCTCCCTCCATTTCTTTCTGTTACTAATTTTATTTAATCCAGAAACAATTAAATGATCTAAATGAAAAGTAATCAGTTTTATGTATGAACCACGCACTCAATGGATTTAAAAGGAAAAAAAAAATTTTAAGTAATACATTTTTCAACTTTCTTTCCACCTACACTATAGGTTTTAAAAGTGAAATATGTGGAGACGATCACTGGTGATAACGAACCAAGGATATGGGCGGACCCTGGGATATTCTGAGGTAAGAGAAATTTCTTATCTCTATTATTTTTTCAATTGAAGAAAATTTATCTATATGAATAAATAAGTAATAAATAGAGGTTGCTCCGTAAAATTAACATCAGATTATGCGACTTGATTTGTTGCACTGCTACAGAGGAAAATTATTACTACTTTATTATTTAAGAATGGTCTCTGAAAAATGTGTGAAATATAGATTGAAATTTGATATCATATGAAACTTTAGAAAAATGTTTTATAATGAACATTTTTGCTATGCCTAAAAAAGGGTAAGCAACTCAACGATACTATTGAAACATTATTATTTAAAACCTTTTTATTCATATAATTTGAATTATTGACATAATGTTTATATATATATAAGTTCGTAGTCTATGAAAAATGAGTACCCTAAAGGACTCAATAATAGAAAAACTGAACGGAAATAATTATCACATCTGGAAATTTCGCATGGAGATGTATCTCCAAAAGGAGGACCACTATAGTGCTGTTATTAACGAGCCCCCAGATCCTATCACCAACGCCTTCAGTTCCAAAAATAGGAAGGCGCGCGCAATTACAAGCTTGTTAATTGAAGGTGACCAGGTGATCCATGTTAAAAACTTGGAAACAGAGCGCGAAATCTGGATTGATTTAAAAAATATTCATGAAAGAACCAATTTGAGCAGCAAATTGTTTTTACTACGAAAAATATACTCAATAAAATTGTGTGAAGGTGGTAACATGGTTGATCATCTTACCAAAATTTATGAAACCCGCGCGATAAATTAGCCGCTATCGGCGAAAATATAAGTGATCAACATCTTGCTCTGCTCTCTCCCTTCCAGTTATGACGGTCTCATTACCGCTTTGGAGGCGAGGGATGAGCGTAACCTTAGTGCTAGTTTTATTCGCACTAAACTGATTGACGAACATTCTAAAAGAATAGAAAATAACCGCGAAAGGGAGCGCAGTCACTCCGCTTTAAACGTGAAATTCCATTAAAATAAATAAATAAATTCTGCCGGTATTGCAAGAAAAATTCTCACAACATTGACGATTGTTGGACCTTGAAAAATAAAAATAATTCGAAGCAGTATCAAAACCCTAATCGTTTTCCCAACCAGTCACAAAAATCGCCTATATGCTCTCAAGGCAGTACAAATGCGAATACTAACAAAAATAGGAATTTTGAAAAAGAAACACCTAATGATAGAAATGTTATATTTTTTGTTGGGGATAATGTAAAAGATCTCTGGGTGATTGATACAGGGTCTTCAACTCATATTTGCAATAACAAGAACAAGTTTAATGATTTTCATAACAGTGCTTCTTGCGTAACCATCGCAAACGGTCAAGAACTTTGCTCTGAGGGTTACGGGACTATAAAATTAAATACATTAATGTCGGATAATGCACACAGAACGATATCACTAAAGAATGTATTGTATGTACCCGAAATTGAAACAAATTTAATTTCTGTAAAAAGGGCTACTGAAAATGGTTGTAAAGCCATATTTGAAAAACAATCTTGCAAGATAACTCACGAAGGTATTACGTACCTCAAGGGCTATGTAAACAATAATTTATGTGAATATAAAATAGAACAAAATATATCTCACAATGTAAATATTATAAATGAATGCGAAAATAAAAATTGTCTACACAAGTGACATAGGAGATTAGGCCACAGAAACGTTAATCACATTAAGGAATTAGTAAATAATGATATGGCGTTAGGGATTAAAACTGACAAATGTAAACACGGTGATACATGCGAAACATGCATAATTTCTAAACTCACTAGTGATCCATACCCCAAAGCCGCTAGTTTTCGAGCTACAAAGCCCACAGATTTAGTGCACTCCGATTTGTGTGGGCCTATGCAAACAGCGACGGTTGGCAGAAAATATTATTTCTTGACTTTTGTAGATGATTTTAGCCGGTTTACCATAACGTACTTACTGAGAACCAAAGATGAAGTTTTCCCTAATTTTAAAGAATATGTTGCAATGACCGCGAATAAAATTGGCAGGAAGGTGCGTGCTATCCGTACCAACAACAGAGGGGAATACACAGGGAAGGAAATTGAAAATTATCTAAAATATGAGGGAATTAACCATCAACTTACTGTTCCGTATTCCACGCCTCAAATTGGGGTTGCGGAGTGTAAGAACCGTACCTTGATGGAGATGGCTCGCTGCCTACTTAAAGACAGTGGTTTACCTAACTCATTCTGGGGCGAAGCCGTCTGCACCGCAACATACATACAAAATCGCCTCCCGACCTCATCCAACGACTGCACTCCCTACGAAAAATGGACTGGTCGCAAACCAGATCTTTCAAATATTAAAACCTTCGGTTGCCGTGCCTTTGCTTATGTGGAAAAGACTCATAGAAGAAAATTGGACAATGCAGCAATAGAGGGGATATTCGTAGGTTACGACAATAGGAGTAAGTGCTACAAAATTTGTACACACCCAGAAATGAATACTCAGATTTCACGAAATTTTCTTTGTTTTTGACGAAACGGTTTCCTGGAATATGCTCCGAGCGAATATTTCGTCAAATTGATGAAATTACTTTCTTCACTTGTTTGACGATATAAATTTGCTCAAAAGTTTTGTCAAAAAGGGCTGGTGGCGCCATCTATTGAACAGTTTGGAAGCTGCTGTACCAAGGGAAGAAAAAATTCACTTCTCGTTTTCCTCGGCGTGATTTGAACCCGCGGTGTTTGGGGTGGGAGGCACTTGCTCTACCCACCAGGCTATTTGGTACTTGTATGAATGTGCTTTTAGACTGATGTAATGAAAGCTGCCGCGTGTTTATATTTTTATAAGATAGATTGTAATTTTATCGGTGCTGAAAGTTTTAAGAAAGGCTATTTTATTATTATGTTTTTCTCACGGTCAGTGAATAATAATAATATGGCTTGATTAAATCATTTATTAGTGAAATTTTCTTTGCTCAATGAATGGTTAGAATATGGTCTGGTTAATTTGTTGCACACAAATAACGAATTGTGAAGTGCATATTGCGTGAGATTTTCTCACTTTGAGTAGGTGGATAAGATTTTAACACTTTACTGTTTATAAAAGGGAGAGGGATCAATTATGTTTATTTTTAATCTGATTGAAAACAGGATATACTTCTTAAATAAATTTTAAAAAAAGATATCCCGGATCTTTGAAATTTTATTGACCAAATTTTCTTTTTGGATGTTTTTGAACACAGGAAATATATTCTTTTCGAATTAAAACATAACGAACAACAACATAAGTAATAATAATAATAATAATAAGCATTCTTAAAAATTTTAACAGCTAAAAAAATAACTTATGAAGAAACAATAAGTACCTATATTTCAGTATTTTCTGAAAAGCACTAAAAAGTGCTGTTTTAAAAATAAATTATTACGGGACTAATACAAACAAGCAAATATCTGCTTGCTAAAATCGCAGGATTTGAGGAGGTACAGCAACGGTTTCCTTAAAATGCTTTGAGTCTGACCGTGATTGAGGAAAAACTTTCGACAAATATCTGAGAGTTTACCTTTCCTTAAAAGTCACGTGATGGTGATAGGAAATGATCGTCAAAAACGACGAAATGCAGCTTGAGGATTGCTGAATCGTCAAAAGTGAGAATTCTATTTCTGAGAGTGTACGGACGGTAAGAAAATCGTAATAAGTAGAATTGTAAAATTTCTGGAGACTAAAAGTAAAAACATAACTGAGGATAGCATATCAAATAAAAACAATGAAACACCGAATTCTGAAAACCCGGTTCCGAAATTACAATTAATCGAGGATAATATTGACAGAGCCGAAGATACAACGCAAAATCAAAATGCAAATTTAAATACCACGCAAAACGTAAAGCGTAGATCAAACAGACCGAACAGGGGAGTTCCTCCCGATAGGTTTGCGTTCTTAACAAATAATGTTAAAGTAGAAAATCCGAAAAGTTGGGACGATATAAGAAATATGCAAAACCCGATTGAAAAGGAAAAGTGGATAGAAGCGACTCTAGAGGAAATGAATTCTCTTCGCGAAAATGATACATGGGAATTAGTCGAAGTCCCACCAGGAACGAAAGTGATCGGTTGCAAGTGGGCGTTCAAATCTAAATACAATAGCCAGGGTTTGCTTTAAAAGTTTAAGGCTGGGCTAGTCGCAAAGGGTTTTCCCCAAAAATATGGGGTAGATTATGATGAGACCTTTGCACCAGTCACGTCTCATACGACAATTAGAAGTTTTTTAGCGATGGCATTGTATAAGAATCTGAACTTAAGACATGTAGATATTAAGACCGCTTTCCTTCACGGGGAATTGCAAGAAAATGTGTATATGCATCAGCCTGAAGGCTACGCAGTTCCGGAAGAGGGGCATAAGGTGTGCAGACTCAAAAAGGCCATTTATGGTTTAAAGCAGGCCGCCAGGGCATGGAACCTGACGTTACAAAAATCACTATCTAAATTAGGTTTTCACCAAAGTCCGATCGATAAATGTTTATATAAACAAACAACCAATAACACAGCGACTTAAGTAATCGTTTATGTACATGATCTCCTCATAACTAGGGAAGATGAAAACCTTAATAAACTTATAAACGAATTAAACAAAGAATACCCTGTAACTGACTTAGGTGAAGCAAAATATTATCTAGGGATAAATATAAATCGGCCTGACAAAAAATACTATGACGCTTGATCAAATTAATAAATTTAATGATTTGATAATGAAATTTGGCTTAAAAAACTCGGAACCAACTAATATACCAATGGAACCAGGATACGTTAAATTAGCGGATAATGAAAATCTCCTTCCTAATAATACGAATTACAGACAAGTCGTAGGAGCTCTACTATACATCGCGACCATATCTAGTCCAGATATTAGTGCCGCCGTAAATATTTTAAGTCGCAGAAACGAGCGTCCAAGAGCTAAGGATTGGGAAGCTGTTAAGTGAACAATCAGATATCTTAAAACTACAATTGACTTAAAATTAACATACACTAATTTAAATAAACCTGTTTTGAGGGCATATTCTGATTCAGACTGGGCAAATGATCCTACTGACAGAAAGTCAGTATCAGGAAATCTACTTATGATTGGAAATAACCCACTTCTGTGGACATCAAAAAAGCAGGCTTGCATTGCCATGTCATCAGCTGAGTCAAAGTACGTGGCTGCCGCTGTGCAGCACAAGAGACAATTTGGATTTTTCAACTCTTGAAGGAACTGGACCTCGAGCAAGAACTATCTATACAACTGTTTGAGGACAACCAGTCCTCCATTAAATTTGCCGAAAGCGACAAGCATCATCAAAGAACCAAGAATATATCTCTTCGTTATCATCTATTGAGAAACCTTGTCGAGGAAGTGGTAATAACTATGACTTACCTTGAAACTGCAGCAATGACAGCCGATCTGCTGACAAAACCCCTGCCCAAACCTCGATTCGTGCTTCACAGAAAAACTGTATTGAACTTATAAAACTTTCTTTATTCCGACGATTCAGCGGGGCTGTTACGTGTGAGAATCTTCGAAGCAAGAAACTTTTATAATATCCCAGACTCTTTTAAAGACTATCCTTTTCTTTTAATTATTTTCTATTACTTTCATTTCAGAGTTCATTGAAGTACGTGTATGTGCCCAACCCAAAATTCCTGTGGATGATGTTTCTACATTGGGCATGTGTGCGGACTTTGCCCTGTGCATCTGTATCGCTTTTTCGCGCGTCTTCTACGATGTATCTTTGGAAGGGGAAGAGGTGTTTTTTCTCTCCCCCCCTTTCTGTTACTAATTTTATTTAATCCAGAAACAATTAAATGATCTAAATGAAAAGTGATCTGTTTTATGTATGAACGCACTCAATGGATTTAAAACGAAAAAAAAAATTAAGTGATACATTTTTCAACTTTCTTTCCATCTACACTATAGGTTTTAAAAGTGAAATATGTGGAGACGATCACAGGTGATAACGAACCAAGGATCTGGTGACCCTGATATATTCTGTGGTAAGAGAAATTTCTTATCTCTATTATTATTTCAATTGAAGAAAATTGATCTATATGAATAAATAAGTAATAAATAGAGGTCGGTCCGTAAAATTAACATCATTGCCAACCCCCCCCCCCCTCCCCCACCTAAAGCGGGTAGTGTTATATATGCGCAGCCTCTTTGTATAAATATTCCCATTCTAAAAATAAATATTTTAATATTTTATGGGCTATCCGTTAATTTTTTAACTATGCTAATTGTGGAAATTACCATTCGTAGAGTTACGTATATGGAAGGAAGGGTAAACTGGCCATTCTAAGGTTTGATAAATTTTTATGATACCTTTTTTAATCAGTAGAGTTGTTGAAACGAATATCATCAGTAACTATAATAACTGTAGTTACAATAACGATTTTACTTTCTTTTAAAAAAGTTATTTTAAAATGTGTACGTTACTTTAAAAGAAAAATTACAAAATGGCCACTTTGTCCGCCAAGGCTCTAGCATAGGTAACTGAACAAATCACATTTTGATTAAGGTTGTATATTTTAAAATTAACACAAGTTAAAGTAACCCACGTTCAGAATAAGTATTATGTTTTGTAATATTTTAAGGATTAAATCGTTACAAGATAAAGTAAAGAGTAATGAGTTCCAATATTACGAGGTGGAGGAATACAAGTGCCCCTAGCAAACATGCAGACTGTAAATATCGAGAGTAAATCTTTGTCTGCAGAAGTTATTGCCCTGACCTGTCTTCTTTCTTTCACAAAAAATAAATTTGAGTAGTATTTTGTCATGAACAAAAAAAGAAAAAAAAATGTTTTCGGACAAATGGTTCGGACAAAAATGGTTTCTGGCCATTTTTTCGATCCCTTTTTGGCCACTTTGCCCGAAATGACACCTCTTCAAAAACTGTGGCCTAGCGTCTAATCTATATGACTTAGCGTTTTGAAACACGCATCATTTAAAAGGTCTTTTTATACTTATCAAACAGCAGAGGAACAAATATTTATAACACATAACACACTACATATTATATAGCTATAATCAAGAAATTGTACCACTTACCTAAAATTAAAAATGCGAAAAGAACAATAAAATGAATTCAGAAGTAGAAATATGTAGCCTTCCGCTTCAAATTCTCAGACAGTTACTACCAATATGTGTGACCACTCTTTCACCTTGTTCCTGCATGGCGGTGGCATAGAGCGGCAAAAACTCAAATTGCCACTTTTCTCTCACTGGCTACTTTAGCCGTCCTTCCCTATATTTTTTAAGTGCCGATACCTTTTTGTCATACTTTTAATTTATTTTTAGAATTTCCTAAAAACAAATTTAGTTGAATCTTAATGACTAGGTAATCGTCATAGATATAATAATAAATATTATAATTACAGTTCAACTCCATTATAATAGACGCTGCCGATATTGTGATAATTATTACTCCGATTTTAATCCACCATACGTGAATATATAAATATATACTCCTTAATTTATATACTGTCACCACCGGTATAGGTGCGGGATAGCGGACACGATGTAAAATTGAGAATCACTTTACTACGATTCTTCAAATAAATACTTAATTGGCTATTAATTTACAATTCACTTATATACTTACAACAAAACACAGTATTTAATTTTATCGGCAAGGTTGTAGCAAATCCTCCCTTACGTTAAATTATACGTTGGGATATTATCTATGCACTAGATTATAGCGCTATAAACATACCGTTCCCGTCTCTCTTGACCGTACTCATCTAGGTTTATCCATCACTGCGACTGCACAGGTCTGTCCGAATTTTTGGCATACACGTCCGCTTCTCAAGAAAACACTCTGTGCTGGCAGCACACGACTAATTCTCTTCTACTCTCCACTTAAAATTGATTCTCTTCCTCTCTTATTTCCGTCTTCTCCCTTCAATCTATGGGCTCTCTCTTCTATTTTCACAGGAAACCCAGAGTGTTGTTCTGGCCCGCTCGGCCACTGACAGGTCACCACAAAAGATTATATATTTTTTTCATCAACATTCCTATTCACTTCTGTAAGCTTTTCTATTGTACTATGTCCATTCTAGTAGATAAGAACCCGTCTTTTGGAAATACCTTTTACTCATTTTAATCTTGCAGATAAGAAAATGTGACCATAACTCAAGTACATAGATAATGATACACAAATAAATACATTACATATAGAAAATAAAATAAATGAAACCGTAATTTAAGTGAAGCATATGTCTAATTAACATCAGAGACCTGACATCCATTATAATGAGAGCGAGTGGATCAGCATATTTGCATGTTGTAACAGATTCATCGGTACAACTACATTAAGGATGTGCTATTACGAAAATAAGTAAATGGTAAATCAAGTTATTATCTGTTCTATAACATTACGCTCCTATTTAGAGTTAAATTACTAAATAAATTAATTAAACTTTTAGTTTTTCATATTTTTACAATACTGAATTAATAAGGGTGAGGGTAGGAATGTTACAATTGTTGAGGAATATGCACTGCTCAGATTTTTTTAAAGTATTTTTTCTTTGAATTTTTTAAATACCTCTTCCCATCAAGCTAGATTTAAACGATTCCTACTGTATTAGATATAATAATGATCGTACTATATAACACGAATTTCTGACCTCAAAATTCTACATATAATTCATCTCAAATGAGAATTTTGCACTTGCATCCCTGTTGCTCACAAGCGATAAGCTATGCTTTTAAAAAAAAACTATGGGGGGAGAAAGCATTGAATTTTCTAAAATAATGCGTCAGCCGTCACTCATCGAATTCTTCCTAGTCCAGTGTTACAACAGACAGAAAAAAAAGGAGATAATGAACGTGTTCCGTCGTTAGTATATCAGCTAACAACAGCCTCTCTCTGTCTTTTCGATCAATTTCCAACCAGAATTGAAGCAAATGGGCTCCATTTTACATCATTCCACGAGCCAAAATATTGTTCAGATCAGAATCGCGTGAATGAGTCATCGATAAGAAATATGCTCCCCCCCCCCCCCCAACCCCACACCGGCCCTCAAAAGAATCTGAAACCAATACTTGATTTATAAGATCTCTCATTTATTCCTTTTTTCTTTACACGAAGTGATTCAAGAAGTTTTTTTTTTTTTTTTTTTCACAAATTACAAGTTATCCTTTAAAACAGTTATTAAAATGAAATACGAGGGCGATTTGCATACAAATATCTTTTTTTCTTTTTTAAATTTTCTGGATGATAATTCTCATGTAGATACATTTATTCAGAATTCACGAAGGCTACAAAATAAATCAATTTCTTACGCAGAACATATATAATAATGTAAGAAATATTTCGTCAAACTTATATGTTGAAATTTCGATTCTCCTTAAAACTTTTTTCAGCGTTTAAGAAATAATTCGTCTTTAAAATAAAATAATGATCTGTGTTTTATAAAGAATGTATCATTGCTTAAAAATATATGTTTGAAGAAAATGTAAAAGTATATTTCTGAAATATAATCGTATTTTTATGATAATGAATTTCTTATTCTTTTATACAAACGTGCGTTTCATAAAAACAGAGTAAAATCATAAGAACATCAAGGTAGGGGAGAGTGTTGTACCTTGGGACAATTTTCACATTTTAATTTTTTACTTCGATGATTATAATCAAATTTAAAATTTAAAAGCAACATTTCAATACACCAACATATTTCTCTATAATATAATTTTAGAAATTCAGACAGTTTGAAAATAAAAAAATGCCATTCATTTAAAGTAGGGAAGGCAAACTGTCCCAAGGTACAACATCCTGTTGTACCTTGGGACATACTGCATAATTCAGAAAATAGGCATATAACTCATCAATAATTTTATACAATAACTAATACAATATTTTGTACAATAACAATAACTAATTTTATGCCAACAAACAAAACTTTTTTTTTTTTTTTCAAGGGAATAGAGAATGAAACTCAAGTTCAAGATCCAAAATAAAGTTGAGTTGTTTTATTTATTGCATTTCACATGATTTGTGAAATTTTCTGTAAAATAAGTAATAAAAATACTTTTATTTATCCAAATTATTACGAACCATGTATTTCTTGTACCATTGGACATGTCCCATGGTACAACATATTTTACTGTCCCGAGGTACAATCACCACACGGTTTAAATAAAATCAAAATGGCGGTAAATCTAGAAGAACTATCATTATTTTCTCATACCCAAAACATTTAAAAATCTTCTCTTTTATAAAAAAATAAATTGCAGTTGACTTGTTGTAGAAATACATGGGGAAAAAATGAAGTTAGAATGGAGGAAAATATTTACTTTGGACTAATGAAATTTATTTTTTTCACCTAACGGTTAAAATTCGATGCTTCTGATGTTGTCTGTTATTATGATGAGATCTGTTGGTTATAGGTCACTATTAGAAATACACAAAAGATAACTGTTGCCAATAGTTTATTAGAAATTGTCAATGTCCCAAGGTACAAGCGTCCCAAGGTACAACACTCTCCCCTACAGCTTAGAGCTAATTTTTTTAATACCTTCCGGAGATGACATGCGAAAATCCCATCCTTCGGTTCACTCTCCATAGCAAATATCGTAAGCACTTTCATAAAGTTAAATCTTGTCCAGCCGAGATAACGCCGGTTTGCATTGAATTTTTTCCACCGAATTTTACCATGATAAGAACACATGAAGCTTTTATGTAAACAGTTCGTAATAAAGTATATAACTTAAGAATAGACAACTGCCCCCTAAAATTTAAGTTCTTCTACTCAAACTCGAGTATTATTTCCTTTCGCACGTTTCTAAAACAAGGATTTCGAGACCTGGTTACCAATAATATTTGTAACTTTTCACTTGTTGTGAGTACATATTGGATTTGAGGCCTCCTATTCCAATTTGAATTATAAACTGTGTGCAAGTTTTTTCATATTCATTAATTTTTTATAGAAAAACTGTCTGTACATGTTTAACCCATCTAAAAAAAAAAAAAAAAAAAAAAAAAAAAAATGGATTTGCCAATTCCAAAACTTTTTTCTATCTCATACATGTTAATACTTAAAGAATTCAGTATCACAGTGCTAAAACTAAATGACAATCTATGTCCATCATGATGATTCTAAAGATATGAAATTGAGTTCATTAGTTCAGGAGATATGACTCTATAAAATCGTGTAAATCTTGAGGACCTATCTATTGAAAAAATCGTGAAAAATTCTGCATAGCACCGCCACCTGTTGGGAGATTTACACCAAAAACTAATCAGCACCAATTTATATCAGGGACTAACTGAATCTGAAGTTTGATGAAAATTCGTGCATTAGTTCTTAAAATAGAGCTATTGCAATAATCGGGGGAAATGCAGCATAGCAGTGCCACCTGTCGGCCGATTTACACCAAAAATGAATCAGCACCAATTTATATCAGGGACTAACTGAATCTAAAGTTTTATTAAATTCTGCGTATAAGTTCTTGAGATAGAGCGCCCACAAAATTTGTGTCACATACAGACAGACAGAATCGCAGACAGACATTTTCTAAAATTAGCCAAATCGTGTTCAGGTCTTTGTAAAATGTATAAATCCGTGAAAAACCGAAATTGGAAAATTTTCGCGAATCCAATACTTTCGTTTTGTAAAGATAGAAAAAAGTAAATAATAATAATAATAATAATAATAATAATAATAATAATAATAAATAGAAGTACATTTCATGTTTATATTATGTTCATTTTGTAATACATGATGAAAAATTTGTATGTCACAATTAACAGAGGTAATTAGTATAAGTTGCTTTTTACATTGAAAAGCAAAATTCATTTAATATTGAGTGTAAAATAATCGTTCTTCTCTCTCACTGTGCAAACATTTTTTTTTAAATAAAATAAAATTGCTTTAATTTTACGAGTAATTCACAAAAACACCTTCCAGCAAAAGATCGCATTCAATAATATGGAAAATTATTTCTTCGAATGAAAAATGTTTCTTTCATTGCATAATGTAATTCTCTCTCTCTGTTTATTCATCTATATTTTTATATCGAACACTTACATCAAAATCCCTGCCGGCTGGGCCTATACAGGCACAGGTAGATTTCGAAGTTAAGTACTAATTTCACCAACAAAAACTAAATGAAGATTAGATATAAACCCAGTTTAACAATTTTATCTGGCCGCTTTTGACTAGTTTTTAATTTAATTTTTCTGTATGCGCTGCTTTTATCAGAATCATGTTAAGGCTGTTCTTAACTGCACTGCTGACACACATACGTACACATTTTTAAACACAAAGGTAAAAAATTGGCAGACCTTATCACAAGGACGTTTTCATCCTTCGTTCACTGGTTTTTCTGATTTCGTCGGGAAATTTGGTTCAAAATGCCAACTTTGACAGTATTTTCTGAAACATCTATTGTGTTTTATACAACAAATTATTTATTGTGTACAACCACTGTCCTTTTCTGACATTATATTTGCAAGCAGTATTCTGTGCTTAATTTGAGACGGAGCTCACAGGAGAGCCTCAGCTCTTGTACTTCTTCTTCTTCTTCTTTTTTTTTTTTTTTTTTTCAGTGAATATTTAAGGCGGTTCTCAAATTTCCTGCTCAAGAACGCAGAACTTTCTGGCACATTTTAAAACACAAATGCATAAAATTTGAAATTCAGCTATTTGGAATCGAATGGCTTTTTCCATTTTATTATTATTATTATTATTTTAATAAATGAATTGCATATCGAGTTATACGCGATTGTGGTCACGTGACGGAAGTTTTTCTCTTTTCCCGCAATGTCGTGTTATAAAGTAGCTTCTCTCGATTTTGAGAACAGCCTTAAACACTAGCTGGCGCTCACCGGAGCTTATAAATACCGCTCTTCTGTGCTTAATTTGAGACGGAGCTCACAGGAGAGCCTCAGCTCTTGTACTTCTTCTTCTTCTTCTTCTTTTTTTTTTTTTTCAGTGAATATTTAAGGCGGTTCTCAAATTTCCTGCTCAAGAACGCAGAACTTTCTGGCACATTTTAAAACACAAATGCATAAAATTTGAAATTCAGCTATTTGGAATCGAATGGCTTTTTCCATTTTATTATTATTATTATTATTTTAATAAATGAATTGCATATCGAGTTATACGCGATTGTGGTCACGTGACGGAAGTTTTTCTCTTTTCCCGCAATGTCGTGTTATAAAGTAGCTTCTCTCGATTTTGAGAACAGCCTTAAACACTAGCTGGCGCTCACCGGAGCTTATAAATACCGCTCACCGGAGCTTATAAATACCACGCACCGGAGCCTACCAGAAAATCTTTGTATGCAGTATATTGCCGGTGGATTTAAAAAAAATCATTGGCGAATAAGATTTTCTGAAATTCCCCTCATAAATGTTTTTGCTGTTTGTTCATTCATTACATTTTATCATATATATATATATATATATATATATATATTAACTGCATCCTTTGGTATCAATTACTGTGATTTCTTAACTGTTTTATTCACCTTAATCTTTATGATATTCTGGTAGACATGTGCGCGTGGTTATTTGTAAAATACTGAAATATTAATCGGTATGGTGTTTATTATTTATATTTTATATCCTATAAATATTTAAATACGTTTTATTGATTCTTCCATTTCATATTATTTGTTTCTATTCTGCTTTCATTTTTAATCAATTCACTTGATTTTAATAGTTGTTTGGGCACAGGGGAAAATAATTTTTAGCTTTAGCTTATATTTCTCACAGAAAACAACCATTTTGCTTATATCATTGAATTCTGTGCCCTTGACAACGTAATTCAATATATAAGCTTTTCCATTTTTTGTCGGTGTCCACTTTTTTCTTTTTCTTCCATAATAATTCTTATAATTTTTTTTTTTTTTTTTTTTTTTTTTTTTTTTAAATACTTACAGCTTTAATTCATAATAATTGACGGCGGTAGGTTATGTTTAATTAATGGTTATATATATATATATATATATATATATATATATATATATATATATATATATATATACATTATATATATATGCATATATGTATATATATATATTATATATATATATGCATAGCTGTCAACTGTTCTTTTTAGTGTTGCCGCTATTTAGGAATAGTAATCTTACCTTATTTAATCAGTATTATAAATTTTAGTGTTAAGAGCAAAGCGAAAAACTTAGCAGTTATGCTGACAACCGGATTTTGGTCTTTATAATGTAATTAAATTTTATCTGAAAAAAAAAAAAAAAAATGAGCAATCTCAATTAAATAAAAACTTGATTCTATACGTCTTCATTTTAATTTTCTAGTTACAATAAACTATAAAAATAATCTATTTTTATCCGAATAAAGACTTCCAGTTGTACTGAATTTCGTATATATATATACATATACATATACATATATAAAGGCCGACATTTGATTTCTTATTGCTGTTTTAAAAACTGTAACAAACACAAAATATTTTACTTAGTTAAATTAAAAATCAGAAAAAGTTGCGAGTGCTAAATTATTTGGTTAATATAGCCCAATATTATTGGTTTGAACTGACCGAATAATTTTTTTAGCTTAATAAATTTATCGAAATCAAATGGATTTGGCTACAAGAAACAAATGGATTTTACTCTTATTACCTAATCCATTTGGTTACGAACGATAACTAATGTACTAATAACTAAACTAAACTCTGTGGATAAACAATCCATGAAGGATCTGGGCCGATAGTGCCCATCTTTGTTTTCTTGACTCTAGGCCCCGAGATGCTGTGCCGCATGCGTCCCGGCCAGGTGGTCAGCCTAACGAGAGATCCTCGGTATTTAGTTCCCAAGCCTGCTTGGTACTCATTTTATCGGATGAAAGGCCGAGTGAACGTTGCTCATTCGGGAGTCGAACTCTCGACCTGCGGCGCGGCAGTCAGATGCTCTTACCACTACGCCACTGGGCTTTTGGTAACTAATATATTAAGCTAAAATATCATCTGGTCAGCCCATCCAAAAATTTGGACTGGGCTATATTATCCAAATTATTTAGTTCCCGCAACTTTTTTATTGTTGTTTTAACTAAATACTTTTTCCCGTGATAATAATAATGATTAAATTGGCATTTAACATTTCAATGGATAATATTTCAACAAGACCCCCAAAAGAAAATATCGAATATTTTTCTTTTAAATTAGTATTCGAATAAATGTTTAGTTATATTTAATATGTATGTGATTGAGTAATTTGTTTTATAGGTAATTTAATTATCTGTAAGATAAATGTAGAATTATAGTTTGGAGAAACTTAATTTTCAAATCTGTATAATTCAAGCTTATAAAATATTTTTGCTAGTGCAAGCGTGTTGAAAGAAATCTTACATCAAAATAATGTATTTATTATTTTGATGTAGGTAATATGATTGATATATTAGTTAGAGATATAATAATATATGTAATTACCCACCATAATTACCTAAGTAAATGGTAATATTTTTGAAAAATATGAAAAAAAGAGACTTTTGAAAAATAGAGCAGCAATTAGTGTCCTTGCAGCACCATCACTTTTCTTTACCAGGGATAGACTAATTTAATATAATATAATCGTAAATAATAATATATAAATTTCTTACTCCCTAAATGTATATATTTCTGAATTATGATTTTTGATTTTTCCCACAGTTGTTCAGTTGTTCTGAGGGCAATTTATGAAGCAATTATTGACCCCCCCCCCCCCCCCGATACTCTAAATAATATTATGTTATAAAAATTCTCTAATGTTTTTTTTTTTTTGTTTTTTTTTTTTATCTACAAGTTTTTATTTATTTATTTATTTATTTATTTTTTTAATTTACAAGTTTTTTTTTTTTTTTTTTTTTTTTTTGACAAGAAATACGATTAATTTTTTACATCTAAATATACGAGTTTCGCTAAACTTTAATATTCTTAGATACCATCGTCACAAAACAAATTTAAGGAAAATGTTAAACTACATTTTTAAGAAACTTGAATTTAAAGACTCCATAACAAATCCAATATTGTCTCTTTTGGTACGTCAAAAGTGGCCAAATTTTGGCCAATATTGTCTGTTTTTGGATATATAAAACAAAACATGCAAACATGCAGAATTTTGAAAGGTAAGGTTCTTGCAATGCTAACTTACTTGTAACCAGCGGGCGGTCTAACATAATATAATAACAAATATAGATACAGCATAAATATAGATAGCTTTTTTTTTCCGAAAGCACATATTTCAAAATTCTGATTTTTTTTTTTCTATTGTTGTTCTGGCGCAACAATATGCAAATAACTAAAATTATTATTATTATTATTATTATTATTATTATTATTATTAATATGAACAAACACTTTTTATGTTCATTTTACTCATACATTTATGGCATTTTCTTCTATTTTTACAGATGGTGTCCTTTGAAAAGCAGGATGAATCGTTGCTTTTTCCATGCAAGACTACAATATACGAAGATCTTTTAGAGTTGAAAATTTTCAGTTATATAATTTCTTAAGGAAAAAACTCCTGGGCTGACAATATAAAATAATTAATAATATCCTTTTCTGTGACTTTTTTGTAGAAATCGATAATTTGTCCCAATTTAATTTTTTACATTAAAATATTTTCACCATTTTCTTCTATTTCTTATTTAGACATATGCATGTGATTTTGAAATTGTTTTCCATACTACTTCCACCTCCTGTGAAATGGATGATAAAACATTGATTTTTCCATGCAAGGATACGATATGAAGGTCTTTCATATTTAAAAAGTATACAGCACATATTTTCTCACCATTAAAAGGAAAACTTTATGTAGATAAGTGTATATGAATTTTTATTTAGTACTTTTTTCTAAATACTCATATAGTGCATTTTTTAAAAAGTGATTTTTATCATTTTGTATGGAACTTTTTGTTTTACCTAACAAAACAAAAACATCTATATTATAAAGTCAAAACATGTCCTTGGGTAACGCTAACGTCATACCGAAGGTGGCAACACTTGACCAATATGTTTCGTTTTATTGCAATTTTTCTAACTTCTAAACATCGCAGATTTTCGAAATTTACACCTTCAATTAGGCGATGAGAGGAGGGGGGGGGGGATATTTTTTAAAATGCAGTTTTCTTGAAAACTGTATGTCAACTTAGTATTCTTTATGGTTTTCAAAATCATTTTCAAGCATTTTTTTAAAAATCTATGTTTACCGCGTGCATCCCGATTACGAAAGATATAATTAAGTTTGCAATTAATATAAAGAAACCAGCATTTTTTTTCTAATGTTCCATAAGGAAATGAAAATCTCATCCATAAATGAATAAAATAATATAAATAAAACACAGATTTAACAGACATGTACTCGAGCTTAAACCACTGAAATTATCAGAATAAAAAAGGCTTCTGTAACTAGCGAAATCTTTTTATCGGTTTCTTCGGCTATTAGTTTCTAATGGCTATTGCAAAAGTATCGCCTTTAATAAATTTCAAAACTTTATTTGAATACATTATTGTTATTTTCCATTTAAAAAATGCTTTTTCGCGTTGTTAGTGATCATAGCCTAAAAAAATATATTAAATGTAAAAAATGTATTAGAGTTTTAATTTAAAAAAAATGGTTTTCACACTTTTCGGAAACCCGGAAAGCACAAGTGGGTTCCCTTTGTTAATGTAAGGAATCTATTTATCTCCAGTATGTTCAGAATTAAAATGCCCGAGAATCATATAAAACACTGATTGAAATATAAATATACTTATTTATGTTGCCGCATATCAGAAAAGTTTTCTTCAGTTTCTTATTTTCTATATGCCAAGCGAACAACATAATATTAAGTGTGCCTTTCCTTTGCGAAAAACCACAAAAGTATCAATTTTCTACTACATCTCTCGTTTATTCTGGCGAAAATACGCAAAGAACCGATAATTATAAACATGTGAAAAGGGCTTTGTATTGCATCAATTTCCATTCAAATGTTTTAGAGTTGCAACTTTTGAATTCCTTTTTCTCAGTTTGTGCTTTTTCAATATGGCAAAATATGATCAAAATGCTACAGTTCTAGCTTATACTTTTCAATTAACTTGCTATTTTTATTTTATTTTATTTTATTTGTATTTTATTATTTCTTTTCAAAACTTGGGGATCAGATTTGCAGCAATATAAATAGTTCATTTGTAAAAAATAAAAATTACTATTTACTTAAAATTTTCATTATTTTTTTACATACTTCGTGGTATTTTTTTTTTCATTTACTTTTTATGAATAATTAACTTTTTGAAAATGCGATCCCTAGTGTTATAGAGTACACTTGTATAAAAGAAAAAAGAAAAAGAAAAGTTCAAAATTGTAGGAAAAATGGGTCCTTTTTAATTTAGTTACATTTTTCAAAAAATGTTGAATTTTTACATTTTTACATTAAGACTCGTTTTTTCTTGATTCAGTCATTTCCCTTCATAAAATTATTTATTAATCTATCAAAAGTACATTCCAAAACATATAAATATTTTAAAAAGCTCAAAGTGTAGCGAGTCCACTGTACAAAACATTTATAATGGATTAAAATTATATTCATATTCATCTCACCACTTCGATTTTTTTTAATTTGTTTACAGTTAAAGAAAACTTATCATGAAACTCTTTTCTTCCTTGAAGAACAACGTTTAGTTTTTATTGCACCAGACTTGGTGGTAATTGTAAATATTATTATATTATTCCATCAACAAAAGAATTAAACCATACGCAAAATAAATAAATAAATAATAACAAGTACATTAAATATTTAACAGCTGAATCAATCAACTGAAACTATACTATAAATATCCCTTTGCAGTAAATAAATATAAAAAATGAAATGCAATATTCTAACGGTTAACCTCTTATTTTATTTATTTATTTTTACCCATATGTAACTACAGATATCAAAATATAATATGTTCCAGATTTCTGTGTATACTATTTTTTCCCCTGTTGTATTAATAAAATATACAAATTAAAAAATATATATAAAATAAAATTTTTAATAATAATGTTCTGTGTAACTTTGCAAACTCCGATAGATAAATAAATTTTTAATAATCAATATTAGAAAACATTAAAACATGATGTCTCACAAATGCCTATTATTTATCTTTTTTTTATTTATTTACAATAAATCTTTATAAGTTTGCCTAATAAATTAATGTATGAATTATAGTTTAAATGCTGGTGCTTGTTTAATATTTGTAAATTGATCAAGATTCTTTAACCCTTTCAAGGGCAAGTAATTGTGTTTCTGTAATGTTGAATTCATACCAGAATTTTCGAAACATTTTTTTGAAAATAAGGAAATGCAATTTTACAGCTTTTTTTTCCCCAAAGTTATAAAAGTACAATTTAATTAAAAGTTTCTGCTGCAAATCTTCATTAAAATTAAGTGGGATATATTACATCCCACCACCCAGGAATAATTCTCTTAATATTTCAATACTTTTGGTGCTTAACTAACTTATTTTATTAGATTCGGTGGCAATTCTAATTATTTTCTAAATAAAAAGAATGAAACCTTAAACAATAATTTTAATGAATACCGAAATTAAATATTATGTGGCTGAATCAATCAACTGAAACTGTTAAAAGTATATTTTTGCAATAAATTAAATTTATTAATGCACTTTGCTTAATTTTAACTCTCTTTTCACATTCTATATCCATATACTTACAGATATCAAAGGAAAATATATTAACTACGGATATATCCGTATAGTTTATTATTATTGTAAGTATGCTTTTGCAATAATTATCTATTTTTGCTACTTTTAACTCTATTATATTATATGTATTTATAGCTAGAGCTATCAAATGTAAAAACATATGACGGATTTCGGAGTATAACTGTGTTTCGTTTTATATAGTATTAATAAAATACATAATTCAAATTGAAAAATGATCATAAAAATAATGAATTTTCTGTGTCATTATAAACTTGCAACTTTGCAAACACAGACAAAAAATTATTTTTAATATATGTATTAAAAGATCTAAAACCATGATCATTCACTAATGTCTATTTATTACTTTTTTTATGATTTTCAATTTAAAATAAAAACTCTGTGTCATAAGTTGCTTTTGAAATTAATGTTTTATTCATCTTTAAAGTTCTAATATTTAAATTTCCTACCAATAAAGATTTTTTAAGTAACTAACTACAATAATAATTAAATCAATATTTCATTAAATAATTTAAAATCTTTTATTAGAGTTTTGAAGTATACTATTGCATTTATTTTGTCGATTTTCTGAATAAAATATCACAGTAATTGAACTCTGGAATATATACTTTAATATGTAATACTTTTAGTTTTAAGTTTTTCTTAATTAATAAATTTATTGCTTAAAATCTCAAACATATTATATCATGCATTAAATAATCAATATTTTATTTATTTACAAGTATTCTTTTTTAGTGAAAATAAATTTGTCTCCATCTGACTATTAAAATTAAAATGAGTTGGTATCCAAATAATAATTCACAATAAACAAAAGAATAGCTGTATCAGAAAATTCTTTGCACTAGCATAAATTTAATAAACTAATTCAACTAAAGTAACAATTGAAGGTGCTTTGTTTATAGTTTTATGATTTCTTTTTTAAAAAAACCTTTTCCTTTGTATGGCGTTTTACACCAGTATTTAAACATTTTGTTGTAATAATTAAAGTATTCAATTTATATGTCAATGAATACTTTAAAAATCTTTGATTAAAATGTTCAACTATATTATTACATTTATTTTGTCGAATTCCCAAATAAAACATCATTCACGAACTCTGAAATTCATACACTAAATATAATATTTTAAAGGTTTTCTCAAACAATAACTGCATTTACAGATTATAGCAAACGTTAAATAATCTTTCACTGAAAGTTCCTTTGATTTCCAAGTACCCTCTTTTAAAAATAATTAAATTAGTTTTCATTTCACTATTGAAATTAAAACGACATATTACTCAAAAAAATGTTTATATGCTCAAAATATATTACATCACGCATGAAATAATAAAAAAATTATTGAATTTCCTATTAATTTACAAGTATTCTCATTTAATTAAATTAAAAGAATCTTCATTTAAGTACCGAAATTAAATTGATTTGCTGATACGAAAAATAAAAAAAAATCAAGTTCAATATGAAAGTATTTCATACAGTTAAACAATCAACAACAAGATGAAAGAATTATTTAAATCGGCACACATTTAACACAACACAAAGAGCGACTTAAATGACGCAGGTATTCAAACTCAACTTATCAGGTAACGAATATAAGGGAATTATTTATTTCGTTGTGATCTGCGCCGCCATATTGATTTCAGAAATAAGACCGCGCATATAAAAATGTTTTTACAATTTTTTTGCGCGACAGATTTTTTTTTTTCTTTTTTTAGTTTGAATACTGATACAGATTTCATGAGTATCTCGAATACTGCTTTCGTTATGAAGATATCAAAATAACGACTTACTTTGGTTTGTTTTTCGTACCAAAATTGAAGCTTTTGCCAGCATTCTTTTCGATGAATACTGGGGTGGTCAGGCTTAGCTTTTCATTGGTAGACAGGTGTAGGGGGACGCTTTTAGTTGCTATTCGCCGAGAATATACGATCACCTTGTTTGGCTACTCATTCACAATAGGTAATTTTGAAAGGTAGGTTTGTGGCGTTTTTCTTGCATCAGGTAAACATGGGATATTCGAGATATTTTCTCTCAAGAGCCGGAATATCGGTGATGCTTTAAACGCTCTTTTATAAAGACAGAGAAAGGTCGTTATAATGAAAGCTCTTTGTAAAGGAATTTTTTTTTTTAATTACGTTTGTTTTATTTTGCATCACATTAAACTGAAATGCGTTTTATGAATTGCGTGCAAGACTGAATGATATCAATGAACTGTTGGATTAATTATTCAATAAGAATCAAAATAATTCATCAGCAGAGAAGAATCGTATTTGTGCAATAAAAATTTGAATTAAATTAAATTTCTTAAAATAAAATATTTATTAAGTTTATTCTAACAATAATAATCAGAAATTGTACGACCAGTCGACATCAGCGCCCTATTAAGCCAAAGAGAGACTCGGGGCCTGGTGTTCATTCGGTCCCTTCTGCCTATAACCTTCGCAAATTATTAAAGGTTTTCCTTAAATGCCTTAAAATACATATGTAAATATTTAAATAAATATATTTGTTGTTTTTAATTTCAACCACTCTTAAAAATATAAATTATTGAATCAAAAGTCGATTAGAAAAATCAGTTTTTGAGTCACATAAAAAAAAAGTCACAGCGACACTGCCTTTTCACACATGCTTTAATAAGGACTTGGTCAACATACTTCTTACAGAAACAGTCGGAAAACATTGTTTGCTTTTTTATGCTTTCGAGACTTCCGAAGAATATCACTTTCGACTGATTGTGGAAAAGGAGCAAAAAACAAATGTAAATAGGATTAATTAGCCAGAATATAACGCTGATTTTTTTTACATTTAATCTTCTATTATCGGGTGGTCAAATTTGCATTATTTAGAATTTAGTAAACATAAAAACTTATTTCCAGTCATATAACTGTAACAATTCTGTACCGAAAAAGCTCATTATCCCCAAGAATGAATGTACTACGCGACATATATGTATAAAGAGTTGTAATAATTTTCAATCAAATATCTAAGAATAATAACAAGAAAATAATTCTTTCTTTTTCTCAACGTTCTTAGCCTTTTCTTACTTTTAACAAAATCTGGTATGAGTCGATATATTCAATTATATGATCCAGCCAGTCATTTTATTGGATATAAATATATCCTTATTTGAATAGGGATGTTTGAAAATTTTTCGGAACTCGATATAATGGACGGTCATTATATCAAAGGTCTAAATATTAGTGAAACATTGCGCAATTGCAACTAATGTCGTTTTCCGTTTCCTTGCTCCAAAAAATTTTACTTTTTTACACATTTACACTCTTTTTTTCCATTTCTAAATTCGTAAAGATTTTTTTTCTTTTGTTTTACCCCTTCAAGTTTTTTTTTTTTTTTTTTTTTTTTTTTTTTGAAAAATCTAGATCATTCATTACACTTTTGAAAATATCCATGTTTGATAAAATAAAAATACATGCAAATAGAGAGAATAAAGTTTTAACTTTTTTATTTAAAAAATCACTAGTAAGTATTCTGTTTTTTATTTCCGACAAATTTTTTAATGCAGTTTCAAAAATCCCTTTCATTTCTACATGGATGTAATTTCCCTGTATTCTCAGTCAGTCACCTAAAAAAGTGAACATACTTTATCGTATTTTACAAGAATTAGGATGCTTATATATTTACAGACTTATTGCTATATGATCACCACATTTTCATGATTGTCATTTCCCAAAAGTTTGCTAAACAATAATTTTCGCATACTGCTCTTAAGGCTGTTCTCAAATCCAAAGGAGATACTTTCTGACACATTTCTGAATTCATTTTTGTTCGGAAACACATGAAATTGGCAGGTGTTCTTATTAAGAAACAATCGAATGGCATTTTTTATTTTTTTGTACAGGCAAAAGATCTTTCAGAAAATACTGTCAAATTTGGCGTTTTGAACCGAATTTCCGGATCGTCAGCTCTAGAAAGGAGAAAAATCTGTCGTCACGTGACAAGAATCGCTTATATATCAAGAAGTGATTTATTTATCAAAAAATTCAAAATTCCAGTCAATACCAAATTGCTTAAATCGTCAGGCCTGCCAATTTTATGTCTTTACTTTTACAAATTAGTCAGAAAATATGTCAGAAAGTTTCACGTTTGTTGAGCAGGGAATTTGAGTACTGCCTTAAGATGGTGTATTGCTTAAGAAAATAGAAAACATTAGTCAAGATATAAAAAATCTGAAAAATGCATACTTATATGGATGAAAATGATTTAGCGACTGTGTCAGAAATTTGCTAGTTTTGATTTGAGAACAGCCTAGTTCCTCATCCACAGGAGTAAATATACTGAATCTTTCATAATTACCATGGAAGCAGGTGTGTAACCAGCTATCGCATATGGAAGGGGTGGGGGGTAACATTTTAACGGCAAATTTTCTGTCTATATCAGTGTATCTTGCATTTTAATACGCAAGTTTAACACTAAAAATTAATACGAATCCCTTTGAAAGCCGGTATATGCTATAATCTATTACATAAAAATCTGACTGTGTAATATATTTCGCATGAACTTTTTCATAATAAGGGTGAATTAAGGATTGAAAAGAACGATAGTTGTTCGAAAAGATCCAAAAAATCATAATGCATTTCAAAATTTAAATTCATTTCCGAAATATATATTGTTTTCTAATTATTAATGTAATTTCTGTAATGGTGGCAATTCAGTAATTGTAAAAAAAAAAAAAAAAAAAAAAGGTGGGGGGGGGGGGGAATAAGGACGAATATCAGGTGTTTGTTGATGCCACTTTTATTTCAATTTAAATGAAATATACTTGTCATTCGAATAAATGATGAAAAATATCTTGATTAAATAACGTTAAAAGAAAATCAAATAATGAAAGATTTTACATATTCAGGCTTCATGAATCTGTTTACTCTACAGAAAGAAAAATATTCTGTCGACAAGACAGAAATCCTTACATAGTAGTTTTTTCCAATTTTACATTCAATCATAATGAAGAAGCTAAGCATTTATTAAAAAAATAAAAAAATAAAAATAATAAACATAGATTTTCAACTAATTACTTTTCCTCTCGTGGACTTTTTGCTCCTATACCTCAAAGTTAGCTGCTCACGAGTGGGTGATTTCTGTAACTTTCTGTTCAGATGGGTGGTTAAATAGTTTCACAATGGCACTAAGATTGAAATTGCTTATCGTGTAAAAATGATATCAATTTTTTTTCTTTTAAAGCATACGTTTTAATAATCACTAAAACTGAAATATTTTTATATAAGTTGGACAGAATGACACCATTTTCATTTCACCAGATTAGATATAAATTCTTAAAGGAATGAAATACTTTTCACAAATAGCATCAATAAAAATGTGATTTTGAGAAATTTGAAAGGTTTTACTATAATTTCATCAAAAATCACGTAACCATCAAAATGTAATCTTCGTTGTTTGCATATAACCTACATTGTAAATATGATTTCTTAATTTAAATTTAGTATTTATAAAATTAATATTATATATATTTTTTTTAATGTCGCAATAAAAGTAAATTTATTTTTCCACAGCATGCCATTCAATGGAAATGCAACACCAACACATCAGGTTTCCACAGTTAATATTTTAAATTTATTAAGGTATTACGCACAGGGTGAAAACAGGCGATCAATGTGATTTAATAATGACAAGTAGTGTGATATTTGAAAAGTACAAGTATTATTAAATTTTTAGAAAGAAAACTGGAAATTCAACAGAGCAAAATTTAAGACATATTGCGTTGCATCATTCACCTAATTAGTTAACTAAAACCATATATTCTGCATTATGTGTAGTTTGGTTAATTATTGGTTGCAGTATCGATTGTATATATAGGCTAACAAAATTAATATATATATATATATATATATATAGGCTATTTCCATGAGTACTTGTAGTGTAAGTCACATGCTTCGATTTTTGGCTACCAGTATTTTAGAACGGGAAAATGTGGCTTATTTTATGGGAAATATCTCATTAATTGAATAAGGCCAAGTAAACTTTTCGAAAATAACGGTGGCCAACATACATAGCAGTAATGAGCTATGTGACTTACACTACAATAGCCCATGAAACTACCCTATATATATATATATATATATATATATTCCAATTTTAAAATTTATTTTCCATGAACCTGAAAATATTTCCAAAATAACTGTTAAATTTTTATAAACCAGATCTTCTCAATGATGAAGCTTTCAGTTCCATGTATATTTTTCTCAAAAACTATAAAGATATAAAAATACAAAATTTTATGTTTATTAGAGAGACAGGGTTTATACATTTAGCACCTCACTTCACAAAGTTACCGCCCCCTTCCGGAATCGAAAGCAACAGGCGCTTCTCTAGAAAAAAGTGATTTGGCCACTATGTTAGCTACCGGTACACTGAGCTATTGACTGAGGTGTTGGTGTTGTTTTATAACGGTCATTATCTACACGAGAGATATAGGCCCGAATCGGGGGGGGGTGCCCTCCATGGGGGTCTTTCTGAGGTAACCTAACCCGTATTTACGCACGGAAATCCAAGGTTCGAAGAAAACCACGGAAAACTCCGAACGACTAGGCCGAAGGGCGTGATTGAGTTCGAATCCAGCACTTCCCGTCTACCAGCTTTGAGAGCAGAACCTCTTGGCCACTAGGAGTATTAGGAGGCATCTACAACTTTCTTTCAAGGTTAAAAATTTAATTCAATTGAAGTTTTTAACTAGGGCCAGTTTTTCAACTTATATTTCTCTATTCGTTTAAATTAATAAAAATTCATTTTTGAATAGATTTCAAAATACTTTAATTTACTATTAAGAGGTATAACATAAATGCATCAGAAAATGCATAATTAAATCTGGTACGTAATGTAACAAGTCATACTAACATTGAATATATACGTATTATGAGATAGGCACATTTAAAAATTTTGTTTCGTCATGATAGCTGTGAAGTTCCTTGAAATAAAAAATTCATTTTTCTAAAATAACATTTCTCGAATTAACTAATGTAATACATCATTGAAAAACAAATTTCTGCACTGCTTAATACAAGGATACTGATGATACTTATGAACTGATTTTTCTTTCTTGGTATTCTTCTGATATGTTAGCATTTATACACATAAAGTATTTAAACGTATTAATTTTTTGCTGAAATGCTTATACTATTAAATTTTTAAAATGCAACGTGGAACCTTTTATCTTGAAAAGGGGTTCTCGTGGGTGCTTACTTTTTGATACCACTATTTATGAATAGAAAGTTCGCCTTTTTTACAAAAATTTTGAGATTAAATAAGACAAAAGTTACTATTAGTAAATTATAGTATTCTAAAGCAAGCATTCACGGGAGCCATGTTTCCGAAAAAAAGAAAAAAGGTTCCATACTGTAAGTATTTTAAATTCAGTTAAAATCGAGTATTGCATTTTCAAGCAGATTAAGAAAAGAAAATCATAAAACCACTAAACAACAAAACAAAAAGCAAAGAAAAGTAATCTGCTTCACTAGCAGATTTTATACGTACGCTCCAGAGCGAATAAGATTAATAAATATATAAAATGCTTTGCCATCTTAGTGGGTAAATAATGAGAAAGAGTTTTATTGCTTTCAAAGGGCAAAAAAAAAAAAAAAAAAAAAAAAAATACTCAAAATCTCCCTAGACAATTGCAAACTTTAAATGATGACGTAACAGATAGTGGTCCATATTTTCTTTAACAATGCTTTGGCTGTAGTCTGAGAAAAGACCACTTTCTTACTAAAAAGAAAGAATGCGTGTTAATTTTAATGTTACCTGAATTATTAAAATCTAGTCCAGATCGAAAATATGAGGTCAAGATCCATATCGAGTAATCTAAAAATTCATAATAATAAAAAATGAAAACTTTATTGTAATTGAAAAATACTAATGAGATTAAATTGAATTTCAATAACTAACCCCGTGGGTAATAAAGTACTTCCATTTTCTGAATTTTAGATACACTAGGGGATCGTACCCGGGATTCCCGGGTTAAAGAATATAGGTGAAAACACTTTTTTTAAATTGAAAACTAATAATTTTTTTATATGCAATAAATATTTTAGATTTCCCACTTACATTAAAAAAGCATTTTTCATATGGAAAATACGAATTATACCATCAAATAAATTTTTGAAATTTATCAAAAGCGATATTTTCTTATTAGCCGCATGCTAAGAGTTATTTTACTAAGATTTTGCTACTTATGGCAACTTTTTATATTCTGATAATTTCAGAGCTTATACATGTCTGTTAAATTTGTGTTTTATTTATATTATTTTATTTATGTATTCATAAGGAAGTTTTTTTTTAATGGATATTAGCCGTAAGAAAATGACGATTTTATTTTGTTTTAAGGGCAATCTATCTCCGCGCGATATAGATAAATTAAAAAATATTTCATGCTTTAAAATTGTTTTTAAAACCATAGACAATCAGTAAAAAAATCCCTGCCGGCCCGGCCTACAGGCAGAGGTAGATTTCGAAGTTAAGTATACTAATTTCACCAACAAAAACTAAATCATTATTAGATATAAATCCACTTTTTCAGTTTTATCCGTCTGCTTTTGACGAGTTTTTTTTTCCTTTTTATAAAATAGATGGTTTTATCAGAATCATGTTAAGGCGATATTAAAAAAATATTTTTCCATACTCAACAACTCGCAATTTTCTGGCACATTTTCAGATTAATCTTTAATAAAATATATATATATATATATATGAAACATGCTGACGTGATTTTTGAAAAGATTTATAAGCGACCTGTGTTTTTATTTTTCTTTCAATTAATTAAAACTTGATTAATAAACAATTATTTTCTCAGTAGGGTAATATTTTTCGTTTCTAACACAATCGGTTCGGGAAATTCTGTTCAAAATGCCCACTTTGACATCATTTTTTGAAATATATTCTACCTCTATCAAAAAATCGATCATTACTGTACATTATATAGTTTCTGAATAAGAGAATCTAGCAATTGGATGCGTTTGAGAGCAAAAATGGATTTAAAAATGAGTAAGAAAATAGACAGTTTGGATTTGAATACACCCTTACTTAGATGATTTCTTTTTTCAACCGCTATGTATTTTTAATTTGTTTTTTCTGTAAGAATTGGTCCTATCCAAAACTTGTCTATCTAGATGTTGTAGACAATATTAAGAAGATATATGATAAATTTGTGTTGATTTTATATCTTTTGAATTGACGGCGTTATGAATTTTTTACTTTTTCAATCCCTCTTTTTGTTTTCGTTTTAAATTTTTTTTGCGGTACGAATTGGACCTATCAAAAACTTGTGAATATAAAAGTTGTAGATAATATTAAGGAGATTTATAATAAAATTAATTGGAATTGATATCTTGAGAATTGACGAAGTAAGGCATTTTTTTCTCCCAAAAACCCTATTTTTTGCGCCCCTTGAGCCTATTTTAAATTTTATCAAAAATCTGTGATGCATGAATTTTTGGCGCTATTTTTAGAAGTAATAAAAACTTTAAACTGGTTTGATATGTACAAAAATTAAGAAGTTATGGGGTTTTTTCGGTTTTCACAAAACCCCTCCCTATTTCCATCCCCTTTGTCCGATTTTGACCATTAACGAACTTGACCGAGATTTTATGTCCGTTGATTTTATGTATCAGTTTGGAAGAGATTTGTGCAGGATTACGGAAGTTATCGTGTCCAGAAGAAAGTGATAACACAATTGCTTCGGGAAATTCCGTTCTAAAATGCCCACTTTGACATAATTTTTTGAAATATATTCTACCTCTATCAAAAAATCTATCATTGCGGTACATTATATAGTTTCTGAATAAACGAATCTACCAATTAAATGCGTTTGAGAGCAAAAATGAATTTAAAAATGAGTCAGAAAATAAGCAGTTTGGATTTGAGTGCATCCTTAATGCAATGATTTTTCCAACACAATCCGCTTCAGGAAATTCGGTTCAAAACGCCCACTTTAACAGCATTTTTAAAAATATATTCTGCCTCTATCAAAACATCGACCCTTACGGTACATTATATAGTTTCTGAGTAAGAAAACGTACCAATTGGAAGCCTTTGAGAGCAAAAATGAATTGTAAAATGAGTCAGAAAATACGCACTTTGGATTTGACTACACCCTTACTTAGATGATTTTTTTCTTCAACCGCTATGTATTTTTAATTTGTTTTTGCTGTAAGAATTGGTCCTATCCATAACTTGTCTATATAGATGTTGTAGACAATATTAAGAAGATATATGATAAATTCATGGGGATTTTATATCTTTTGAATTGACGGAGTTATGGATTTTTTACTTCTTCAAACCCCCTTTTTGTTTTCGTTTTTAATTTTTTTTTGCGGTACGAATTGGTCCTATCAAAAACTTGTGAATATAAAAGTTGTAGATAATATTATGGAGATTTATAATAAAATTAATTGGAATTGATATCTTGAGAATTGACGAAGGTATGAATTTTTTTCTCCCAAAAACCCTATTTTTTGCGCCCCTTGAGCCTATTTTTAACTTTATCAAAAATCTGTTATACATAAAATTTTGGCCCTATTTTTAGAAGTAATAAAAACTTTAAACTGATTTGATATGTACAAAAATTAAGAAGTTATGGGGGGTTTTCTGTTTTCACAAAACCCCTCCCTATTTCCATCCCCTTGGTCCGATTTTGCCCATTAACGAACTTGACCGAGATTTTATACCCTTTGATTTTATGTATCAGTTTGGAAGAGATTGGTGCAGAATTACGAAAGTTATTGTGTCCAGAAGAAAGTGATATATATAGATAGATAGATAGATAGATAGATAGATAGATAGAGAGATAGATATATATATATATAAAGTTTTTTACTGAGGGTGGTTTTGGGTTCTAGGAGTCATGATCGGTGTAGATCTGCAAACATTTTTCAGAAATTCCAACATAGGAACGATCCCAATAGGTAGCATTTCATACGAAATCTACCTAACTGAGATGAACTTTCCAAACAAATTCCATTAAAAAAAAAAAAAAAAAAAATCGAATTTGGCGATCTAAAAATTTTAATTGTACGATTACAAATATGTCAGATTTGTGTTTTTTCAATATTATTCTTTTATTTGTTTATAAAAGAAGTACTAATTTCGTTAATTTGTCTTTCACAAATATGTTAGACTGTTTTTTTTTTAATATTATTCTTTTATTTGTTTATAAAGGAAGTATTAATTTCGTTATGCAAAAATAGACAGAAACAAATGCTGAAAAATGTTTGTTGCTTTATGTGCAAGATGTTTATTATTATTACGTATTGAAACCGGCACGTGATGATATAATCTTTAAAAAAATCATGCTTAAAAATTATTTTAGAAAATATAATATATCAATCAATTAAGATACAGTTTTTAAACAAATTGCATTTGAAAGTAATTTTTTTCCCTATGCGACGAAAATTGAAATGTACGATGGTCAGAAATTAAAAAATTGCAGTAGCGAAAATTTCAAGACCGAAATAGACGCTTTCAGTCGTGACGTCAGTAATGACGGTTTGCTTGGAAACTGACTCCAAACAAACGGTTGCTATGCTGTAAATTTCTACTTTGCTTGTATTTTATAGCTATATCTTATAGCTATATATCACAGATAAGTCTTTTTATGCTCTATAGGCAGTGATAACATTTTCTAACGATTTACATTTAATAAGAAATGAAGCATAGCAACCGTTTGTTTGGAGTCAGTTTCCAAGCAAAACGTCATGAATGACGTCACACTGAAATCGCCTTCTCAGATTAATGATGCCTGATATACTACGGGTGTACATAACGCAGATGAAAATTATTTTGAAACCCAAATTTGATCGTGAAGTGTTCCCATTCGCAAAATGACGTCAGCGTTACGCACAGATGCGTTTGTTCTTTATAATATAGATAGATAATTTATCAGTAAAATATAATAAAGATCAGTCATTAGGACGTGGTTATCAATTGAGGCTTGGTATACCGGAATGAAAAACAACAATTTTCACCTTCTCAGAATTTGCATGCGCATTTCTCCTATCGATATTCATCATTTTTTAAAAAATTGTATTTTGTTTGATCATTTAAAAATCATTTTAACTCAAAACTTGAAGTCACAATTGTCAGCAACATCTTTTATGTGAGCAGACGCACTCTATACTTGAGATTCTAATCTGAATTCCAGAGAGTAAAAATTTCCGTAATTTATGTTTTTTAGACGAATTTCTGTTAAAATGTTTAGTTTTATGTAAGAAAATGATCGTTTTCTTTTAAATATGACTTCATTTTCACTTAAATAAGCATTTCGCCTAGTGTCTGAAACTTAGTACACATTTTGAAGAAATTTCATAAAATGCTTTTAAAATTAAAATATAAAAGTGGAGATATTAAAAAAAAAAAAAAAAAAAAAAAAAAAAAAAAACAGATAGTGAGATCACATCTACAAATGAAGAGTTTAAATGAAGAGTTTTAAAACAAATGTTTAAAAATATATTAATAAAATTGGTTCAGCAGAAAGATCAGGGCAGATGACTAAAAAACACGTTTGTGTTTCAAATATATAGATTATATAAAATTAGGAAAAATTAAATTAAGCAAATTATGTCATTTTCCTAAAATTATAGTAGAATGTCCTAAAGAATAGCATTAAAATTTTATTATTAATTTTTTGGACATTTTTTGGAGAAGTTTGGACAAAAACTTCAGGAACATGATATTATTTTAAACCACGGATTATTTGTTTGGTTGTCTAACTCGTCGAAGCAAATCCATCCAGGCAAGAATCATCAATTTCTGTAAAATAAATCGCTATTATTTGCATGTCACCTCTCTTTTATAAAGACACTCTAAATTTTTGTAAAACATTGCGTTTTATCAGTGTGTGATTCCGATTACATTATTTTCAAAAGTGAAGCATTTTCACTTGTGAAAAATTTCAGAGCAGCTGGGCTGTGAAAATGACGCACTTCTACAGAACGTAATTCGGGCTTAAGAATTAAAATACACGCTTTTTTATAAAATGACGTCATTTGCATCCGCTAAAGCAATCCAGTTTTATAATCCCGTCTTAAACTTCGTCTATAGAAAAGTATGCATATGACGTCATTATCACGGAATAATAAACAATATTCTTGACATAGCCCATATTTTAATTTCAACTTTTTTTTCGGTTTTATGAGAAAATGGCAACAAAAAGATACAGTATCTCCTATTTTCGACTATTTTCCATTTACTTTGAATGACTTTCAATATAAATGGGGTACTTTCGTTGCCACTATAAGAAAAACGGTATTAAAAACTACAAAAAAAATTAATATCTCAAAAATAAATTGAGATACAGCTTTCAAACAAATTGCATTTAAAAGAGCATTTTTTCCCTTATACGACGGTGTAAAAATTTTAAATGTGCGATGTTTAGAAGTTTAAAAATTTGCAGTAGAGAAAATTGCAAAGCCAAAATTTTATTTCAAATTTTAAAGTGTTGCCATTCGCAAAATGACGTATGCGTTACGCACAAATATGTTTGTCCTTTATAATATAGATTGTCTTGCTTCAAAAAATAGCTCTTCAAAACAATTTAAAAACTAATTATATGATTTTTTTTTTTTTTTTACGAATAATGAAAATATAAATGGTTAAATCTATTTAATTAAAATTTAAAGTGGTATGATACACGAATTCAAATTATTAATATGACATTCCTTAATTATATTGCAAAGCTTTAAAAATACTTTTACATCTATGATGCGCCAGGATTTCCACGTTGGTATTGCAACCCATGCTGAAGGATGAACGCGAAGATCTTCAAGAGAGATGATGATTTTGAAAGACACGAGAGTCTAGCCACAGACATTAGTTTATATGTTATCACGCAAGCACAATATTAGGTAACGAATGATAGTATTGCGCATTGAAAATATCCGTATATACAAACGTATTATATTATAGCGAGTTCGGATATTATAAGAACCCAGTTTTAATGAACATAAACAATTAAATTTAAAAAATCAAAAAAACCGACTGCGTAAAAAGCGAACTAATTAATTACTTCTCAACAATGTTAAACTATTTTTTTTTTCAATTCCTACTATTAGCTCACACTCTCGCTATATATATCTTGTTCAAATTTTCAATCGTTAATAAAATACTTATTATTCATCCAATCAAGCTCAAATAATTTTTTTTTTTAATTTGTAGTGGATGACACTTGATGTTAATCCAGTTTTTTTCAAATATTAATTCATTAAATTAATTAATTTTCAATAATCGAGAGAGCCCTCTTCTTGATCAAGGTATTTCAAGACCGAGTGAGCCCTCTTCTTGATCAAGGCATTTTAAGCGCCACTCAAGAGGAAAGAAGAATGGGAGAAAAAAAATTATCTTATTGACCTAAGTAGGAATTGACTTAAAATATTTTTTTATATATATTACTTGTTTATATTACTTAGCTATTTTTTTTTATTATTTACTTGTAATTATGACTTTTAAGTTGTGTTTAATTGTTAGTTCCTATCTATAAACACTGTTTTGGTGAGGTCTATAGATGTCTATGATGGTTAGAGTTGCAGTAAAGCTAGAGATCCAACATACACAACTTCCAGGTTGTATAATATTTTAACGGAACTTCTGACTGTAAATTAGTCAATGAAACATCGTCTTCATTTTAAAAGACCTATCCAATGATATGCCACTCAATAAGGTGCGTAATTTTTTTTCGTCTCTACCGCCATTTTGTATTTTACGGCCGCCATTTTGAATTTATAAAAACAAAACCTAGCCTATAACCATCGAACCGTTAAGACGAATTGATAGAGACCTTATTCATTAAAATCCATCCAGCCGTTGGGATGTTTCGAGGGTATAAAGAAATCCATATACACAGATACGCGTGAAACACAGAACCCTTCTTTTCAGACGGGTGAAAATAGAGAAATTTTTTGGTATAATTTAAAAATACATTGCAGAAAACTCGCCTGTGTTGTGACAAGGAAACTAAGATAAAAATTTGCCAGCTCAAGAGAAAAAATAGAAAATGACAAATTCAATCCTTTTCCTTAAATAAAAGGGTTTTTTTTTAATAGGTATTTTATAATTTTAATGAAATAATGTAAAACATGTCGAATATATTTAGCATTCATAGGCAGTCATGAATGAAATATTAAATGCAACATAATTAATACTATAATATATGTTATTAATTAATATATATCATTCATATCCTCTTAAATTATTTAAATTCTTCTCAACAAATCAAACAAATTATAATATTTTTTGCTTCTTCTGAGTCCATTGTATTAATAATTAAAACAATGTAAATGTGAATTTGGCAAAATAAATAAATAAATAAATAATCTTAAAGAAAAAAAAATAAATGATACGCTTGATTTCTCCAATTACTTTTATAGAATTTGTTGTTATTCATGAATGCATATTGAAAATTTCTTAAAACAAATGTCAAGTTACCATTCGTTATTTAATTTAGTCATGTCAATTTACAAATGTAAAAAAGTCCCTGTGAATAAATATTCTATAAGTTTAAAAAATTAATCCGAACTGTTATATGCTTTCTTACATTTGAAATCTTAATCTTGGTTATTGGGAATAACGGGCAAATGTTAAGACTCTTTTGTCCTCTTTATGACAAAGAGCGGATTCAATGGGGAGTCACGGGGGTCATTGCCCCTCTTTAAACGAATATAGTTTCTTTACAAAACTGCGTCCTTTAATGTCAATACATATTAAGGTTGTTTTCGGAAGAAAAAAAAATCCCACCCAACGCCGTAAATATTTGTGACAGACAAACAGTAATTAAGACAGAAAAGCTCGAAATTTGGACATTTTTTTTTTTTTTTTTTTTTTTGCTCTTTATGCGAAAAAAAATCGAACAGTGTTTTTTTATTTTCTTATATATGTCATGCAGCTTAAATTATAATTAATTGCTTCTTTATGATAAACTTTTTGTGAGTGTCGAGTTGCGGAAATCAACTTAAAATGCCAGCAATGACAAAAAAAAGTTTTATAGCCTGTATAAGGAAATGGGAAATTGTTCAATTTCTTAGTACCTGAATAGAAGTTGCAAATTTTATACGGTTACGAATATATTTGAAAAGTTTATGCAGTTACGAGTGAAAATAAAATTTCGTTAATGTGTCACAAAACATCCAATTTCGAGTTGTGGTCAAACTGTTTTATTTGAGACTCCCCCCCCCCACCCCCACCCCACACACACACTGTACAAAAAAAAAAAAAAAAAAAAAAAAAAAAGATATGACTTTGCCCCTCAAAGGTTAAATGCCTTGAAATACCTGTATTTTTAATTTATTTTAAGTTTGTCCTTTTTTTCTTTCACTTTTTAGTCGTCATATATTCGCCAAAGAACTAATTTAATCTGAAAAAAAAAATTCATTTTTATAAATAAAAAAGTTTTAAAACTTCTTTACCAGCAATATACGCATGACGGTGCACAAGTTGTAATTAATACTCATATTTTAAGATTTATTTCTACTTTCTTCCTAAGAATCGATAATTAACAATATATAACAATAAATGTGACTGAAATTTTTTTTTCCTAATTTGTCTAGTCTAATCTTACCTCAAAGATATCAAGAATGTTTTTGGATAATTAGCGAATCAACATTTTAGGACGAAAATGCACAAATAAAAGTAATGTTACTAGCGAAGTTTAAAAAAAAAAAAGAACATTAAAATGAATTAAATCTGTATCGAAACATGAGGATATATTTTAGGGCTTTATTAATTTGGAAAGAAGCGTGAAAATCTTTGAGATTTGCATGTTTTATCATCATTTAACCCTTTATGCCCCAACGGTACTTCAAAGTACCATTAACACGTTGAGTGCCACGGTGACTGGCACTGAAGCTAAAAAATTTACATTGTTTTAAGTAATTTTTAAGAAAGTATAATCCTGTAATAAATAAAAGGTAAGTAAATTTTAAATAAATTTTCAGTAATTACTTAAAACAATATATATATATATATATATATATATATATATATATTTACTTTTATTTTAGACCGCCAGTCATCGATGAATAACGCGTTCTAAAAGGAAAGTTCAGTGTCAGTCACCGGTGACTGACGTGGCGCTTAATGTGTTAAAATAACTTGTTATAAAATTCATTTAATGCATCGATTAACAGTAATACAATTTAAAATGAATTATAGATACTTTACTTTGTCTTGTTCCAAAAGCATTATTGGTTGCATAAAACAAAAATAGTTTTGAAAGGATGATTTATTTTGCTTTTGCATCTTTTCAGCTTTCTTGACGTTGAAAGATTGGGTGTGTGTGTGTGGGTGTGTGTGTGTGTGTGGGGGGGGGGGGGGTCAATTCGGAAATATTTCTATTGTAAGAACATTATATTTGTACATTTCCTGGGTTCTACAAAATACTTAAAAAGGGTTTTAAATAAATGATTTGAGTGGAGTTATAAATATTGCACAAAGTACCCCATTAAATTCAAATTTAATTAATTGATTTTAATTGGCAAAATACTTCTAAAATTTATTAAATGATTCTTAAATCGTCCAATGTAGTTTAAAAAATTCACGAAAAATGATTTAGGAGATGAAAATTTCATGAATTCATAATTTGGGACATAAAGGGTTAAAGTCATTCATGTAAAAACTTGTGTACTTGTATACTTTTCTACTTGTATGTGCACTACTAATAAATAACACGTGTTCACTGGTCGTGCTAAGAAACCTCGATGTTTTTAATATCTCTGAAAAGATGTTGAAGAAAGGAAAAAAAAAAGAAAGCGGTGATGAATTGCTGCAATAAAGTTAAATGAAGAAAGACTGGTAGGATTTGAGGGGACCCCCTATAGAGTATGATGACAATGTGGGTGATATAAGACACTTCGATATATCTTGAAAATCTCCTATAATCGGAGTATTTATCTTGTTTTGTTTTGTCTTATGCGATAAAATTCTATCTTGTTCGTTATACGTTACAACAGTTATGAGGACAGAAAATTGATACATACCTGCCGATACAAACTATATTTTTTTAATAATTAATATTATTAGGTTGTTCCCGAAAATGTGTCAGAGACATGTTTTCGTAGTTATTTTTTGAAAAAAGAAGTACTTTTGCTTTAATATTAATAATAAATTGACAACGATGATGGTGATGATATTTATAATAATAATAGTAATTATGCTCCACTGAGATTCAGACGTATTTTGAAACTACATATAAATGAGGGTATAAATGATAATTTAAGGTAATACTGAATAAAATATTTTCCTCAGCTCTACAACGCGAAAGTTTCTCACATATTTTCTAAACATAAAAGCATGATATTTCTAGGCAAGATTATGGAAAAGATTTGTAAGCGGAGGTTTTTTTTATTTCTTTTTTGTTTTTTACTTATTATTATTTTTTTATTTTACTTTTTTTGTATTTATACATTCGAACATAATACCTACGGAGTATTATTATATCTTGAGTTATAAGTGATTATTGTCTCAGGGCGTCAATTTCATTTTATTTTCATGCGCTGTCGCCTCCAGAAATTCGGTTCAAAACATCAAATTTGACAGAATTTTTTGAAAAATCATTTACTTTTATCAAAAATCGGAAAAAAGTTCGATTCGTAGTTTCTGAATAAGAGCACTTGCCAATTTAATACGTTTGCGATCAAAAATGAATTAAAAAATGTGTCAGAAACTAGCCAGTTTAGATTTGAAAACAGTCTTAAAGCATTTTATATATTCTCGAATTGTTAGCTAAAGGGCTACTTCACTCACGGGAAAACACCCTCTCGCTAATGTTAATTCTATGGGAGAATTTTTTTTATAAATATCTCGTTTGCATTTCCATATTTTTAAATGCTTTTTCTTTCATTGGATATAGCTGGAGTTGATCTCTATAAAGGTCATTTTTTACTTTTTCGATTTTACTCACAGGTTTTTTTTTTCATGTTTTTTTCAGCAATTAATAAAGAGCTTGAATCATCAGGCGATCAGTAGCAGAATAGATAGCTCAACAAGCGTAAACCACCTGTGCAAACTTCTGAATATTCACTATATTGCATGTATAAAAAAAGACAATCTTCCAACATAGGACACAATATAGGTATTATTTTCCTCCGAAGATTTTTCTATAAGTCCACTAATTGGCCGGAATACATCTGAAGTTTCGATAGATCACAATCTATCCTATAGACTCGATAGTCTTTGACAGAACTACTTAGCCGATATGTCCTTCGGAAATCAGATGAGCGATCACTGGTCAGTGTCGTGAATCAGAAATCAATAGACAATAGAAGACAATATCAGAGTCGTGACTCGTGACAGGCTGTGAAGCACTCTTAATTCACAAGCCTCCAAGCTATTCCTGTGATCAGCCGACTTTCACTTTGGAACATATGGTCCCAGAGGCGTGAGAAAATCGGGTGTGGCCCACCTGAAATCACGCGGGCGGCTCACGAGAAGGGAGTACAGGGATTAGTTGAGCTCCGACACCCAGGAGAGACAATTTTTGAACTTAGGAAAAGGTTCTTAATGAGTTAGTTAGTTAATGACAGAGGGTGAGAATAGCAAGTTGGACTTGCGAGCTTTCGCCGAGCCTTTACGGAGAATTAGATTCTCCAAGTTTCTTTAAGTCTCTCATCCTGAGAGCAGGGCGCAGACTGGGTCTGCAGTGAACAATACGTTTTTTTTTTTTTTTTTTTTTTTTGGAGCGCCTTGACTCCTGATTTAAAGAGGTACCGCGGTTGGACCGTGAGTACTCTGCATTTGTTTTCGACGGGAGATTAGATCTCTCAGCACGGGACAACCTTTGCCTTGATTGTGTACATTTCACCATATATCATAAGATCTGTTAGACAATCCGTTCTGAATGAACACTTTACTAAGGAACAATAAATTGAACTCAGTCTTATAGCCGCCACCTTCAACCTTAGGACATTCTCTAATCGTACGCAATCAAATACTGTTGCGTAGGTGTAACGAGCATAATTCTGAATGTGAGAATTTCTATTGTTATTTATTTTAATAAATTTCATTTCTTATTCTTTATTCATCTGATTTATAATCAAAATACACCCCTTCGAAACAAGCTTTAACCGCTCTCGCTACCACGTTACGAAGACTCGCACACACTTTTCTCCAAACCATATATTGTAGACCCACCATCTGGAGCAAAAAGTCTACTTTTAAGAACATCTCTTGCAAAATATAAACAGAGCTGTATTTTGTTCGTGTTATTTTTCCGCAATGTTTGGGGAGTGTTACCCCACATCGGATAAAAAATAATAATCTCTGTGGAGTCCACATAGAGAAGTAGTAAAATTACACTAGATAACAGATATTTTTTGTATATTAGAAAACCAAGGTCACATTCTACTCATTTATTCAAAATTATTAGGGCAATTCACTTCAATTTGAGACCGATTTTGTCTGTAACAATGATTATAAGATAGCGTAATGATATTCACAAGAAAATTAACTTTATGTGTACAAAATGTGATGAAACTCGAAAAGTAGTAGAAGTACAAGTAATTCGATCGGTGCACCGTATGTAATGTCAAGTGTATTCCGAAATGTTGATCGTCTAATTTAGCACTGATTGGATGCAGGTAGCAGCCCCTTCCACCACCTTAATCGAGGCACTATCACCAGATTTGGTGAAAGGGGTCACCATCCTCATCCAATCAGTGCCAAATTTGACAATCTATGCTTTACGGAATATATATAGTTGACATTATACATGTACGATGCACCAACTGAAGTCCAGTGCACTTTTAGCATACTTTTCGTGATTTAATCGCATTTTGAACACAAAACATAAATTCTGTTATTAATATTGCTAAAATATATTCGTTATTGGTAAAGTTATGGTCCAAAATACAGGCTGAGATTGAAATGAAGCATCTTGCAATTTTGACTGAATGAGTAGATTGAGACCTTCTGCATCTGCAACCTCTCAAAGTTTGTAGACGCTATACTGAAACATCCTAATTTAAACAAGTGGGTAAGTGTGATCGCATATCGTACAGTGTATTTCATTTAATATCTCTTTTAAAACACTTAATCCTTAAATTAATAAATCAAAATTCTTAATTTATAATTATTAAATCTTTCATAAATGGCAGACCCATTATATTTAATTTTAAAATAATTCAAAAAACATTTTTAAATAAAATAAAAAATATTCAAGTAAAATTATTTAAATAATATTAAAAAATCCGAATATTTTTTAATTCAGCAAATTCAAAATCTTAGCGAAAGTGTTCATAAAATGTAAAATTTTTAAATGCAAAAACTTGGTTAAAATATATTTAAAATGTTAAAATAATTCAGGAAAAATGGATATTAATTCTTTCACTTCCCAAACACTCACTGGATGTCGCCAAAAAAGGATGTTAACCTTTATAAAATTTCGAAAAAAAAAAACCACCCTTTCAATTCCTGATTAATGCTTATAATGATAACTTGAAAAAATTGTCCACTATTATTTCAAAAAATTGGCAGTAGATGGCAGCAGAAAACAAAAATATTTCTTCTAGTCTCCAGATTTTTTTAAAATTGAAATTCCAGAAATTCCAGGTTTTCTCTGTCTGAAAAAAAAAATAAATAAAAAATTAAAAATTAAAAATTAAAATTACCTCTTCGCTAATTAAATAATGTAAGCCTTTAAAATGGCCATCTGAAAGTGAAGTGTAATAATAATGAAAATCGAAATTTTAAAGTTCCACCTAACAGATCCGAACACACAATCTTCTGCGTGAAAGAAGAACGCTTTACCACTGTGCTACGTACCCTCTACCGAATGTGCTGAAAATAAGATTTTGTTTTGAAATAAAAAAAGAACGAATTCATTTATTAAAATAAAATAAAATTACTTTTTCAAAATTTGATTTTTTTCAAGGGAGTTTTCAGCTCTCTATGTGAAAAAAAAAAAAAAAAAAAAAAAAAAATCAAGTTTTTAACTTAAAACATTTTTGAGCACGAGCACTGTGACGGACAGACAGAGAAGAGAGACTATAAGGTTTTTTCTGAGATGAACGAAACCCTAAAACTGATGCTGGATTGGTTGTGTTTATGACGGCCAATTATCAACACGAGGGATATATGCCCCAATGGGGGGGGGGTGCCCTCCGTGGGGGTCTTTCTAAGGGAACCGAACCCGTATTTACGCTTGGAAATCCACGGTTCGAAGAAAACCACGAAAACTCCGGACGATTAGGCCGACAGACGCGATTGGGGCCGTAAAACTGAATTTTTTTTTTCTTCACATAATCAGTCGAAATTTCAGAGCTTTGATTACCTTTAAATGGTCATTTCTCTAATATCTGCTAACGTTTTGTTCAAGAAGCAGCATCCTTCATTATAGAAAAATAAATTTCTTATTTTTGCAGTAAAAAAGTCAAACCTTACTAAAGTAAGGTTAAATTTATTAAGTGCTGGCAAAATTCATTTTAGCTCTAAGATAATACCCTGCTGGGAGATGCAATATCTCTTAGCTGCAAAAAGCAGGATAACCCGCTGGGAAGCTTTTCTCAAAGATGCTAAAAAAGGAGAAGAGCAATACATATCATCGTCAGTTATTATGCGTGCTTCTAATAACTGGGCTGTGAAATAAGTGAAGATCAATGTGTGTCTGCGAATACGTTAATAGTATTTGAATGAAGAGCATGAATTTTTCGCCATCCTCACAGGGAGTCTTTATGAGGTAATATTAACTGGCACATCAACAAAACGTTTACTGAATACATATGACATTGGAGGTCCACCCGTCTTGACTGAAATTAATTATTTTTATTTTTTCTTAATTTAGTAATGCGCCATATTGTTCAAAAATTAGAGGATTGACTAAAATATATATAAACCAAGACGACTTAGGTTGCTTTGAAATCTGTAATAAATTAAGAAAACAATTTTAGAGATAAATTTAAAAATCCATTTAGAGCCATAGAGTTTTATATCCTACCTATTGAAAAATCAAACAAACTTAGAAGTACCAAATGTTGCACGATGATATGGAAGGAAAATTGTGAAAATATGTGGTCACTATTGTTACACTATGAAAAAAAATAAGGTAATTTAAATTTAAAAACATCAATTATTTCTGTAAAACTTTAGATTTTCAAACCTTGGGACTTTTTCCAAACTCACTATTTTCTGATATAATTGCGAAAATATTTTTAACAATAAAAGCATTCAAATTTCAGTTATTTCTGTTCAGGTTCTAGTAATTTAATTATTTTTATTTTTATTTTGCTATTAAAAAATCATCATCATTTTCAAAACATACTGTTAATAATTGGTATTTTAAGCCAATTTTATGGCATAAAAGTCGTGAAAAATTCTTCAAGACAATGGTTTATGAATAAAAACGTTTGAAATGTTAATTTACAAGCCTTCAAAATTTCACGCGCAATTTGGATTGAAAATCATATCATATATTATATATTTTTTTTACTGTGCATTGTCAAGCAGGAAAAAATTAGGAAGATAAAGAGAAAACATGAAAAACGCATGAGGACTTAAAAAGGTGTTTTCAGATATTCTGATTATGGTTAGAAAGAATGAGGCTGTGATTTTTATTTCACTATAAATTTCATACATTATTCACAGCCTAGTGAGGACCACGTGTGTTCGTTATGACCCCGAAATTGGTTTAAAGCATCAACTATGACAATATTTTCAGACACATACTTTAACCTCTCAGCGGACACGCTGTTAATTTTTTCACGAGTAGACGCGTCGTATACTTTATGCACATTAGTTACGCTGTTTTACAAACGTAAAATATTTTATAATGTTAATGAAAAATAAGTTAAACGAACAGTCATACATATGAGTAGCAAAAATTAAATTTTAATTCCGATGCTATATGTAAACTACAATGAAAAAAATATTGCGATTTTTATAAAATTTAGAAAGTGCTACATTGAAAGGTGTTAAAATCTATTGGAAAATAAAAAAAACTGCCTTCGATTCCTTCTGTGGTAGAATAAGAACGCCTGAAAATGTTATGCATGTACACGAATAAAAATAATTTAGTATTTGTCTTCAGAAGGTAGTAAGTTCGCATTTTAATTCAGCTTAAGCACTAGAAATTTTAAGTTGTCTAATATTGAACTAATTCTTTTGTCTTTACAATTTAACTTTAGTTTTAAAAAATTTATATTGCAAATTACAAGGAAATTTTAATTCAAGCAAATCATTCAAGCAAACTAATTTAAAATTTCTAAAATAAATTATAAAAAGTACATCTTACAAAACACATAACCGCGTTGAAAACTCATTTTTACCAATTACCATCGAGTGTATTCATAACCTTTTGAGTATACTAACATGACAGATTATAGTAGAGGAAAAGGTCCAAATACCGGCTAGGGTCCAAATACCGGCTAGGGTCCAAATACCGGCCACTAGGTGTTCTGAGAACTGAGCGCAGCGCAGCCTAGCGGTGATAGGCAGAGTTTGCAGCTTTAATTGAGAGAAAAAAGTTACGAAAAGTACGTCACTTAAGTCTGTCTCATTTACAAATAGTAAATACAAAAGTGTCTAATCGACGTAATCTGGTACATCAAAAGTTTTTCACATGTATGTTTCTCATTTTCTAAAAATATACCGATCGTATGTTGGCTTGAATTGTTGATGAAGTTGTTTTCTAGAAATATTTAGCTCTCAATTGCCACGCACACATTATTGGTATTTTATTATATGAATGAGTAATACTGGTTTTAATTTAAACATAGCAGTGGTCCGAACCCCGGCTACCTAGAGTGGTCTAAATACCGGCTAGCCGGTATTGGACCTCTCTCGGTTGCTCTGCTTGAGAGGAGGAAAATAAATTAATTTAAATAGTTCCATAATTAATAAATTAGTTTAAATGATTCAAAAATAGTTCCAGTCCCATTTCGCAATATGAAAAATGCAACCGTGGCCATAACACTTCAAGACCGACACTGGTTACCGGATCACTTTGTTGGATAATCCAAAATTGTCTGTAATAAATGTGAAGAGAAAGAAAAGAAAATAACGGAGTAAACCAGGTCAAAGAGGCAGAAATTGGATTTTAACCCTCTCGCTTGGCAATTAGAAATTTCCTCGGACAACGTAAAAGAAGCTAAATTTGTGCAAAACGAAATTTAATCGGGGATACAATTTTTTCCGTCTAATTAACCCTCCTTGATTATTCCCACCAGTTATTTTTTTATTCTAAATTTTGCCTTATTTAATCGGAGCATTTTTCCGATTAAATTAGGCAAAATTTTTGTTTTGAAAAACAGGTGACAAAAGAATAAAAATTCTTAAAACACGCTCGTCGCGAAGGGGTTAAATACGCAATTTTTGAAACTATTTTGATAAAACAATTATGCATCAAGAGGGTTAAAAAAGTGAAAAAGGAAAATAGGCAACAGAGAAAGATGATGCAATTTGTGTCTTCTGCATGGGTGCTTTCTCCGTGGACAAGAATGGGGGAGGGGATACTGGTTTCAATGTTAAGAATGCGATATGTGGGCTGATAGGAACTGCACCGACGCAGAGAGCGATATTATATTTGTGATTTTTTCGGATAAAATAATTCTCATTTCAATCAGCAAGCTTTTTTTTTTTTTTTTTTTTTTTTTTTTTTTTTTACACGTTAAAAAACAAAATTAGAAACATAATGTGAAGAAGACTGTGGGAGATAGTCGTAAACAATTTTATAAATTTCACAAAAATACTTGTTTATTAAAAATTGCTTATTTTTTCTGTGCATAAGAAATGTTATTAATGAATAAAATTTATTAAAGTAATATTCTTATTGCTTATTAATTGTCATTAATTCTATTTGTGTGATCTTTTGATAAAAAACTTAGGTAGCCGGTATTTAGACCCCATTTTAAAAACTCAAAATTTGAAGACTTTCGGAATTTTGCTTTTTATAAATAGAAAACGTCTTTTAAACTGATTTTGTTTTCTCTAAACATGTGTAAAATATGTCAAGGTACCATGCTGTCACTTTTTATTTTTTTAATTTTGAAAATTGTATGATTTAGATTGAAACAAATGTGGTAGCCGGTATTTGGACCTTTTCCTCTATATTTAACCAATAGAGAAACGTGTAAAATAGTTGGAAACGCTTTTCAGGTCTCTAGATTTAATGAGAAGTATGCTTGATGAAAATTACTGTTAATTAATTTCATTTTTTTATATATTGCATTTATCTGTATACCATTATCTACGTACTTCAATTATGAACACATGTTTTTTTATATATGGGATAAAATGAGTACTATTGTATTCATATCTGTATCGTATAAAAGAAAATACCAGAAGCGTTCTTTTATATATCTGTATGTGGATAACAATAGGGAGCAACATAGCGAGAAGCAAGGATGAAGAACAAAAGAGAATCTCCTATGATGACCTGGTCATTGAGCAAGCGGGGTGAAAGGGCACTGAATTGTCTCTGACTTTACAGGGAAACCCCCGTAGAATTTGGATTGGAGAAGACGCGGCGAGAGAGAGGGGGAGCGGAGAAGCCAGTCTTGTGTCTTGAGTTGGACGTGAACCATGTATAGTTTGGAAAAAGTGACTTCTCCTGGTGTGGGCACGGGGTATTGTTCTGGTGAAGAGTTCGTATGTACGAGAGTTCGAGAGATACCTGTGTGGTTATCTCGTTGAATAAGACTAGCTGACTGCGGTCAATAGAGACGTGGAGAGTGTATTTTTTAATGATATAACCTGGTACGTAGATGATATCTTAACGTGTAACTTAATGTTGGGCAAATCTGCTATCCTTGCCTATAAATGTAAATAGTGTGTTTTACTATGAATATTTAGTAAATAAATCATCATTAATACTATTTGAAGAATCATAGTTATTAATTCCCACCCTTATCACATTGTGTCCGGTATCACGTACCTACAATGGCAGTGGCAACATATCGACTAAGGAGTGTTTAAAGACCTGTATAAAGATCTGTATAAAGACCTTTCTTTACTTTTTTGATTTTCTTTACAGGCATTTTTAATGAGGACACCTTCATTTTGGAAACCGGTTTCGAAAGTAAAAGCATCCTTAGAAAAAAATCTGCAATCAAAATCGAAAAAGTAGAAAACGGCCTGCATATAGATCGATGTCAGTTATCCAATACAAAAAAAAAATCATTTAAAAATATTGAAATGCGACCGAGATATCTTTATAAATTTCTTCCATAGGATTAGCATTAGCGAACGCGTCTTTTCGTTGGACTGAAGTAGGCTCTTAAGTGTGGTGTACTAAAAGTTGAGTGATGTTATAACCGTACTGGTGACGAACGATTGCAACGCACTTTAACAAATTCCCGTCAATAGGAATTAAGTTGAATTCTTTTGGGCAACCTTGTATATGACCTATAGATTTTATACATGTCACATGTTGTACTAAAATTATAAAGTATAAATGGACAATCTGATAAAAAGCACAAAGTAATTTTATGTGTAAACAGCAGTCAACTGTTTTGGAGTTTTCAAAACTCCATATTCAGTGCATCGGAGAATGTTTTATTTCCAATTGCAAATTTTGCCGCAGGACTAATAGTTTATCTATAATTCTGCCCCTGAGCTTTATCCTTTGTGACATTTACACGCATTATTTCGAATTAAACCTCTTCAACAATTTGAATTTTCTAATTTACACCCGTTATGTTGACAACGTTTTTTCTGTGTTGAATTCAAATAAACTCTATTTATGTAATATTCTCACAGTTATAATTCCTTCTTTGAGCATATACAGTTTAATTATTAAAAAAAGTAATAACAATAAACATTCTTTTCTTGTCGTTTCACTTTTCCGTGAAAATTGCTCTCCCCACACTATACTGTTTATCTGAATTTTCATTAGACTTTCACAAACGAAGAGAAAATAAGAACATTAAACTAATTGAATGTATTTGCTGTTGTTTCCAAAGAAGATTTTATCATATACATTAATGGTATCATATAAGTACCAAAGACAATTACTAGTATACAAATTGGAATATACACAGCAGTATTAAATTAATATAATGAAAACAAGTAATCTATATTATAAAGCCAAATCATTTTCGTGAGTAAAGCTGAAATCATATTGATGATGACAACATCTGAAAAATAAATTTCTCTTTTACTGATTATTATTATTATTATTTTTTACTTCTGATAATCGCACAATTTCAAAATCATCACCGTTGAATAGGATTGAAATGTTCTTTAAAATGCAATTTGTTTAAAAACTGTATCCCAGTTTACTGATTATTTATATTTTTCTTTAAATTACTTTTCAATTATGGTTTTTTAAAAATCTATCTCTAAAACGCGTCAGATCGATTACGGAGGATGAACCCGTTTACACTAAAATCAATATAAATAGTTCAGCATTTGTTTCCGACAAATATTACATAACGAAATAAACACTTTTCATCAGTAAATAAATAAAATAATAAAATAGTATACATAAAACACAAATTTAAAAGACCTGTAATCGAACTACGCACATAAACAAATGAAATTATCAGAATCAAAAAGGCTGCTGCAAGTAGCGAAATCTTTGGCGATTTCTTCTGCTAGAAAATTTCCTGACAAGTGACTAATGGGTCACTCTCTAAAACTAGGGCAATTTCATCATAAAAAAATATTATTTAAAAAAAGTTCTTCAAAAATTCTTACAACTATTCTAGGCATGTTAAATATAAAAATAATATCAGCAGAGAAGATCATGCTGTTTTTCTCAAATAAATAAATTAATGTGCATGGAGTTAATAATACTTACTTCAAATGCCATTCTAACCTTCACGTTTACAATAAAAAATTACTCTATTTTGAAAATAAATCACTTTATTCTTTTTCAATTAAAAAATAGTAACAAATATACAAATCTGAACCGCCTCATGCAATAAAGGGTAATTTTTAATTAACTGTCTTCTTTGCCTTTGTGCTTCTCTTTTTTGTAGACGCTTTTTTTTTTTTCAATTTGTGTCTTACTTTGCATACTTTACTTGTGCTTAAAATGAATTAAAGAAAAGTATAAAAAATAATGCATATTTATTTCCATATCTCAATAAATAATAGTACTTTTATTTATAACAAATCACTATTTTTAATGTTATAATTTTAAAACAAAATTGCAATTTTCTTTATCTGAAATAAAAAGACATTTTGCTTCTTATAAAACTCTCACAAAACAAAAAAACCCTGTAAATATATAGGTAAACAATATAATATAAAAGTTTAATACCTTTGTAAACAGTTTATGCTATAAAGAGTGTAGTTTTATTCTAAAAACACACAGCTTATTTTAAATAGAAAAAATATATTCTTATAATTTTACTTACACATGTGCATAACATATGTGCATGTTTTATATTATATGAAACAAATAAAACTAAAGAACAATTTTGAACGATTAATATAATTTGAAGTAAACCCAAGTAGTGATATTAACTCACTGGTTATCTTATGACATGGAGTTTATGTCCATTGAGCTGAAAATATCCACTTTATGCCAGCATCATCTCAATAATTTTAGTCTAATGAGCGCATGCTTTAAAAAGTGCTTATGGATATAAGGAATATAAAAAAAAAAGCAATTTATCAAATTACAACGACCATTTGGAAAATGATTTTTTCGAAGACTAAAATTTAAGACATAAAAAATCGCACGGAGTTGATCATACATTACGTACGCCATGAATTAAACATTAATAGTGTGGAGGCAAAACAATAGACCAGACCAGATGCTGTGAGAGTTCAAAGTCGAATTCCCCTGAGAAGATGGTTAGCTCAGCGAAAACTGAAGGCTGAGCACTGGGATCTGGGGAGATGGGCTTCGGCGTTGGAGAGAGAAAGGTGCTCTCTGCCGGCTGCACTCGAATAGGGCGTTTTATTTTATTTGACGGAATCTAACTAGATCCGTGCTTCAATCTCCTTTAATTAATGTTGAAATGTTGTGTTCCTGCATACATAATAATTTTTATAGCCAAGAATCTTTAAGTATTTGTATTTTAACGATAACCTAGAACTTTAAAATTAAATATTTGTGCATTTGAACAGAGACAGTTCTTTTTTCGTCTTCTGACTGAATTTACTTCTACAACCTTGGGGGCTCTGAGCCCAGATTGAATTACTTAGACTCAAAGGATCTGAACTAAACCGAAACATTTTTTTTTTTTTGCTTTACGCATTTATTGAATTAACTGTTTGGACATGATGTTGACAACACGGAATAGCTTCTGCCAGCCAAGTACACATTTATGAAATCTACTGCCTGGACAACCGAAGGATTTTTTTTAAGCTGCCCTGACGGAATACTGCTGTGGATCTTCGAAAGATAGGAAGAACTTTTTCACCGATCTTCGAAAGATAAGAAGAACTTTTTCATCGATCTCCGGTCTTCGGTGGAGGAAAGAAAAAAAAAGGTTCGCGGCTTGAAAAACCTTGTGTGCAAAGAATGCCTGTAGTTTTTTGTTATTTCACGGGCCTAAAGATTGCGAGTGCTGTGATCGTTGCCGGCTCACAGTGTTTTTTTTTTTTTTTTTTTAGTGAGCCTTGATTTTTCTCGCGAGTGCGATTTATATTTTTTCAGCTCAGTGATTTTTTTTTTGTTTTTTATCCCTACGCGAATGCTTCGAAAAAAAATATATATCATTTTACATGCATCGAATGTACCGGTGGTGGTACAATACCCCATGAATCATATTTTATTATTGTGATTTCATATTTTCAAGAAAGGATTTTTCCCATAAAAGTAAGTGAAGTTTTTTATATGTTTATGTTGTTATGAATAATTGATATTAGATTGAAATAAAGATAATGGCGCATTTAGTACGTGCCAAAAAAGTAGATCTGCTAGCGGTAGTACGGGAATTAGGGTTAGAAGCACCTGAAAGCTCTACTAAGCCCCAACTTTCTGAAATTATAATTAAATCGAACGATTATAATGAAGATTTTGTAAAAAAATCTTTTAGCTGGGATCGTTGCTGAAAGAGAGGAATCTGACAAAAAATTACAATTAGAGGAAGAGAGTAAAAGGGAATATGAACTTAAAAGACTAGAACTAGAAATCGCTGCGAAAAATAAAACAGAAATACCGACATTAAGTAGCGGGATTAAAAGCTCCGATGTTTTGAAATTAATTACAAAGTATAACAACCACGAGGAAATTAGTATTTACCTTACACTGTTTGAACGCCAAATCTGGGTGTAGAAAAGGAAAATTGGGAACTTATTTGCTAGGTCTGTTACCATTGGAAATAGTTAATATAATAGGTCGCGAAAAGGAGGAACTCTCCAATGATTACGATTACGTTAAACAGTTATTACTGAAGAGATTTAAGCTTAGTGCAGAACAATTTCGACAGAAATTCTTTCCCCGTAGAAAGGAAAATTCGGCCTCGTGGCGAGATTTTTCATTTGAACTCTCTAATTTTTTGGAACAATGGCTGATTGGTCTTAACATTTCGTCTTATGACGATTTAAAAAACATTCTGGTTATTGACCAAATAAGAAAAAAATTACCATTTGAAATAAGGGAGTATTTCATTGATGACTTGCCTAAGTTTACTAAGGTCTCAGATTTTATAAGTAAACTTGATGATTATGAGGCGGCTCGCAATATTATCAGGAAGACTTCCCAACAGAGAAGTCCGAATAACGATGTTAAAAAGCGTTTTACTCAAAATGTTGAAAACAAAAGTTTTAACAGAAATAACATTCCGCAAAGTAGCAAATATGAAAAACATTATCTAAACACAAGGAATAACGCTAATCCTTTCAAAATTAAATGCTTTCATTGTAATGAATACGCCTCCCATAAATCAAATCAGTGTCCCCGCAGAAAAGAAGGGCCAACTTATTTTAGAGGCAAAGAAACTGAACATAAGGCTGACCAAAGTAACTTCAATTATAATAAATCAGTGAACACAACGAATAACAAATGAATGGGGAAAATATGAGGATAAAATCCTCAAAATTATTGAAATTATGAGGAAAAAAGTCAATTCTGTGGTAGATTCTGCATCTGATGTGACAATGATTAATGATAACATCTATAAGGTTTTAGGATGCCCTAAATTAAATGAAAATTATTTAAAATTGACAGGAATTAGCGAAAAAGGAGTGGGTCCGAAGGGTTTTTTCAATACCGACATTTCAATTGATAATGTTAGTATGAATTTTGATATTTACGTTTTAAATGATTTACAATACGAAATGATCCTCGGGAATAATTGTTTGAGTAAATTAAATTTTGAAATATCTGGTAATGGCCTTAAAGTTATGAGTAAGCGAAATAAGGAGAAAAATTATACTGTTAATATGATAACTGCGATTTCTTTAAAAATTCCGAAGTTAGACACTCCTTCAGATGTTGTAAACATTCCCATGGCTAAATCAGTCTTGCAGTCGGATGTTATAAACAGTCCCATGACCATCCCAGGCTTGCGGTCAAATTCAACCGACACTCCCATGATTGAAGAATGCTTAGCTGACACTCCTAAATATGAATCTGTTTACTTAGCAGAAATGGTAAATTCGGTTAATATAAACGAAATCGATCTTACTCACATAAATGACTGCGGTTTAAAAGAAGAATTAATTAACTTTGTTGAGAATTACAAGCCTGAGAAAACAAAAAGTGCTAATTTGAAAGTTAAAATAATATTGAGCGATGAAATACAATCACGCACCGACCCAGGCGATTAGCATTTGCAGAACAAGCGTTTGTTGATAAACAAATCCAGGAATGGCTTGATAAAGGAATTATACGAGAAAGTTGTTCGAGTTACGCCTCGCCTATTGTTTTATCCAAAAAGAAAAATGTCGATTTCATGCGTTGATTACAGAAAGCTTAACCGAAAGATAATTAGGGATAATTACCCCCTTCCGGTAATAGATGATATTTTAGACGATATCGGGCAAAATCAAGTTTTTAGCACATTAGACTTGAAGAACGGTTTTTTCCACGTAGAAGCTGATGAGGACAGTAAACAATTTACTTCGTTTGTTACAAATAATTCCCAGTTCGAGTATAATTTCATGCCTTTCGGCTTAAGCTCAGCTCCTCAGCTTTTCCAACGCTACATATATGCATGCCTCAAAGAGCTAATAAGAGATAAAACGATTTCCGTGTACTTAGACGATATAATCATCCCTGCGCAGACTGAAAAAGAGGCGCTTTCTAAATTGAAACGTGTGTTTCAGGTAGCATCAGAGTATGGTCTCGAATTCAATTTTCCTAAATGCCAGTTTTTGAAAAGAAGGATCGAATTTTTAGGATACATAGTGGAAAACGGAACAATTCGCCCTTCAGAAACACAAACATTAGCCGCTGAGAGATTCCCTGAGCCACAATATCGCGAAGCAACATATATTAAAAATTCAAGAGGAAAATCGCAAAACTTTCAACCGTAAACACAAAAAAACGAAATGTTATAGAATTGGTGATTTAGTTGCAATCCAACAAACCCAATTTGGGGTCGGTATGAAGCTACGACCGAAATTCCTTGGTCCATATAAAGTGATCAAAGTTAAGAACAATGATCGATACGATGTCGAAAAAGTGGGCTTTCAAGAGGGTCCAAGAGTGACCTCTACTGCAACTGATCACATGAAGCCATGGGCTTCTTCATCCTAAAGAAAAAAGATAGTGCTAGTTCATGTTGATGTTTTTAGGTATTTTTTTTTTGCGTCGTGCCATCTTTTTTTACTGCGTTTGACAAGTGTGACTATCTGTGTACTTTTGATCCATCCAAACATTTTTTATGACTATTTTATACAAGAAAAAAACTCTATGTTTAAAAACTGTTTACAGGACTGCAGCCGCGTGATGGACTCACCTGCACATTATATTTTTTATATATTACATACCAAGAATGGAAAGACTGTGTTCGTCTGTGTACGTAATTTGATATTGCAATTATTTGTCAGGTTGTTTGTCTTTGTGTGTGTTTTCCAGTATTTTTCAGGTTCCATGAAAGTCGGACGGTACCAGTCCAGCCTATATGGTGGGTGGCCTTTGTGTGGACACAGAATGGTCAAGACGGCCGAGATGTGGAGGCAACACAATAGACCAGACCAGATGCTGTGAGAGTTCAAAGTCGAATTCCCCTGAGAAGATGGTTAGCTCAGCGAAAACTGAAGGCTGAGCACTGGGATCTGGGGAGATGCGCTTCGGCGTTGGAGAGAGAAAGGTGCTCTCTGCCGGCTGCACTCGAAAAGGGCGTTTTATTTTATTTGACGGAATCTAACTAGATCCGTGCTTCAATCTCCTTTAATTAATGTTGAAATGTTGTGTTCCTGTATACATTATAATTTTTATAGCCAAGAATCTTTAAGTATTTGTATTTTAACGATAACCTAGAACTTTAAAAATAAATATTTGTGCATTTGAACAGAGACAGTTCTTTTTTCGTCTTCTGACTGAATTTACTTCTACAATAGTGTTATTACACGTAAAAATTCCAAGCGACAAAAATCGCCTGCGACTCGTACGTATTATCCACCTGAAACTTATGTATTATCCAAGCATTTCATTGGCTGTTCGGGAAAAGGCTTTTCCATCGTCAGATTTCTTGCAAATCTGGAACCCATTTTAAATGAAATTTCATTCTTAAACTTCTAAACATCCCACAATATTACTTTTTACACCGTCGTATAGAGAAAAAAATTTACTTTTAAATGCAATTTGCTTGAAAGCTGTATCTCAATTTGTTTCTGAGTTATTCAATTTTTTTTTGTAGTTTTTGTTACTTTTTTGTCATAGTGGCAACAGAAGGTATCCATCTCTGTTAAAAGTAAAGGGAAATACAGATTACTGTATGGACCAATTAGAAAACGAATAAAATGCGGATTAAACCAATAAAAACCTTCAGATATGCTTTTGATATCCCATCCTGACGAGAACAATAACCATTTTTCCAAATGGTTAATAAAATAGATATATATATTTTTTATTATATTCTTTAAATATTTGGAGTGGTTATGCAGTTGATGCTATAAAAACATAACTTAGCCATTTTAATTATTAAAAGCTTCTTTGTGAAAATGCAACAGCAGCTATCCATCCAGTTGTTGAAACAATGGCAATATGGAACACTTCTTCTTCAACTAAACAACAAACAAATACTACAGTGCTACCACTTATAGGTTTTTATGTTAATTAAAACATAGGCATGTAGTTGATATAACACCCTGGTTACAGATGTTCAGACGTAGATTTGTCATGTTCATACATAGATTTGACATTTAAAATATTATCTCGCTCTTCATAAACAGCCCATTCTCTCTCCTATTAATGCAAAAAGAAAAATATTTAAATTAAATCTAAGTACTGAAAACAATGTGTTTTATTTATGAACCTGTGTGCGGTTACAGACCATGGAGTTGATATTTACCTATGACAAAATTTAAAAAAAAAATAATAAGTAATTAAAATCATATGAAAAATATTACAAAAAATTACATTTTTGCATGCAATGAACACTGTTTACAACAATTGTCCTAGATTTGGAGAAAGAACCTATATTAAAGTATAGCTTTTAAAACATTTTAAAACTTTATTTGAATACATTATTTATATTTCTGATACAAAAATGCTTTTTGGTGTTATTAGAGGACAATCTAAAAATATAAATTAAATCTGAAAAAACTATTAGAGTTTTCACTTAAAAACAAAAAAGCTTCCCACATACGTTCTGTAATCCAGGGAAGTCCAGTTTGAATTCCTTAGCATAAATGAAAGAAGAACTTAAATTGATAAACTTGTCTGAATTACCAAATTTCCATAGCATTCTTCTATATTAATTCTGAAATGAACAAACATCAAAAGAAACTTTCCTTTGATATACAATATGTCGGAAAGGATCATCCGACATTGTTTTTTTTTTTTTTTTTTTTTTTTTTAGTTGCTCCGTGTCTTAAAGAAAAATGAGAAGGGAAGAATCTTTCCAAAGACATGTAATTCATCAAATAACTGTGCTGCTGCGATTTCTGAAAGCCATCACTTTTCGCAAAGATAGCGTCTTGTCACAAAACTGTAGAAACGAAATATACAACTGATCAGAAAATGAAGAAAACAAGGAATCATTTTCACGAATCTTCACTTATTAAGAATTGCAATTCCGCAAACTGCGCGACCTCGCAGGTAGCGTTATTTTTTTTTATTATTATTTAAAAAATCTACCATATTTCTTGAATAGATTTTTTCTCTTTACTTAATGACAGACTTTCGTTATTAAATAAAGAAAAAAATTACTATTCAAAAATTGAGGCGGAAATTTTTTTAATTTGAAAAGCTAAAGTGGCAACACTTTTAAAAACTAGTTTTGAAACTAAAAATATCTGCCACAAGTTTCAACCAGTAATAATTGCTTTAAAATATATATATATATACGGAAAGTCTGTCATTAAAGTATCTAAAAATGTTTATTGGAAATTATGTTTTTATTTTTTATTTTTTTATTTTTTTTTTAAATAAAAACAATCCGCAGTTTGCAGGGTTGCAGTCCTTACCTGTTACTTCCGTTTTTTTTTTTTTTTTTTTCAAGTCAAATAAAAGTAATTTGAACCAGAAATTGTCATATTATTGTCTGAGCGAAGCGAAGGCCAATACTCAACGCAATATTACAGCTACGATTGATATTCAGGCCATGTCCTACTAAAAAATAAGCCCCAATAAAAACTTTCGTCAAGCATAAATCAAAAAATATTTGTCGGATTTCGTTTCTGATTGCACCAGAAGGTACCTATGAGGGTCGCCTACTGAATGCACCTACTATGAAAAATAAGTTCCATACCGCTTAAAAATTATATAAAAAAACTGATAAAAAAGCAAAATTTATCTGCATTCGTCACAGATATTTGTTCAGCGTCACTTTCACTGGTAGATGTTTTCGTAGACAACTGGTTTGAACACATGGAGTAAATAATAATAAAAAAAAATACGCACGCAGTAATAATGAAGTGCCATAAAAATTTTAAATTTAATCAAACAGGAAAAGAAATCTGTTTGTTATTCCATTAAAAAGAAAAAAAGCATAAAAACTTTGATTTGAGATTTTGCGATAATCTTTCAATAGCATTTTTTAATCGCCAAAAGCATATTTTATATTTCGCGTGTGAAAATTAGAAACAAATATATGATGTTTAATAAAATATTTTGCTTTATAGCATCATTTTTTCTTATTTTCTTTATTTTTTAGGGTTTCGTACATCTGACAAAACCCTATTCGTCTCGCTCCTCTGTCTGTCTGTCTGTCTGTCCGTCTGTCACAAAGCCCGTTCTCAGAAACTATACATGTTGGAGACTTGAAATTTTGCATACTTATAGCTGAACACCACATATCATACGACAAATCATAAAATTTTGAAAAAGTCGTACATTTAATCCTTTGAGCTCCACATGTGTATTTTAAACAATTCTATCCAATTGAGCCTTAATTAGGTTGGAGGCGTGAAATTTTACATACTTATAGCTGAACACCTCACATCAAATGACAAACTATAAAATTTTGAAAAAGTCGTTCATTTAACCCTTTGAGCTCCCACATATGTATTTTAAACAATTCTTTCTAAGTGAGCCCTAATTAGGTTGGAGGCGTGAAATTTTACATACTTATAGCTGAACACCTCAAATCAAATGACAAAATATAAAATTTTGAAAAAGTCGTTCATTTAACCGTTTGAGCTCCCACATGTGTATTTTAAACAATTCTTTCTAAGTGAGCCCTAATTAGGTTGGACGCGTGAAATTTTGCATACTTATAGCTGAACACCTCACATCAAATGACAAACTATAAAATTTTGAAAAAGTCGTACATTTAACCCTTCGGGGTCCCACATGGGTACTTTAAGCAATTATTTCTAAGTGAATACCTAATTAGGTTGGAGGCGTGAAATTTTGCATACTTATAGCTGAACACCTCGCATCAAATGAAAAACGGTAAAATTTTGAAAAAGCCGTACATTTAACCCTTTGAGCTCCCTCATGTTTATTTTAAACAATTCTTTCTAAGTGAATCCCTACTTAGGTTGGAGGCGTGAAATTGTGCATACTTATAGCTGAACACCACATATCATACGACAAATAAAATTTTGAAAAAATCGTGCCCTTTGGGCTCCCACATGCGTAATTTAAGCAATTCTTTCTAACTGAGAAATTGGAGATTTGAAATTTTGCATACTTATAGCAGAACATCTGAGACCAGGCGACAAATCATAAAATCTTGAAAAAGTCTTACGTTTAACCCTTTGAGCTACCACATATGTATTTTAAGCAATTCTTTCAAAGAGAGCCCCTAATTAAGTTGGAGACATAAATTTTTGCATACGTATAGCTGAATACCTCAGAGCACACGGCAAATTATAAAATTTTCAAAAAGTCTTATATTATTTACTCCTCCGGGCTCTAACTTGGGTATTTTAAGCAGTTTTTCTAACCTCCGCTCTTTTCACCCGGGGAGCACTTTTCCAACTTTTGCCGACACCCCTTTGACCTTTCTTTCATATTATGCGCCATAGCCTTACATATTTTAGTCCCACATTTTACCGCCAGGGGCGCCTTCTTATCGCGGGTGCTATCGGCCCAATCCACTGGACTAATATATCTATGGATAGTCTATAAAACGGAGTTTTGTTCGGACAGAGGTTTGTTTAGAATAGAGTGCGCCCCTGGTTGCGAAATGTGGAACTAAGAGATTTTTCAAAAGGATAAAGTGTTTTGAAAGGAATATTAAACGAAACCCTCTGTGCGATCTGTGATCACACTTACCTACTTTTTCACTATATTTATGCATACTATAAAGTGCGTATAAATGCTATAGTTCATATACAGGGCTACAAAAATGAATTCGTAAAGGTTAGTAAGTATGAGCATAAATTGCTTAAAGGTGGGTTTTAAAGGTGTTATGCATTTTTACGCTGAACTGAATTTAGTGTATTAAGAAATATTTGTACAATATAGATAAAATGATATACAGGGTCACGCAAAGAGTTGGATACGTGGCCGTCTATGGGTGATAATTTCTGGAAATGTATTTTCAGTAGTTTTAAGCGTGTTTTAGTTTGAATTAAATTTTAGCTAAATAGTGGCATGTAATAAAGGTACTAGGTAAAATACAGGGCTGCAGAAAAGTATTCAAGTATGTTTCCGTCTATTAGTATAAATTGCTGAAAGATGAATTTCAACCTGTTATGCATTTTCTTGCTAAACTAAATTTTCCCATTATATAGTATATATATCAATATACAGATCGAATACAGGGCTGTTCAAAAGAATTGGAATACATATTTGGCTATGGGTGGTAACTACTGAAATCAGATTTGTAAATGTTTACTTAGTTATCTTATTTACCTTATTTCCCTAAGTAACGAAGTTTCGTTAAAGCTTTCAGGGAGTGTTGGAAAGTGTTTCATAATCTATGCTGTACGCATGATTTTTCTTACTTGTTTTAATGTTTGTTTTATGTTGTATGTTAAATTTTGAAATTAATTTTTCAGAACAAACATTCTTGAAATTCTGGGCAACGCCGGAAACTTTAGTTTGTAACAGATAAATGGCTTCTGTATTTGTACATCTATGCTAATTTTATATAGCGATATAATATTATAAAGTGTATAATATTAATAATGTTTGCGCGTTTGTGAGTCTTTATGTGTGGAGTCTTTGCGCGTTTTTATGTCTGAAACTACATAGCCAACTTAAAAAAATATTAGTGGCCTTTTCTGCTCCGAAGAAAAGACTATATTTTATGTCAGTGCAACAACCTACATCACTGCAGGAGCAAAAAAAATTTTAAATTGCGATTTCTGTGATAGTGATTGAGTTAGAAGCTTTAAATTCGGTGTGATGGTTACTTTTAAGATGTAAATACTCGTTATGAACGCTCTCTAAAAGGTTCGAAAATTCAATTTTACAGATAAACGTAAAAATTTCTAGAAAGGTTCTAAATTATGATTTATTTGGAATACGGAAATTTCTGGGATACTGTTGGGGTTAGAAACTAGAACTTTGGCATGGCAGTAATTTATATGATGTAAATGCTCGTTGTAGAATGAATTCTAAAAAATCGAAAGACTAAACAAAGCGAAAAAAAAGATCTAAAGATGATCTAAGTAACAAAGTACATGGAATTGTTAGGAATATAAACATGAAAATTGACATGGCTGAATTTATCATGACGTAAATTCTCGCAATAGAACAGTTTCTAAAAATGTCGCTATATAAAACACTACAGAAACAAAAAACGTTCGAAAATTTTCTATTTCTGTGTTACTGCTGAGGCCAAAACCTTGAAATTTTGCTTCGGGTTAGTTTTAAAATTTAAAATTGTCTCTGTGAATGGTTCCTAAAAAACTTTAAATCTAAAAAGATGAAATGAGCGGAAAGCGTTCTCATTTAACATTAATTTGGAATTATTAGGTATAGAAACTTTAAATATTTCATAATGCCGCATTTCCTCCACAAAACATCCAATTTAAATGCAACAAAACAGATAGATACCCACCTAGCATTAAATAAATTGTGTTGTGTAAATATTAAATAAAGACCTGTATGAAACAGTGAGTAGATTGCCCGAAAGTACTTGTTAAAGTGTTCCTTCTCAAGGCTTTTCTCTCTCTCGCCAAGGCCACTAACAGCGGGAAGTGCCGTTTTAAAATTGATATGAATTTTTTTTCTGATTCATTTTTCTAGAGATTTTATCATAAGGTCATATTCTCAGTTGTCATTAGTAGATTTTTTTATATATTAACTTATTCTGGTGAAATTTCGTAATTGGGTTCATATGGGCGTATTTTAGCTTGCATGATTTGCTGAAAAAATATGTATGGATTTGTAAATTACTTCAAATGACACTTTGACAGCTATAAGATTATGCAGACGATATATTCAGATTTTGTGTCATACTTTATGCTGCAATCATTGCCGATTTCTTTTATTTAATACATGCTAAATACAGCTCAACTTGTGCAGAATATGTTTGAAAACAAAACAATACAGCGTATGTAGTGGCCAGCAAGCACTCATCATTTAAATCCGATCGAGCATATCTAAAACAGACTCTAACGATGCATTGCATGCCACTATTGATGTGTTCGGTACTTTGATACTACATCAGATTTAGAAGAGAGAATTCCTTAATTCTTATTCACAACCTCATTGCATGCGTGCAAAACAGATATTGTACAATATTAACTTTTCCGGGGGAGCACATACACAACATAAAGTATAGTCCATTCTTTTCAAACATCATATATTTGTCCTTTAAAGTTACTCAAATTGGTGCGGAGCGTCTGATTGTGCTTTTGACATCATTTTATACAGTTACAATTACGATATAAAATAATTTAGAGTTTAATTTTCTATTTTACTTTTAATATATTGCGCACTTACAATTTTATATCCATGCATGTCTGTCTTGCATGATTTGCTTTCCCATTTTTTTAAACAGTGTATATGAATTTATATATAAGATTTTGTAATTTTACGACTTGTTTATTTTCATCATCTCAATTTATCGCAGTATATGGACAATTAAAGATAACATCTCACTTTCTTTGCTTCCACATGTTATTATTAAATCTATGTTCTCAGCAATATCGCTCAGACTAAACCCTCAAAGGGAAGTCCTAGTTTAATGGCATGTTTCTTCATTCTATGTAGTTGATTGCTAACTTATTTATGTAATACAATTTCTGGTTTTATTTGACTTGGAGAAAAAAAACGAAAAGTTGACACATATGCTTTTATATATCACGATATTTGATGTTATTAGACAGGTCAGCTCACGGGTTACCTAATTTCTCTCATACAAAACCGTAAATTTTCAAAACACAAATACAGTTGATTCTTTTTAATGTGGTGTTCGGTAATTAGAAATATTGGATTATTCGAACTAGGATTTATTTCCATCCAAAGGCGATTTTCTATACAATGCTGTAAATTTTAAGTAATTCAAATTTTCAAAATATTTGTTTAGATAATTCGAAGACCTTGATTCACTATCTTATGCATTTGCCATATAACTTATTACGTATACTGCTACCTTTTCCCTCTTTTACATCTGCAGAAGCAAAATAAATAAATAAAAATACAGTTTCAAGTTACTAATTTTCATTTATTTAGGGAGAAACATGGTTAACCCTTAAATGCCTGACTTATCAAAAATCATTGTAATAATGTTTTTCGGCTTACATTTTTTAAATAAATCATGGGAAAAATACTTTAAAAAATCATATTTTGTTTTAAGTATAGTTTACGGTAAAAAACAGTTTGTTACTAATCGGCAATACTGGTGTTTAATTGAAAAAATAATTTCCCTTGTTAAAATTCTATAATATTAAACACACAAGAATTTTAGGAACTATAATAAGAAATAAATTTTACTTGCTCACTGCAGGTCAAAATAGGGTTTTTCGCAAGCTTCCAAATAAAACAAAAAGAACAAGTAGCAACATTTGAAAAATAAATTTATCTTTATTCTTAAACAGCACGGGTGTTGCCATCTAAATGTTGAAAATCGATTTAATATTATTTTCAGAATGTATTTTATTGGCAACATTAGGCATTATAGCTGCAATATTATTCTAATAGTATTTTAGAGCCTAAATTGGGTATGTTGCCGAAAAGCAACACCAGGCATTTAAGGGTTAAATAGAATTTAATTTCTTGGTGTTCGTTTGGTTATCAGCAAATAGTAACAAACACGTATTGATGAAATTTTATCAATGAAAAAATGTGAATATTTTCTTAACTGTGAAAAAATAAGATAAATATAATGTCGTGTGTTTTCTTAAAAATTGAACAAATATATAGCTTTGCCCTGCAAATTATTATTACTATTATTTCCATTTTTGAATACCTCAAATGTGCAATTCCCTAAGCTAAAGGTATTATCTCTCTAAATTGATACACAGTTCAATGCATTTATACTTCGAGGAATTTTTTAATGTACACATTTTGGATTATTTGAAAATTTTTTACGAATTTTAAGTACATGCATAAATATCCTCATATTAGGTAGCTTTCATTACAAAAAGCTACCTATTGCAGCCGTTCGGAGGAAAACGATTTCAAAAATTTTGGTATATTTTCATCGATCATGACCCCCAGACCCCGAAACCCCCCTCCGTTCACAATTGATATATATATATATATATATATATATATATCATATATATGTACATAGTACATACCAATGTCTCAACCGAGTTCGTTGGCCAGCTTCTTCCGCCGTTTTGTTTCAAAATGGCGGCCATTTAAAATTTTTAAAAAAATTTAAAATTTGAAATGTGGTACCAAAAAATTGAAAATGGAAAAATATTTTTTTCTTATGTATTTGACCTTTATACAAAGATTCCGGAGCAGTTTTCGTTTCGTCTATATCTTAAAAAATGGCTGAGTTATAGCATTTTGAATTTCTAGCGTGGCTGACATTTTGAAACGTCCAGAATTTTGTCACGCGATAAAAGGCGTATTTATGAACCGATTTGGATGTAACTTCGTTTATACATAGTACATACCAATGTCTCGACAGACTTCGTTGGTCAGCTTCATCCGCCATCTTGTTTAAAAATGGCGGCCATTTAAATTTTTAAGAAAAATTTAAATTTGAAATGTGGTACCAAAAAATTGAAAATTGAAAAAATATTTTTTTTTATGTGTTTGACCTTGATACAAAGATTCCGGAGCAGTTTTTGTTTCGTCTATATCTTAAAAAATGTCTGAGTTATAGCATTTTGAATTTCTAGCGTGGCTGACATTTTGAAACGTCCTGATTTTTGTCACGTGATAACAGGCATATTTATGAACCGATTTGGATCTACCTTGGTGTGTACATAGTACATACAAATATCTCGGCCGAGTTCGTTGGCCAGCTTCATCCGTCATCTTGTTTCAAAATGGCGGCCATTTAAAAAAAATTTAAAAATTTAAAATGAGATACCAAAAAATTGAAAAATGAAAAAGATTTTTTTCGTATGTGTTTGACCTTAATACAAAGATTCCGGAACAGTTTTTGTTTCGTCTATATCTAAAAAAATGGCTGAGTTATAGCATTTTGAATTTCTACTGTGGCTGACATTTTAAAACGACCTGATTTTTGTCACACGATAACAGGCGTATTTATGAACCGATTTGGATGTAAATTGGTCTGTAAATAGTACATACCAATGTCTCGACCGAGTTCGTTGGCCAGCTTCATTCGCCATCTTGTTTCAAAAGGGTTGCCATTTTTAAAAAACTAAATTTAAAATTTAAAATCAGGTATTAAAAAATTTGAAAATGAAAAAGATTTTTTTATGTGTTTGGCCTTGATACAAAGATTCCGGAGCAGTTTTTGTTTCGGAAAGTTTGTTCTTTTGTTTATATCTTAAAAAATTGTTGAACAAATATTTGCTAACGGCGTTATGTGTGTTTTCGAAATTTCCAGAGGCAATCCCATTAGAAAATATGCTCTCAGAATCTGTAGTGGAGGCTCTCATGCAAATCTTTTGTAGACTAGGCTACGCAAAAGAGATACAAACAGATTTAGGGCGGTCTTTTACGTCATGTCTTACGACATCATTTTTAGGGAAATTTGGAGTCAAGCTAATGCATTCAAGTGTATGCCATCCGGCCTCAAATAACTTTGAACGGACGCACAGGACAATCAAACGGCTGTTAAAAGTCATGTGCACAGAAAATGGAAAGGATTGGGAAGAGAATTTGCCCCACGCACTAGCATTGAGAAATGTGGTAAGCAACTCAACAGGTTTCATCCCAGAGGAGCTTGTTTTCGGTAAAAATTTGAGAACACCGGAAACATTATTATAGGAGCAGTGGACAGGTGACAGTCAGGAGCCTGAGCTAGTCACAGAATATGTTTTTTGGACTAATGAATCGGCTAAAAATGTGTCAGGAGCTGGCGGACGAAAATATGGTAGTAAGCAAGGGAAAACGCAAAGCTTGGTACGATAAGAAGGCGGTCGAAAGGGAATTTAAACCAGGGGACCAGGTACTCGTATTAGTAACTAACAAAGCAAACAAGATGTCAGCGAATTGGACGGAACCAGGCAAAATTACCGCTAAGATTTCGGATACAAATTATATCGTAGAAGTCCAAGGTAGGCGCGAAAAATCACAAATTTTTCATGTAAATCTACTGAAACCATATGTACAAAGAGTAGAAAAAATAAATATATTAACACACGAATGTGATAATTTAGAGGACTTACAAGAGATGGAAATAGCATTTCCTTTAGATGAGCCACACAGTTATAACTTTGGAGAAATTATAGAGGATAGCAAATTAAAAGAGAGATGCAATCCCGAACAATTGCAGCAATTAGAAATCTTACTGGGGGAGTTCAGGGAGATTTTTTCGAATAACCCAGGGACTACGCACATAGAAATCCATGACATTGAAGTCACAGATAACAAACCTATAAGAATAAGACCCTATAGAATGTCGCGCAGACAGGAGGAAATTTTAGAAAAGGAAATAAAAAGAATTCTGGAATTAAATATTATAAGGGAAGGGGAATCAGACTACTATTCGCTCATGATCCTTGTGGAATCAGCTGGTAAGGATCCTCGCTGCTGCATAGACTATCGAAAATTGAACTCGGTAACCAAAGTTGAATATTATCCACTCCCTAATATTGAGGACAGAGTAGAAAGAGTTTCAGCAGCTAAGTACATAACGGTGCTCGATCTGACTAAAGGATATTGGCAAATACCGATGACGCCCCAAGCTAAAAAATTAGCCGCATTTGTTACAAACACTGGGACATATTTAACACTGAAGATGCCATTTGGGTTGATCAATGCGTCATTCAGATTTTCTAAATTAATGGCAAAAATGCTGAGAGGGTTAGAGAAGTTTTGTCTGCCCTATCTCGATAATATGGCGATTTTCTCAGAGACAAGGGAAGAGCACCTGGAGCATCTTAGAGCGGTACTTACTAGAATAAGAGAAGCAAAGCTAACGCTATAAATAGCAAAGTGCAAATTCGCGCAAAAGACTGTGAAGTATTTAGGGCACATAGTGGGAGAAGGGCAACGGCGGCCGGCCGAAGCGAAAATCAAAGCGATCACCGAATTACAGCCACCAAAAACGAAAACAGAAATTCGCAGATGTTTAGGAATGGCAGGTTATTATTCGCGCTACATAAAAAATTATGCCTCGATTGTAGAACCACTTACAAGGGCACTAAAGGGAAAAAAGAAAAAATAGTATGGAGCGAGGAAATGAACAGGGCATTTGACACTCTGAAAGAAAAACTTACAGCGGGCCCTGTATTGTATGCCCCCAACTATAACGCAGAATTTATAATTCAGACAGATGCGTAAAATTCAGGGGCAGGAGCAGTACTCGCGTAGAGACAAAATTCAGAGGAGCATCCCATTATTTATTTGAGCAGAAAATTTACGGAAACGGAAAAAAAATTCAGCACGACAGAAAGGGAATGTGCAGCGATAATTTTTGCCATAAAAAATTGAGGCATTACATTGACGGACAAAAATTTCTGATCAAGAGTGATCATAACCCATTACGTTCCTAAAAAACAATTCAGGAAATAATCCTCGTCTTCTCAGGTGGGCTTTAACCTTGCAACCCTACCAGTATGCAATTAAATATAGGCCTGGCAAAGAAATAGCTCATGTGGACTTCTTGAGCAGGACAGAGTAGTATACAGAAAAAAGGGACAAATTAATTGTACATAGTAAAACTTTTATAATTTTCTTGTGTTTTGTAATGTGTATTAAAAATGGTATTAGTATATAGAATATTGCAAAAAAAAAATGGTAGGAAGGAATTCTGTAAAATTTTAAGAAACGGACAGGTAGGCAGTTAAATATAGGGGTTTTTTATGTGAGCCACTCAAAAATATTTTTTTGAGCTGCCCTCTGTGTTCAAAATATTCAGTACTGCGGCCAGAATATTATCTAAAAGGGGGGGGGGGTGTTGTGGAAACTTACCCTTTTCACAATTTCCACATATAAAAACCCTCATAAATGCTACAGAATCACGGCCTATGGAAACTCCATGTATTCGGGAGTGACACTAGAAAATTCGTCTAAGTCTCAGAGTTTGCCGGTAACATAAAAGTAAAAAACTTCAGTGCGATCGATCTTACGAAGATGACAGTTTGGAACATAGTACATAAAATGAGGACCACCTGGTTCCCGCTTTGTAACACCGAAATATGCCGGTAAGTGCTTCTTGACATTGCATACTTTGACAGGAGAGTTTCGTGTGCAAAAAGGGGGAAGGGCCCCCGACCAGCCACTAGAAGGTCGGCTGTCAAAAGGATCTTGACGGGCGAACCAATGACAGCGGATGTTGGAAACTAGCATTGTTTTCCGAGAGAGAAATGAAGGATATATACGAGATCTCTGAGGAGATCAGGAGGATTAGATGACTTTTAGAAGAGTTTAGCAAAAGCTAAACGGGAAAAGAGGTTCTTCAACCTGAAGGAGAGAAAAGTTTCTCTCCAGGCTTTTCACGGGATTATCTTTCGGAGGTCGCACCGAGAAGAGAGGAGCCTTGTTTCTCTCAACGGCAACAATAGCCGATCAGCTGAGCTATAGCTGGGAGCATCAGCGGAAAAGCTGAACGCACGGACGACTGTTAGTCCGCACCTTTAACGGACATTTATTTACTTAGAAGGGACCATAGTGTTTCCCAGAGACTCTTGAATATAACTAATCTGGACTCTGATTTGTTATCCGGTCAAGGACTTTTATTAGATATTCCTACGTTACAAAACTTTATTTCATCAAATTAATTTCCTAAGTATTTGTTGTGTCAGTGTTGACATCTTGTTTCAAAATGACGGCCATTTAAAAATTTTTTAAAAATTTAAAATTTAAAATGAGATATCAAAAAATTGGAAAATGAAAAAGATTTTTTTCGTATGTGTTTGACCTTAATACAAAGATTCCGGAACAGTTTTTGTTTCGTCTATATCTAAAACAATGGCTGAGTTATAGCATTTTGAATTTCTATTGTGGCTGACATTTTAAAACGACCTGATTTTTGTCACGCGATAACAGGCGTATTTATGAACCGATTTGGATGTAATTTGGTCTGTAAATAGTACATACCAATGTCTCGACCGAGTTCGTTGGCCAGCTTCATTCGCCATCTTCTTTCAAAAGGGTTACCATTTAAAAAAAAATTAAATTTAAAATTTAAAATGAGGTATTAAAAAATTGGAAAATGAAAAAGATTTTTTTTATGTGTTTGGCCTTGATACAAAGATTCGAGAGCAGTTTTGTTTCGGAAAATTTGTTCTTTTGTTTATATCTTAAAAAATGGTTGAATTATAGCATTTTGAATTTCTAGCATGGCTAACATTTTGAAACGATCTTGTATTTGTCACGCGATAACACACGTATTCGCCTATTTCGATGTAAAAAGGCACGTGGATAGTATACATCAATATCTCGACCAAGTTCACTGGCCAGATTCATCAGCCATCTTGTTTCAAAATGGCGGCCTTTAAATTAAAAAATAATTATATTTAAAGTGAGGTGTAAAAAAAATTAGAAATTGAAAAAGGTTTCTTTCTTAAGTATTTCACCTTGGTATAAGGATTCAGGAGCATTTTTTGTTTGTCTTTATCTTAAAAAATGGCTCAGATATATCAGTTTCAATTTCTAATGTGGGTGACATTTTGAAAAATCTGATATTTTCCTGCGACAGCACTCGTACATATCAACCGATTCCGATGTGAGTGAGCATGTGCACAGCAATTACTAAGGTCTCGACCAGGTTCACTGGTTAGTCTCATCCCCCATGTTGTCTTAAAATGGCAGGCACTTTAAGAAATCGCTGAATTTGGCAGCCAAATATAAGTTACTTTAAAGAAAAGCAGCTTGGATAAAGCTGACTAATTTCGTGAAATTCTCATTCATTATATTGATAAAAATTAGTATTGAATCTCCTATATTCGGTTTCCACAAAATTGAGCTTCGTGTGTTTGAATAATATAAGTTGTTTTTTTAAAATAAGGAATATGAAAGCTACCTCTTCATTCCGTTCCGGCACTGGCCGGAAGGACTTTTTTTAAGGTGGTTTTCTTCAAACTTTGGAAAACCTTGCTTAAATAAGGGACGGTTCCTTTAGAAAGACCCCCACGGAAGGCACTTTCCCTAGGGCCTATATGCTTAGTTTACATTTCTACGTTATCTAGAAACTACTGCAAAACGATCATGTGTCCGCGTGCCCTAGCGGATGAGGCCTCTGACTTCGAATCCTGTCGCGGAGCGGACGTAAGAGTTGTGTATAAGATTCGTTTTATTTGTCTTAATTTTAGGAGCTGCATAGATTTAAAAAAAGAATTCCTGTGATTTCAAATTCCTCCTTTATGTTTTATGAACAATTAATTTAAGTTTTTGTATGAATATCCTCATATTTTTAAGTTATTTTGGACCTTACAATAGAATCCATTTCCCGGCTAATTTTACATTACTACGTTATCTAGCAACTACTGTCGCAGAGTTTTCGTCCGCGTGGCCTAACGGATAAGGCGTCTGACTTCGAATCAGAAGATTGCAGGTTCGAATCCTGTCGCGGACGTAAATGTCGTTTATAGGATTCTGTTTGTTTGTTTTTTTAGGTGTTGTATAGATTTAAAAAATGAATTCCTGTGATCTCAAATGCCTCCTTTCTCTTTTATGAAGATTTAATTTAAGTTTTTGTATAAATATCCTCATATTTTTAAGTTCTTTTGGACTTTACAATTGAATCCATCCCCCGGCTAATTTTACATTACTACGTTATCTAGCAACTACTGTAACCGAGTTGTGTGTCCGCGTGGCCTAACGGATAAGGCGTCTGACTTCGAATCAGAAGATTGCAGGTTCGAATCCTGTCGCGGACGTAAGAGTCTTTTATAGGTTTCTTTTTTTTTATCTTATATTTAGGTGCTGTATAGATTTAAAAAAAATGAATTCTTGTGATCTTAAATGCCACCTTTATCTTTTATGAACAATTAGTTTAAGTACATGTATAAATATCATCATATACTCAGGGGCGGATTTAAGGGGTCGCGATGGTCGCAATCGCGAGGGGCCCCGCATCCCAAGGGCCCCCAAATCGTCTTTTGAGTTCAAAGAAAAATGTGACGTTTTGATGAAAGGATTTTCTTAGTGTTCTTTTTTTAATTTTTCTTTTAATATTACAATATCACTTTCATGTAATAAATATAATTTTTCTATCATTTGCTACTACCCGAAATGTTTTAGTTTTCATTTATCTTTTTTTTCCTTTATGAATTATCAGGACTACGATCGTTTGTGGACGGATAGGGTGAGATTCAAAGGAAACTTGGGTCTGAGCCGAAAGGAACACTGTTAGAGACATTCTATAACGATTTAATTATACAGATTGAGGGACTAATTGAATCATGGGCAGCCAACCTAAGGCCCCTGTTTTTGGGGGCCCCACACTCTGTATGCAGTTTTCATAAAGCTGATATTTTAAGTGAATTTTTACTTTGTTACTGATTATCTATATTAATAAAAGAAAGTTTTGCTCTGTGTGTGTGTCTGTGTGCGATGGCTAGCAAAATCTACCGCACGTAGAAATCTGAACATTTGGGTGAGGATAGACTAAGCCAATTTCTGATGCAACCGAGGGTCAGATTTTTAATATTTTAAGACCCGGGCCCCGTGGGCCCTTCGAGTTTTTATGCCCTAAATTTTTAATAACTTGCCTCTTTTTTATCCGATTTCCTTCGTTTTGAGGGTTTCTTTCGCCAGTTAGTTATCCCCATTTCTACGTTTCAGTTAAGATCCTGGGGACCGATACTGGGTCCTGGGAGTTTTTGTGCCCGAAATTGTTTATACATTCTCTATATTATCCAATATTCGTTTTTTGTGCCCTTTTTCAATTTTGTAATTCCCCAGATGCTACATTCCTGTTAAGATCCTGAACCCCTAGGACCCGGTCCACAGGCCCTTAAACTTTTTGTCTGCCATGCATTTTTCACTCCCTAATTGTGTCGCCCTCTCAATGTATAACTTTAAAATTTGATTCTTGGATTCCTGTCCCCGGGCTTACACTCTCATATTTTTATTGGGACCCTAAAACCATTTTAATGCATTCCCCCCTCCTCATTTTTGCGTATTTCTTTAAAATTTTATTCTAGCAATTCATACCCTATACTTAATTTCGTTTAACTGAAGATCTAAAGCGCAACGTACTAGGACCTTTTAACATGTTTTCATTTAAGAGCCCTGCTCTCAACAATCAGTTGGCCTCTTTTGCATCTTCTATTGTAGCTTCCTTAAAAATGGTCCTATTCACTAGCTTTTTTTTTTTTCTAACAACTTCTTAGGTCCTCCAACTACTACATGAACTAGAAAAAAAATTCTCAGACTTCAGCTACCACCAATTTTGAATATTAATGGCTTTCTTGGAGTCCTTGCTGCACCTTCTTTAAAAAAAATCTAATTCTCTTGCAGTTTTCTTTTACATAGTTCTTGGGTCCTCCGGCTACTGTATAAACTACTAAAAAATTTCCTTATACGCGACTACATTCGAGTTAAGATTGTGGTCCCCTGGGGACGTAGTACAGTGTCCCTTTAAGTTTTTGTGCCCTTAATTGTTAATAAATTGTCCCCTTTTAATCCGATCTTTGTTTTGAGGGAACTTTTCCATTTAGTTATTCCCCCATTTCTACTTTCCAGCTAAGGCTCCCTGGGGCCCGGTCCGGAGTCCCTTAAACTTTTTGTGCGCCACGCATTTTCACCCCCTAATTCTGCCACTCTCTCAATGAATAAATTTAAAATACAGTCTTGGACTCCTGTCCCCGAGTCAACACCCTCATATTTTTATTGGAGCACTAGGGCCCTTTTTTAAGCATCCCCCCCCCCATTTTTTGCGCATTTCTTTAAAATTTTATTCAAACTATAAATTTCTACCCTATGCGTAATTTCGACTAATTAAAGATCTAAAGTGCTGTACTAGAACCTTTTAACGGGTTTTTATCTCAGAGCCTTGCTCTCAACTATCAGTTGGCCCCTTTTCGGCCCGGTATTATCGCGCCCTTAAAAGGGTCTGATTCACTAGCTTTCTTCTAACAACTTTTTAGGATTTTCAGGTACCCCTCATATTTTTATTGGGGCCTTAGGGCCCTTTTTAAGTATTTCCCCTTATTTTTTGCGCATTTATTCAAAATTTTATTATAATGATTAATTTGTACATTATGTTTAATTTCGACTAATTGGATATCTAAAGAGCTAAATACTGAGACCTTTTAGCGTGTTTTTATCTTAAGACCCTGCTCTCAACTATCACCTTGACACCTTTTGGTCTTCCCTATTACAACTCCCTTAAAAATAGTCCGATTCACTAGCTTTTTCTTTTCTAACAACTTGTTAGGTCCTTCAGCTATTCCGTGAACGACAAAAAAATTCTCAGACTTCAGTACCACCAATTTTGAATATTCATCGCCTTCTTGAGGCTCTTGATGCAGCTTCTTTAAAAATGATCCGATTCTCTTGCAATTTTCTTTAACATAGTTCTAGGGTCCTCCTGCCACTTTATAAACTACTAGCAAATATCCTTATGCCCTTGCTACCAACTTTTTCGAACATTAATCTTCTTTTCGGAATCAACTTACGTTTATTCACTACAGTCGTAATTTAAAAATAACGATACTATTAAAGGTAAAGGTAAGTGGTTAACTTTAGAGAGGAGGGTTATTCAATCTGTAAATTAAATATTGGGTTAATTTTAAAAGGAATTTGATAAATTTATAGATGGAGGGGGCCACCTTCCACCGCTTGGGAGCGCATTTTTTCCTCGGGTTTTATCGTCCCGACTTCAATGGCAATTGGTTCATTCAACTGAAGTTATAATTAAGCTAGTTTCAGCATTATGAAAGTTTATCTTGGACTTTTGTTACTACCATTTTCGAACGATAACGCCGCATTCTTTTCTCGGTTTCTATGGCTCGATTTCATCGAAAATTGGTTCATTCAATTTAGCTTAGGATTGTTATACAGATTTTAGTTCCATCTTCTATCGCTAGGGGGGAGCATTCTAATCTCGGGTTCTATGGGCCTGATAACTACGAGGTTTGGGTCATTCAACTTGGTTTTCGATTGTCTTCGGCGCGTGCGAAGCACTTTGTGTATATGCTGCCTCATACAGTGGCGACCCAGGTCACAGGTTAGTTCAGAAAGAGGCAGTGGCGTAGCCAGGGAGGGTTTCCAAATGCTCCGGATACCAGTAATATTTTAAAGTTTTCTTCGTCTTGATTAATAGCAGAAAATTCTCCGATTAGATAAGGCGAACTGA